>CM033800.1:2874245-3291634 GCA_019656835.1 Rhododendron ovatum
TCAGACTCTGTACACATTTGGTATCGAGGAAAATAGGAATTCAGAAAGGGTTCACAGTGGATTATGTTTATTTCACAGTTTTTTGAATCCCACTCTCCAAGGTAGAGGATGTTCTGAATTGACAGCATGATGGTTTGCCCAATAATGCAATGGGATGAGTCCACAAGTACCAGATGAACTTGGTTTCTTGATTGGTTCGACTGTAGACATTTTTGAAGCTCAACTAGTTTTGAAACTAAAGCTTGAACTACTAAATTCTCTGCTTCACGTTGACTTGTTATATCGTTCACCATACTGGTAGACATCGTGGATTTCTCTACCGAGTATTTCGATCTTGGTTTTGTCTTTGGAATGGTATGGCTAAAGAATTCTAGTTCATTTTTTCACCTCATGTCATGAACAAAATTCCCCGGCCTTTTTTTCTCAGGATCCAGATACAGACTGGGAGTAGTATCTCTGTGCACATTAGTTTCTGAACCCCGTGTAAAGATAAAGGCAAACAATACACACAAAATTATGCCTCTCTGACTTTCTCTTTCTGTATCATTTATATATCGATCATTTTTTCCGAATGTAAACCTCGAGCAAAATACAGAAATAACAGTGCTTCAGTAAGGAAGCAACAGGAAATATACCAAAATACTCACACTAGCTTTCAGCTTGTTTACCTTCTGCATAAGAATGCCAAAGGATTGATTGCTCAAGAAAGACTGCCCAAGGCTTGATTGCTCAAGAAAGACTGCCCAAGGCTTTTGCCTTATCCCTCAGAATAAACTTCTGCACCTTTCCTGTCGAAGTTCTTGGAATATCTTCAAAAATGACCGACCGGGGTGCCATATAATGTGGCAGACGATCCCGACAGAACTTTATTATTTCCTCTGAATCCACATGAAACCCCTCTTTCAACTTCACAAATGCACAAGGTGTCTGCCCCCAGTGATCATCTGGTCTTGCGACTACTGCAACTTCAAGCACCGCCGGGTGGCTATATACCACTGTCTCCACCTCTACGCTGCTAATATTCTCACCCCCAGAGATTATAATATCCTTCGAGCGGTCCTTAACTTCAATATACTCATCCGGGTGTTTTACAGCAAGATCACCACTTCTAAACCACCCATCTCTAAAAGCTTCCTTCGTTGCTTTCAAATCGTTTAAGTATCCACTCATTACCGTATTTCCTCTGAACATTATCTCACCAACCGTCTTTCCATCGTTTGGTACACTATTCATTGTGAGAGGATCCTTTACGTCTAGTTCCTCTAGACCGAGATGTTGAACCCCTTGTCGTGCTTTTAGCCTTAATTGTTCATCCAAAGGCAAAGAATCCCACTCGGGCTTCCATACACAAGATGTTCCTGGCCCGTAAGTTTCCGTAAGTCCATACAACTGAGACACCCCAAAACCCATTTCCTCCATCTTGAGAAAGATTTGTGGAGGTGGCGGGGCCCCACCAGTCATTACTTCTACTTTGTGAGGAAGCGGTCTTCGGTCACTGGAAGGAGAATTCGCAATCATGCTCAAGATGGTTGGCGCTCCGCTCATGTTTGTTACCTTGTGGAGGGCAATGTTGTCAAAAATGGCTTTAGGAGAGACGTTTCTAAGGCATACGTTTGTACCACCGAGGGCCGCCACTCCCCAAATAAGGCACCACCCATTGCAGTGAAACATAGGCACAGTCCACAGGTAAACAGGCATTGATCCCATCCCATGAAGAAGAAAAGTTGCAATGGTATTGAGATAGGCACCTCTGTGGCTATAAACAACGCCTTTAGGGCGCGACGTCGTGCCAGAAGTATAATTCACACTGATTGGATCCCATTCACTTTTCGGCCGTCTTATGGAAAATTCAGCAAGTCCAGTTGCCAAGAGTCTCTCATATTCGTAAGTATCAGAAGTAATGCTTGTTGGAGATGAGTCTATGGATTCAGGAATTAAGACCAAAATAGGTGGCTTTGTTTCAAGACTTACAAGAAGATCAAGTGCTCCACGAGCGATTTCAAGTAATTTGTAATCTACAAAAATGACCTTAGCTTTTGAATGTCTCAATAGGATTGACAGCATCGCTGAATCATGGCGTGTATTAAGCGTGCAAATAACTGCTCCAGCCATTGGGACTGCAAAATGCAACTCGTGCATTGCCGGAACGTTTGGGGCCAATGTAGCAACCTGCTCAATGATTACCATATTCAGACATGTAGCATCAAGATATGCCGAGTGGAAGTGTTCATAGTAGAAAGTAGATTATGATACTCGACAGTAATCTAATGAAATCGTACAATTAGAAACCGGATTGAGAAGTACACCGTGTTCAGCCAAGATGGCACATCCCACTTATTGGATCCACTAGGAAATAAATCAAGTTTGAAGCAAATATCCTAGTCTCCAAAATAACCTGTTCCTTCTCAAATAGGCAGGTTCATTAACAAACCAATTTCAACACAAACAACCAGAGATTGACAAATCAGATGAGAATAGAAACACAAGATAAATGAATGGAATGACAACAGAAATACAATGCTCCAAATTTGATCACCCAAGAAATTTTCGCGCTTTGCCCAAAATCATGAACTAATTAATATACCCAAATGAACAAAATAACAACCCTTTTGGTTGATGAGGAAGGATGATAAAGGAAGAAACTTTTCACTTATTTGGAGACCTAGAAATAGGGAGAAAGAGTAGTGAAGAACAAAAAAAAAAAAAGGGATTTGGTGAAAATTGAAAAACCACCAAAAAAGAATTCTTTTGACTCCCTTTCTCACAACTCAAAGGCATGTATAGAAAAACCCAATAAGATCTTTAGGACCCATCACATCTTTACAACAAAGGATTGATGAAAGCTGAGCAAAGAAAATAAATAATAATTATGAAGCATTGACAAAAGGATTGCTTTGTTTGGATCTTGAAAAGAAAGAAAAATATATACTTCCTCCGTCCCTTTTTAAGTGTCATATTTCATAATTCCAACTTATTAAAAAGACATCATCATTATACCTTTCACATCAACTTTTTCCTCCACTTTCCCAACTTACCTATTATCATTACACTTTTACTCACCTACTTTTTAAAATGGAATCTACTTTTAGGGACAAAATAGACAATTTACCAACTTTTATCCACTAACTTTACAAAATGGACACTTATTAAGGGACAGCCCAAAATAAAATACCGGACTATAAATAAGGGACGGAAGGAGTAATTAAAAAAACAAAACATCTCTTTCCTTGTTTGGTTTGAGAAGAAAGTGAGGAGGAAAAAAGCAGCCTAATGTCACGTTATCTTTCTTGACAATTTTAGCTTTTCTTCTCTTACTTCCCACAAGTTTCAAACAGACCCTAATGTCAACTCCACCAAACAAATTATTGGGCCCACAGTGCAGGGCACCATGGATTCGGTTACGAAATATGTCAACTTCACCAAACCAATTATTGGGCCCGGAGTGCATGCCACCATGGATTCGGTTGCAAAAGGTCACTTCTGCGACCGTTTTAAAAACAGATTTGCGAATATGATCTGTATTGAATAACATAAAAAACTAAATTGAAACCATTCCTAACACTAATTCGTTTTAAGAGAGATAGTGAAAAAGCAGTCGGACACAAATTTCTCACAATGAAGCTTAAAATGGGTGAATAGAGTAAAACTCACCACATCCCCACGTGAAATCCCCAACTGGGTCAGAGCTGAAGCAAGTCTAACACACCGTTCATGGGTCTCCTCCCAGGTGTACTTGACCGAACCGTACACAATCGAAGTCCTCTCTCTATAAACCTTTGCGGATCGCTCCAAGAAGCTGATAGGAGAGAGAGGGACGCAGTTGGCCGGGCAACGGACCAGACCCGGCACCGATTCCCAAAGCTCCGGTTCGAGATTGGCTGAAGATTGGGAGAGGTGACGGGAGATTTGGCTGCAAATGGGTCGGAATCTGTTCGCCCCATTGATGAAGATAGTCAGAGAGCTTTTGAGGTAGCGATTCATGGTGGTAGAGAGAGAAGAGATGGAGTTGAATTGGAAGTGATTTGGAGCTTAAAAGAAGTAAGAACATGTGCACCGTTGGAGCCACACATAAAATATCAACAAGTTAAAAAATAATAGTCACATCCATCTTTTGCTATTTTTGTTACATAAAATTTAGACTATCTAGTTAAGCACATTTTATTTTTCTATGTAAAGCTATTGGCCTGAATAATGTGACCGATTTGGAATTGTCAAGATTGCAAATTAAATTTAACAACAAAGATGGCTTTGACATATTTTTCTACAATGACTTTAGTTTTATGGATAGAAAACGCTCCGTCATTTATTTTATTAAATTTTAATTATCTCAATGCAAATGATCAAAGGTTGACCTACTTTAGTTGGGATGATAAGTGGAGTATATAAAAAGCCATGGTGTCCAAATAACAAAGTGATTATTAGTTCTCTTGGAGTCCATGACCATCTCCTAATTGTGCTTCAAGACCCTCTCCACCATACATAGGTGTAGGCTGTAGGAGCTACACACTCACTCGTGGAGTTCAACAACCGGAGAAAGAGGCCTCTGAGCACTTCTTGTTCCGTTAACAAAATTAAGTATTATTTTTTGAATTAAAGGTGAGTATTGAAAGAGAATGACATGTCTCGTAAAGCACCAGAGCCATGCCATCCTTTTCCAATTGTCAAATTAATGAAGTTGGATTGGTGTAGAAACATACTTGGTGGGGGGAAAGTTGGACTTTTTATATTGAAATGAAACTCATTGAAAGATACTGAACATGTTTAATTTAGTTTGTCCTTTATCTATTTTAAATTGAGATTAAAATATGGCATACATGTGATGTGTTGAAGAAAAGTAGTAAAGGATTCGAAATTGAGATTTGGATTGATGGCAACTGGAGATTAGCAGTCAAAATGGAGTAATTTTGTTGGAGCTTAAATTTGTTATAATCATATTCTTATTAATTTAAAATACTACTGCAAACTTATAATTTGAAACTATTTCTTTCTTTTTTTTACTTTTCGTAACTTTTTGTTTAGTTTTTCGTCGAATTTTTGAGATTAATCGTTTGTCTCGACGAGATGAAACGGAAAAGTATAAAAATATAGACCGATGTTGAAAAAATTGAAATAAGATGGCATTTTAAACAAATAAGACAGTTGCTTAATATTTTTTTCGTTTTTAGTGAATTTTTTTTGTTTTCGGTTATAATTTTATACTTTTTCGATTCATCTCGTCAAGACTAACTATTGATCCCAAAAATTACGACGAAAAGCTAAACAAAAAATTATGAAAACTAAAAAATACCGAAATAAGTTTCAGATTATAAGTTTACAAGAACGCAGGACTTCCCCGACTATTTGAAACGATCAACTTATCTCTTTGTGATTTTAGAGTCGAAAGTGCAATTGCTTGGTCTTTTTTGTGATTTTCAGAGTCAATTGCAATTGTTAGATGTTCCGTCCAGATTAACGGCATGTGTGCTTCACTTGTCCCCATTACATGGAGTGAAAACTAGACTAGTCAAAAATAGAATGATAAAAAGAAAATTAATACCTTATGACTCACATCTTCTCGTAAGCCCTTAGGAATACCCTAAACCACCCAACCACCATCCCCACAATGAAGCGTGCACACCGGCCCGCTAGTCCGCTTAATTCAGTCCGTTTTTTTAAGAGTTTGGGATGTGTATTTAGACCCATCGGATTGAATTGGGTTGAGTTTTTAAGCCCGTTTAGGTAGTGGATGGGCTTGAAATATCTCCTAAATTCAAGCTTTGGCCCGATAAAATAATAACAATGATGTTAACTATATATTTATACTATCAAAAAAATATTAAGAAGGAAAATAAAAACTACTACTATACCTATATGTACACACTACCCTTTTTTCTTAATGCATACATATACATATATTCATTGGTCTTCGTATAACTGTAATTGTTACGGTCATAAGCTCTAATTTATAATTGTTATATATATACTTGGACACTATACTTTGAAAACATGAATGGGCTAGTTGGCCGGGCTTGGAAAATGAGAGTTTAAAAGGGTCAGTCTTAGGAATATTAAATGAAGCCCAATTATTAAAAGGGACCGGAGTTAGGTATGCACAAATTTCGTTATTATCTAGTATACAAGTCCAATCTGAACCTGGCCATGCCCTATGTATGTGCAGCCCTGCCCACCACACTTATGCGCACATAGAATTACAAGATACATGAATGTATTATGTTTGTGTTTCTGAAAAAAAAAAAAAAGGTAGGCTGATTATTCAATTGTCTAAATGCACTTTGACATTGTGCTTTAGCGCATCTACTCATTACATATAAAGAATCGTGTACTTTATGGTGAACCCACAAATTTAGCACGTGAAGTGACTGTCGCCTATAGTGCCTTAGGCGAAATAAGGGCGTGCCAAGATTACAACTAAAGAGAAGGAGAAACTAATATATCTTATAAAACATGAGGGTCTTTAGGAATATTTCTAACAAAATATTCTCTTCCAATGGTTCAGATTAATCTCAAACACAAATTTCATCTATTCATACAAACAAATTTAACGGCCCAAATTTCTTCCTCTTCATTCTCACAAATTAAGTTCTGGATGGCATGTTTCGTAAATAATGTGTAATCGTGGGCTTATAATTTGAAAGAAAAAAGGTCTACTTTCAAAATTTGAAACCCACTTACCCACGTGGCTTACTATACTCATACTCATTCTCTCTCAGTCTCTCACTTTCCCCTTCTCTTTTCTCTCTCTCTCTCTCTCTGGAAACCCAATTGATGCCATTAGCCTGCGACATCTCAGAGGCTCCCATATGAATTATCTCAGTATGTAGAATTGTTGAATTTGAAGAGAAAAAGAAACAACTTTGGTGTCAATTTCGTATATTCTGTTTAGTCAAAAATCCTCCGAATGTATTAGCCTTGGATCAATAATCAGTTTCGATATTAAATTTTGGATCACGACAAAAGGGGAGCTTCCCCTCCCCCCCCCCCCCCCCCCCCCCCCCCCGCTCTCCTTTTTTTTTCCCCCTAAAAGTGCTAAATGCGTTAACAATGCCAAAAGTAGTTGATATATGTGAAGAGATCTGTGTTTAGCACTTTTAGTAAAAATTGGAAATTGCCCTCAAGTTACAAAATTGCTGGATGTATTTATTTGCTTCATTAAGCCCAACTCGGCATACTTCTTTAGTCTTTTCTGGAGGAGTAAAAGAAATTGGTACGAACTCTATGAGCAAATTGATAGTTCTTTGTAACTAGCTTAAATGTATAGTTGGAAGAGTGCTGTAAATACGGGTAATTCTCTTTCGTGCCATTAAGAAGAGGATCACAGATTACACACTAATGAATTGATTTAGTATTTGAGCCACTAGCTAGCAAGTGCCGTAGGCACGGACAATTTCAACCGGGATGCATAGCGACGTAGGCACGGGTAAACACTAGTTGCATTATAATGGTAAATATGGTAGGTAGAAATGATTATAACTAGATAGAAACTTTCTAGCTAGATAACCAGGGATGATATTGAAATAATTGTTTATATTTTCAAATTTATCTTATAAAACAAGAGGGTCTTTAGGAATATTCCTAACAAAATATTCTCTCTCAATGGTTCAAATTAATCTCAAACACAAATTTTATCTACTCGTACAAATAAATCTAACAGTCCAGATTTCTCCCTCTTTATTCTCACAAATTAAGTTCTGGATGGCATGTTTCGTAAATAATGTGCAATCGTGGGTTTATAATTTGAAAGAAAAAATGTCTACTTTCAAAATTTGAAACCCACTTACCCACGTGGCTTATTATACTCATTCTCTCTCAGTCTCTCACTTTCCCCTTCTCTTCTCTCTCTCTCTCTCTCTCTCTCTCTCTCTGGAAACCCAATTGACGCCATCAGCCTGCGACATCTCAGAGGCTCCCATATGGATTATCTCAGTATGTAGAATTGTTGAATTTGAAGAGAAAAAGAAACAACTTTGGTTGCAATTTCGTATATTCTATTTAGTCAAAAATCCTCCGAATGTATTAGCCTTGGATCAATAATCAGTTTCGGTATTAAATTTTAGATCAAGACAAAGGGGGAGCCCTGCCCGCCCCGCCCCCCCCCCCCCCCCCCCCGCGCCCGGTTTTCCCTAAAAGTGCTAAATTGGTTAACAATGCTCAAAGTAGTTGATATATGTGAAGAGATCTGTGTTTATCACTTTTAGTAAAAATTGGAAATTGCCCTCAAATTACAATTGCTAGATGTATTTATTTGCTTCATTATGCCCAACTCGGCATACTTCTTTAATCTTTTCTGGAAGAGTAAAAGAAATTGGTACGAACTCTATGAGCAAATTGATAGTGTAACGCCCCGAATTTTGGGTACGTTAAATGAGGTATTTATTATATAATAAAGAGAGTCTGGCTCATTATTACATCATAAATACATCATAAGGAAATGGTACATTTATTCAACAAGGAAAGAAACTAGGGTTCCTAATACTACTCTGCTTGCTCTTCCATCCTAGCAAGCTCATCTGCTCCAAAAGTTTTCACGGTGCACATCTTACCCTGTTCATCTAAGAAGTCTGACACATTATACCGACGTCACCACCCATATAATATGTTAGGGTCACCAAAAAGGTAACACCGTGAGCTACAATGCTCAATAGGAAATCCTTACCCACCAACCTTAACTTACAAATAAGGCTATAATGAAATATCAATTTCCACATGATATGTATATACACAGCCAACAATGACACATCCTCATTTGTTAATCATCTATCGTTGGTGTCCAAGATTTTCGTGTTTCTCCTACACGACTCATCGTAGACCGTGTCAACACTTTTACATTACAAATCAACCTTTCAAAATCATTTGCATTGGCTCCGTACCGCGAATAATCAAGCTACACACCCAACCTTTTAAAATCATTTGCATTAGCTCCGTACCGCGGATAACCAAGCTACACACCCAACCTCGGTTCCGCCGTTCCGGTCTCCCGAGTATCCTTACAATGGTTCCGCCGTCCCAGGTTCCCATTGGCACACAAATCAAAACCCTCGGTTCCGCCGCTCTGAGTTCCCGAGTAATCCCACAATGGTTCCGCCGCTCCGGGTTTCCATTTGGGGTCTTCGAAATCTAAAACCCTCGGTTCCGCCTCTCCGAGTTCCCGAGTATCCCACAATGATTCCGCCGCTCCGGATTCTCATTGGATTTTTCACAAATTTTACTTTTACACACGCACACATTCACATAATACCACCCAAAATCGGTCATTATGTAATTTCAAAATATTTCTTTCCTCGAAAAACATTTCCTTTCATTAACTACATCCTAGGTGTCATGTTTTTACTTTCTCGATTCTCATGTCTCGTTTCATGCAAAGACTCCGCGGTAGGACAAAAATAAGCATGAATCATTCTAACAAGATCATCCAATTTTATATTACTTATCACGCTCAATCATTACTTATAGCATAACGCCACATGTACGGACGCCTTTGGAGTATATCACTTGTGCTTATTCAAAGCACAATGCCACATGTATGGACGTCTTTAGAGTGAAATCACTTATACTTTATCATACCACAAGTAATACAAGCAATTCATATATGCATGCCCATAATCATCTCAAAGATCAAAATACAAACACTTTTAAACAAACGATAAGTTCTATCTTTCGAAATCCGTTAAGGATAATCTACTTTCTATCATACGGTTCTATATGTAGAGTTGGGGGACAAGGATTCTACCTTACTTCTTGGCGGTAGTAACGGCTACGGAAGGTTAGTCGGCGGTCGGACGGAGTAACTTCCTACGGTGGTCTCCGATAGCTTCGAAAGAGAAGGGTTTCTCTCGAAATTTTTAATTGACTAACACTACACTACTTTATGGATCGAAGGGTGGTCGAGTGGAGGTTTAGTGGCGGCTTAGGATGAGTTTCTTGAAGAACTCAAGAAGAACTCAAGAACAAAGGAAGAACAAAAGAAAGAACAACGAAAGAACAAGAATTTCTAGAGAGAAGGAAGAGCAAAGCTTGAAAGTGTGAGTTCAATGCTTGGAATGGGGTCCTATTTATAGAAAAACCTTGGCTCTCTCTCCTCTCTTCATGGCCGACCCCCCTCTCTCTCTCTCTACCTCAAATTTTGACACATGGCAAGAAATCTTTGAAAGATCAAAGCCTAATCCTAGGCTTGCATGGCTAAGATTGTCCTTGGATGGGATTATGGGAGATTTGTTGGAAGATTTGGAGACAATGGTACAAGATTTTGTCTAAAACAAATATAGAAGTACAATGGGAGAGTTATGTTTGGTTAGGAGAAAGATTCACCCATGGACTTGAAAGGACGAGGAAGGTCAAGTTAAGTACAACCCATCTTCCTCTCTCTTTCCTCCTTCCTCTCTCTCTCCCTCCCTCTCTTTCTCCCTATCGGCTCACTCTCTCTCTCTCCTCTCGGCATTCTCTCTCTCTCTCTCTCTCTCTCTCTCTCTCTCTCTCTCCTCTCGGCTCTCTCTCTCAAGTACTATATATATATTTACAAGAAAGAATAAGAAAGTACCAAGGTACAAAATTTACAAAATCAAATACCCAATAAAGAAATACAATTAGGCACATGTTGGATTTAAACAAATAAACTAGTGTACTCTAGGAAAATCAACTCCCCAATAAATTAATCTAAGTTGGTACAAAATAATAAAAGAGTACTTAGGAAAACTTAGGTCTTAAAAGGCTACTGAGGCTAATAAGTACTTTATCACATGAGCAATTTAGGAAAATGACTAGTTTAATAAGCTCATGTACTAGTTTGAAAGAATAAGGCCATTACCCAATAGATAATAAATCCCCTAACATTTAGTGTCTAATGGACAATAGCTACTAGGAAACTTCTATAGTAAAATAATCAAAAAGTACTTTAAAGAAATTTTATAAAAGTCTATAATAGTACTTGTTCAAATTTTTCATTAAACCCTTTTAATATAAAGAATTGAGTTTCTATTATCCAATGGATAATAGTTCCTCTAACATTTATTATCCAAAGGACAAAGAATAAAACCAAATTAATAAAGATAAATAAATAAGTAATTTCTAGGGTTGAAAAGATTGACTAGTCAAATTAACTTTATTGGAAGGTTTCCTAGTCACATCGGTACTTTATTTGGTCAAAAGTCTCTATTACCCAAGGGTTACTAACTTCCCTAACGGTTATTACCCAATGGATAATAATTTCCCTTGCGGTTAATAACCAATGGATAAAATGAGTACAAGTACCTTTTATTTTAAAAATAAGATTTTGAAAGACTACATGTACTTTTATAATAAAAAGTTTTTTTGTCCAAAGGATAAAAATTACCCTAACCATTATGGACCAATGGGTAAAAGCAAAAGGTTCAAAAGTTTCAAAAGGTCCAAAAGGTTCATCTAGTAACTAGACGAGTTGGTTCCTCGGTTCCTCCAAGTAGTCGGTTGGAAACTAACTAAATTGGTCAAGTAGGGTTTCTAATCGAGAGTTAACCAATCGACCAAAATCTAACTTCGACGAAATTTAACAAGAAATCATATAGTCACTCAAGAGAAAATAAATAATTCAAATAAAATTCAAATATTTAACGAAATTTTTATTGACCAAAATTCAGGGGCGTTACAGATAGTTCTTTGTAGCTAGTTTAAATGTATAGTTGGAAGAGTGCCATAAACACGGGTAATTCTCTTTCGTGCCACTAAGAAGAGGATCACAGATTACACACTAATGAATCGATTTAGTATTTGAGCCACTAGCTAGCAAGTGTCGTAGGCACGGGCAATTTCAACCGGGATGCATAGTGCTGTAGACGCGGGTAAGCACTAGTATATAATGTTTGAAATGTATAATATGAATCTTATTTGATAATCTCCATTTTATCAATTAAACAAAGTTTTCAATCGTAGAAAACATTATAGATCGAAAGAAATGTCCGTGAATATTGTATCTCCTTCTATATTTTGGTGGCAAACACCGAATATAAGTAGTTTGAATATACTCCGGGATGCTACTATATCCGCTATTTATATCCTATAGACAAACGGGCCGTGAAGGACTTAGCAGTCCTAAGTTCGCCGAATTTTTTGAAAGGAACTTGGCATACATGAGTATGGCAGAATTAAGAAAGTTGGTGAGAATTGGAGTGTCAAAAGATCATCATCAAATGTATGGACATTTTTAGAAACATCTACACTTCACCTGTATATACTACAAAATTCGAGGATTTCATAGAGTCTTCTAGAATGATTTGGACTATGCTAGAATCTTTCGGGTACTGCTGATATCTTTCTGATTAGGATGGAATCTTCTGGTCTTCTCTAGAACTTGTAGAATCCTTGTTATAAACTTGTCCCCATAACTTTCATTGTTTTCCCTATAAATAGGGTGAGGTCTCTTTGTGTGTACAAGAAATAAGGAGAGACTAAGAGTGTTCTTAACAAGGTGGGGCCAGTGAAAGCTCGAACAAGATGGTACAAGTACATGATGGGAGGTGTGAGTTCCCCTGCCTCTTTCCAAATCAGGTGTCTTTTCAACCCAACTTTTAGTAGCCTTCACATTCAACATTCGAATGGGCAGTTGAGGATGGAGATAGAGAGGGAGAGAAAGAGAGGGATGTTTTCATAGCATTCACTTGTCGCCTTTCATCATGCAGCTCGTTGTTTTTTGGGATGTTTTTCGACTTGCTAATGTTGTTTTCTCTAGAGACACGACAATAATAAGTGAGGGTAGATTTCAAGGGGGTAAAAAAAGGTGATTTCTAGACCTACTTGGAGAGGTCTAGTCTTCATTGTAACGTCGTTGGTATGAACTATCATTCTCAAAGATCACACCTCCCATTATGTACTCATACCATCTTGCTATTTCTTGTTGCTCAGCTTTTGGGACTAAAGCTTCCTTGTCCTGCTGTTGTTCTGAAACTGGGCTTAGCAACTACCATCTATCATCTGTGGCGAGAAAGGAATGGTCGTATCTTCCAATCCAATGGTTCATCTACAGATACAGTGGTTCGCATAATTGTGGAGGATGTTAGAGCAATAAGACCTTCTTTGAGAACCTCATCGTGTAGCTCGTTGTTTTTTGTGACGCCTTCCAATGGGCCAATGGTCTCTTGAAACACGGCAATAATAAGTGAGGGTATATTTCCAAAGGGGGTTAAAAAAGGTTATTTGAAGACCTACTTCAAGTGGTCTTCATTGTAATATTTTTGGTATGAAGGGTCATTTTTAAAGACATTCCCGCAAGCACGTGAAACCTTAAACGGCGGATGGCATGAGTTGTTGTGGGATTGGAGACCTTCCAAATTGGAAAAGCACTTACCATCACAATGCACACAACGAAAATTACTCGGTTGATCCATTTCATTCTTCCTACACCTTCAAAATGAACGAAGAATCACTTTGGTGTCAGACTAGTTCAATATGATCGTGGATAGAAATGCAAGAGAATTGGCTTGGGAAGTTACCTCAGTATGATCTTGGATAGAAATGCAGGAGAATTGAGTTGGAGAGAGAAGTAGAGAGTAGACAATTGGGTTTTTAGACTGATTTTTTAATGCGCGCGGGGTTCTGGCGGTTTAGAATTAACTGGTGAATGTACGTGTGCCATATGCACATGAGTACTATTTTTCTTTCCAAAAGATTAGTAGTAGTAATTTGTTTTAAGTATATCAAATGTGGAAACGAGCCAAACCAAGCTTCGCCGTATTCGAGCTCGGATCGTTTTCTAAATGAGCCTAAAATTTGAGTTCAAATTCAGCTCATCTTTAAATGAGCCAAGCTTTTAACGAGCCCAGCCTGACTAACTTACTTGACCCACCTTTTTAAACGAGTTGACCGAGTTTTTGCGTGTCGAGCTTGGCTCATTAAGTAAACGAACTTAAAATTCGAGCTCAAACTACTCGGTTTGATAGCAACCCCGATCGTATGAACTGCATTTGTTGTACTAATTTATTTCTGAAAGTAAAATCTAACATGATTCCTATCTAAACAAGAACAAAAACACGACTAAAGCGTAGAGTTTTTTTTGTTTTTTTTTTTGTTTTCGTCTTATTTGGACTTTTATTAGTTTTGCATCATTTCTCATTGAATTAAACATTTGTAATTGATGAGAGTCATGAGATGAATCTAAAAATTAAGAGATTGTGACCAAAAGATAAAAAAGATACTGAGACAAAAATAATACAAAATCAATTTCTTTTTTGCATGTTCATGACATTGACCCCGTTTGTTAGCACTTATAAGTTGACTTATTTAGCTTGGTTGCTTAAACAAAGTTGTTGAAGTGTGTTTGCTGGCAATTATATGTAATTACTTATTTAGTTTATTCAGCTTATTTTACAAGAAAAAGTGAAATTATTTTAAGCTCCGGTTTATAGTTTTTTTGGCTTATTTTAAATTAACAAAAATAGATGGACAAAAACTCCTTGATTTTAATGTACCAATATTGAAGTAGTAAGGGCAATTTAGACATGAATTTGGTAATAAGTTATTCTACAACTTATCTAACCAAATAGCTTGAACTTAAATTTAAGCTTATAAAAAGCTACACTAAACTTGTTTATAACTTATTTCAAGTTTTTCAAGCGTACACTCAAATAATCAAAAAAAAAAAAAAACTTATAAATGATAACAAACGGGGCGGTTGCCCAGCCAAATTTAAATACTCCTACAACGTTAAAAAAGTTACAAGACCATCAGCCTTGAATATCATGTAAATTTAACACATGGTATTTTAGAAGCATTGAATAACTCTATCATCGGATAAAAAAATAAAATAAAAATAACTCTTTCATAATGCGAAGAAAAATTTAGTACAAAATAGTTTACAAACTATCACCAAAATAGTCAAAAAGACAATTTTTTGACTTATTATTATTTTTTTAAAAATTATAAGTTTTAATCAAAATTTTATACTTTTTCGATTACTCTCGTCAATACAAATTAATAAATCACAAAAATTTAATGTATAATTATTATATGCAAAAAAATTTGAATAAAACAAAAAGAAAAATCACTCTTAATTTTTTAAACCAAGCTACCACTATAGCTCAATTAACCACTAACACTTTTACACACGACAAAAAGACAACTGCGAAAGCTAACACAGCGCCACCTCCGCCGTGCAAAATCGCCCAAGCACACCTCTCACTCATCAGAGGCATGAGTTCCTTGCAAATAGCTCAGTTCGATTGTAGCCCTGAATATATAAACTTTAAAGTAGCAATAGGTACAGTAGTCGTGAAAATAGTATGACACATGTTAATGTAGAGATATATAAGTATTTAAATGAATATATTGCTTCTGTTCAAAAACTATATATATATATATATTGCTAGTAAATCGGTTTCGGTACAACTTGAACCACAATTTGTATATAAAACCCAATAATCGAATCAAATCTATTTGTTTTTATTTTGTTAGAATCAGAACTTGACCATTAATCGAATCAAATCTATTTGTTTTTATTTTTTCAGAATCAGAATTTGATCATTAATCAAATCAAATCCTACACATACAACGGTTGTGTAAAACACAACACACAACAAATCTCTACTCGTCCATTACTGTAATAAATGGTCAGGATTGGCTCAAATTCTTCCCCATAAAAGTTAAACTTTTTCCTGGAAGTGTTTTTATAAAATCTAGACCGTTCAAATACATCTGGATGGTCAGAATTATGCACACAAATAACACAACGGTTGTACAAATAGTATTTTTGTTGTTTTTATATTTTCAGGATCAGAATTTGACCATTAATCGAATCAAATCCATTTATTTTTATTTTTGTAGAATCAGAACTTGACCATTAAAACCGTAGAACCAGTCTGAAAGGCACGGTTCGGTGCGGAATGATTCGGTTTTCCGCGTCTGTGTTTCTGAACTCGGCTACAGGTATAGCACTGCTGCACAGCAGCCATACACAGATCCATTTTGCGCTCGTCTCGGATTCCGCAAAGATGATCGGAACCACTCATTTTGTTTCAAATGCGTCGTTTATGGTCCCTGTAAAAAATCATCTCAATCCAATATCGGAAAGGGTATTTACAAATCATCCAACTTTGCTTCAAAATTTAGCCTAAATTTTGAAGCAAAGTTGGATGATTCGTAAACACCCTTCCCTATATCGGATTGAGGTAATTTTTTTACAGGAACTATAAACGACATATTTGGAACAAAATGAGCGACTCCGATCATCTTTAAGAGACCCGAGACGAGCACAAAACAGATTTGAGCATAACTGCGTGCAGCAAATGCTGTACCTGTTGCTTTTCTGTTTCTACCCGCACTTGCCCGTGCACAATGTAAACTTGGACTAGAAGACAAACGGTATACGGAATTGGACCAGAAAGTCTACTGGTACAGATAAAAAATCTGTACCAGTGGATATAAACCCTTTTTTGAATCCATTTTGGGTCTCATAAAAATAATTGAACTCGCTCATTTTATTTAAAATACTTTTTTTATGATTCCAACAAAAAATAAGCTTAATCCAGTATAGATAAAAGTATTTATGAAATATCCAAACTTTGCTGTTTAAAACATCAAAACTTTACTCTAGAATTTAAAAAGCAAAGTTTGAATATTTCGTAAATACTCTTACCGATATCGGATTAATCTAATTTTTCGTAAGAACCATAAGAAAAGCATTTTAAACAAAATGAACGATTTTGATTATTCTTTTAAGACCAAAAATGGATTTGTACCCACTGATACAGATTTTTTATCTGTACCAGTAGCACAGTTCGAATTGGACTGCTCAATACCCCACTACACTTTATACACTACAAAAAGACAACGGCGAAAGCAAACGCAGCGCCACCTCCGCCGTACAAAATCGCCCAAGCCGGCTTCTCTTTTCTCTCTCTCTCATGGAAGGCGTTTCCAAAACCCATTTCACAGCCAAAATGAAACCCTAGATCTTGTCCAATGGGCACTTGGGTCCCTTTCTCTGGTACATTATCCAAGCGCCTGGTAATTGAAGAAGATGAGAATACTCCTCCGAACCCGAAATTGATGGAGTTCCGGTTCGATAAGGTGTTTCCGGTTTACGCTATGGGGGTTTTGAAGCCCGACCCGGATCCGTTACTGGCCGTACTCAGCTCAGGCTCTGACTTGGATGACCCGATATGGGATGCTGTGAGAGAAGAGGCCAAGTTAGAGGTACCCACTATTCTTGAGAAGGTTTTGTTGATATGGGTTTATGTTTTATTAGTTATTGAATTTGTGAGTTTTGATTTTCTTGTTGTGGGTTTTTGATTATTTACTGCTTGGCTGCTGTCAAAACGCAGGAAAATATTTGATTGAGGTTAAGTCACATAATCTGCGTGCTCATGTGGGACGTAAATAAAAAAAATCCCCCAAATACTAAATAAAAAACATCCCCAAATACTAAAATTCGCGAGAGCGAGAGCGAGGACTGAGAGCAGGAGTGTTGAGAGAGAATTGAGAGCGGGGTTGGAGGGTCCTGCTGAAGTATTATGCGACTAAGGGTTAGAATGTGTGCATGGATGCAATCATATTTCTTTATATTAACATAAGGGAGCTATAAAGCCCATAATAGTCCAATGGTTTTTCACCTTACCTGCCCAATCCTCCATTTTATGAGGTAGAAGATTTTAAACAGTTTTATTAATCATACCGACTCCAACTACACGTGTTGGTTCATCGACAAAACTCAATCACTCCCCCAGTATGCCCACTTTTCTTCCAAATTTATAGTTTCAATTTGTGTAGTTCTTAAATATTTTAATATGAAGTTCATTTTCAGGGGTATTGTTGTTCTGGAATTCAAGTTTGTATGAGTGTAATTTACATATTTCACTATAAATAGAGCAGTTTGTCTCTTCTTTACTCGAATTCATTGCTCTACTGTCAAGATGCAAAGGGGAGAATGATTGGAGTTTATGTCTCCATTTTGGAAAAAAGGAGCAAGGTGGGAGATGCTCTTAAAGGGGATTGGTTGTGTTCATTTTGATTCCTACCGTGTTATCTTGGTAATGCTTTCCTGATAGAGTGTTTGGTGCATAATGGATTATTGCAGGCAGAGAAGGAGCCAATTTTAAGCAGCTTTTTATATGCCAGTATTCTGTCACATGACTGTCTTGAACAAGCATTGGGCTTTGTCCTTGCCAATCGACTTCAAAGTCCTACACTCTTGGCGACCCAACTGATGGATATTTTTTGCAAGATTATCATGGATGATCGCGGCATTCAGCGTTCAATTCGCCTTGATGTGCAGGTAATTTGTTTGCCTTAACGCCAATTTGTTTGTTTTTTGCAGCTCCCTTACTGATGTTGCTGTTGAATGTTCTTTCAAAGTTGAAATTTCCTTTTGTAGGCATTTAAAGACAGGGATCCTTCTTGTTTGTCATTCTGCTCGGCTCTCTTGTATCTTAAGGTGCTCTCTTTTTCCTTTCCTTATCACCCTTCGTGCTCAATGGATTAGTATGAATTTATGTTTCATTCAAATTGTTTAGTGAAGGAAAGTGGATTTACTCATAATCCTCTTTTAAGCATTCCATCATCCTTGCTTTTTCGATGTAAATGGATAGAATCCACTGAGGTGCAATTTATTTATCTTTTTAGGGTTACCATTCTTTGCAAACATATCGGGTAGCACACACTTTGTGGAACCAGGGACGCAGAGTGCTGGCATTGGCATTACAAAGTCGAATTAGTGAGGTAAACTTGTTTATCCTGATAATCGCTGATTGAGCATTACTATCGGATCCAAGAGACAATATTTCATTTGTACCTTTCTTAATGACTCCTTTATCGTTATCCAGGTTTTTGGAGTTGACATACATCCAGGTATGTTTTCACTTGATTCTCTTTGTTGGTTATTGTGTCATTGGTTATCGTGTTTTTTAGTTTAGCGAGGAGGGTAACTTCCATTCTTCTGTTAAGAGTTGCAAGACATTGGACGCTTGTGTCAAAGGAGACAGACCTTTTAACAAGTGAGGCGTCAAATGATGTTAGTAAAACTCATACATCTTCCACTAAAATCAACTCAAGAGAAGATAGGAATGCTATGTTGGCAGAATTGGATAGATTGAAGGTTCATGTTGAAGGACTGAATCATCTGTGGAAAATGGTTGTTTTTATCTTAAGACTCAAATTGAAGGCTAGTTACGTAGATTCATCCCTTCAATTGGCTGTTTATTTCACGTGAGTGTAGGACTTCTGATACATCAATAAGTGGCAAAATTCAACCCAACTTTTCTTAATATCTTGTGGTTATATGCAGCTGCTAAAATTGGAGAGGGAATATTGTTGGACCATGCTACCGGTGTAGTTATTGGGGAAACTGCTGTTATAGGAAATAGAGTTTCACTAATGCAGGTGATGCATTCTTTTACTAGTATCTGATTGATGATTCTGTCACTCTCTTGTCGAAGTGCCATACTATTTTTTTTGAAGTACATCAGGGGTTTCCGATATGTTTCCCCTCCTTAATATGATTTGTTGAGTTCTTTTTGTGCATAATAAAGCTTAAAATTGATACCAGGACCAATTATATGAAATTGGACACCATCATTTTGCAGAGTTATAAATGTGGAGAATCCTGATGAACATGGATGTTGTAAGTTGAATCTGTATCTTATGCTGGTCACAAATGTGAACCTAGCCTGTTATGTAAAGCCAAATCTGGAAAGATGTTGTGGAGCTGATTCAAAGTTGCTTTACTGTAAGGTTGTGTTGAATCGAGTGGTTGGGGTTTGCAGGCTTCGTTCCTACTTGTTATTCTGTTACAATACTTCATTCGCTGTGTTTTGCATTTTCGGTGGACCTGTTTTATTGTATTGTTATCAGCATCAGGTATACAGTATACCTTTGTGTTTTGCTCTGCTTTGTGGCCTAAAAGGTTATTATATGTTAGGAAATGGTACCTATTGAAAAAATCAAGAAAATGATTCTTTCAGATATTGCATTCTGCTGAACACGGAAATGTTTGACAGGGTGTAACCTTAGGAGGCACTGGGAAAGAAATAGGTGATCGCCATCCAAAAATAGGCCAAGGTGCGCTTATTGGAGCTAGTGCTAATATACTGGGGAATATAAAAATTGGTGAAGGTGCAATGATAGCTGCTGGTTCCCTTGTATTGAAGGATGTCCCTCCACGCAGGTAGAAAGTGTACATTCCAAGTTTATCTACTGAATTCTATCCAAGTGTTATGGAGATAAAAAAAAGGAGTTCTTGGTGATAATGGTATGGTTTTGACTTTCTTTTCTTGGCCTTGAAGCATGGTGGCAGGAATACCAGCAAAGGTCATTGGTTATTATGTAGACGAGCAAGATCCTTCTCTAACAATGAAACATGGTATGTCAAATATATGAGTGCAGATGTGTACAGCATTCTCTCCTATGTTCTCCAAACTGCAATCTGGGGAAGAGACTCTGCATTTGTGTCCCACAGGCCACCATTTATGATAGACTTGTATTTGATATGTCCTTTCAGAGCGCATGGAGCCTTGACACTAAATTGTCCTCCACGCATGAAATCTCACCTAAGCGTGCTGCCTCAATTGATTAAGGGACAAAGTTGTTCATTTTCTTAACTCTTGAAAACACGCGTATGGGTGAATGTTGATATGGTGAATAGGCTTGAACAGGGACACAGTTAACTATCAGTAATTCGATATGTGGAACTGGGTGTCAAGGCTTTTTATTTTCACGAAGCATTTTCTTAAACTTTCAGAATCCAAAAACATCAAAATTTATTTTTCTCCCAATCTGCTTTCAGAAGATGTTTTTGGCCACAAAAGCCGAAACAATGGCAAAACAGACAAGCACTCCTTCCACGCCATTAGAATCTAAAATCATATCTGGATGTTTAATTTGAAGAAAACGGTAACCCCCATTGTTGGGCTGTTGTTGAGGGGAAAGTAGTATATGCAATGTGAAAGGTGTAGTGAAATATGTGAAACTGTAAATATCTATTGACTTTTTTAGCACTACACGCATCTTAGCACGGCCACTCGGTGTTAGCATGACCCTTATTTATATAGTAGCTTTGAAACAATGACTTTAGCCTGGTTCTGAGTGAATCATATGGACCAGCTCTACCAATAACTGAATATATAGGTCGTCTTAAAGTTATTATGGTCTTTTTCGTGTTTTTGTTCAAATCGTTTATTACCCTTTTGTCGTATTCATTGTTGTACTTCTTACTTGAATTTGCAGATGCTAGCAAAGAGTTTTTTGAACATTTAACCATTCATCGTGTAGAAGGGAGATCTTCTGGTAAGTTGCCTTTTCCTGTGTTCCTCTCGCATGTTACTGCCATTTTCTGATGGTTTTGGACCTAACTCCTTGGATTCTGGTGTTCTCGTGGAAAGGTGAAACAAATGAGGGTAAAGTTTCTAAATTTGCAAAATGTTAGTGCATTGAAATTTCTCGGTGGGTATGATATGTTGAGATTTAGGTAGGAACTTTCTTACATTGGAAATTTTGAAGGCAACAAGAGTTGTGCTATGAAGTTGATGTTTAGCTGGATGTTTGGCAAGTTGTTATGACCCATTAGTTTCTATAACTCGTGGCATAGTGCCACCTCCACACTTTTCAGAGGCTCACAAACTTCATAGCTTCCCCTCTATTACTTCATAACTTTGTCATGCAATAGATGTGCCTGTGTTGTGGTAAGTTTGAGTATACTAGTCAAGGACTTCGATATATCGCAATATAACAGATCATTCGTTTGTTAAGTATCCACTTTCTGATTATAGCCGGATGTTCGTTGCCCTTCTTTCCATCCCTAAAGGACTACTGGCTCAATTAGTCCAGTGTCGTTTTACACCTTTGCTATGTTCGATTTTGAGATGTGCTCAATTCTTGTGGACGCATATAGTTTGCAAAAACCTCATTTTATGCGATCTTTCATCCCAGGGCACGTCAGGTGCCATTTCTTGGTGCTGATTTTTACTCTTTTTAGTATGTCTGCGGCTCCCTGAAGTTCAGCTAATTCCTTGTTCTGGTGCATTATTTCAGGTGCATGGGGCCAGAATGAATCGACAGGGCATTAGTGAAGTTGAGGATGTTCGTCGCGTATGCATTTTCCACTTGCTTAAGTGGGGAAAATTTATACTCTCCGCATATCGAGCACGTTTGATACAAATATCCATATGTAGATTCTGTAGGTCATTTAATCATTTACAGTCCCTTGTAATTTTGCACTGCTGAATTTCTCAAATGAGAAGCACAAATTCATGAAATAGGGGTACCATGCCTTTGTTCCTATGGGGCCGGTCCATACGGAGCTTTCTCTGGCTCTAATTGGGCTCACCAGTAAGTGTGTGATGAGATTGAGCCCCAGAATTAGTTGAGGTGCGCATATGAGTTGTCAAAAAAAAAAAGAGTGCCCAAGTCTTATTTTCACCAAAGTACCGAATGGAGTATTTCATGCTTCGATTAATTTTGAGCCATGGTTTCGGGGTTTGATGTTATTCAAAATTCTCTCCTTTCAGCTTGAAAAAGAAGATGCGATTAAATAACAAATAATAGTGGCATGATTAAATTTTCCCCAAAATTCCTCTCCTTTTCACCTCTCACTCTGTTCATTCCGGAACTTCTCTGTTTACTAAAATAACCTTACTCAATTCTAACTAAGAAAAAACCATTTGGGAACTCTTTAGTGTTATTGTTAATCTTTTTAAAAACTTGTTTGGGGTTATTTTTGTACTAGTATAAAAGGACAGCGAGGAGAAGAGAAAATAAAGGTGGGAAAGCAGAAGTAGAGAATAAATTCTAATAAAAATATATTTTTTTTCTCTTTTGGTTTAAAAAAGTGGAAATAAATAATTATATGAAGTACTAAGATAAAAAAAAAAGCTGCTCTTCACTTTTATTTCTTTATTTCACTTTTGTTGCCCCCAACCCAAGGAGATTTTTTGTTTATTTTTTCCTTTATTTCCCTATCAATCGAAGTTTGATCCGTTGTTTTTAAGCTATTTCCTCTCCTGTATTTTCTCCGGCGATGATCAGGGTTTAATTAAGTAGGCTAATTAAGGTATCTTCATGGGTCGATATATATGCCGATTGTTTTGGGTTGTACTTTTGATCTGTGCCCTCACTTCTTGACAAATCAATCTGTCTCTTGTGTTGTTAATCATGTTATCAAGTCGATTTTCTCCTGGGTATTGCAGATTACGTGTTAATGATCATATGCATGTTTTTAGATTCAACAACAGAGAACCCTTGCTTTTTCTTCGTCTTCATATTTCGGCTTTTAAAAGATGAGATCTAATTCTTGGTAATCATGTACGTACGTACGACTGCCACTGTCACCAACAATTTGGGTACAATTTTCATATTGGGGGTTCAATTGCTAGTCTTATAACTGCACCTAGCCCAATGCTAGATTAATAATTCCATTGTGTATCTCCTTAGAAAAGACCCACCTGCTGGCTGCTTTAATGTGGTCTATAACCGTTACTCATCTCATTGTGTTTTCCTTTTGTTACTATACGTACCAACCTAGCTAGTTTCCGCAGAATGCCAACGGTCCCTTCACTCTCTGTCTGATCGGTCCACCGCATCTCCATATCGATCCTTCCCCCGCTAAAACCGCCAGGAAGAAGATGGTGATAAAGCTTTTGCAATCAGTTCTTGATAAGAAAGACATGGAAGAAGCTAGATGTTCAACCTGCATGGAACCCCCCTCACAATGCAGTTCTCTTACATTGCTCTGACATCGAAAAAGGATGCCACTCTTACATGTGCAACACAAGCAACCGCCGCTCGAACTCTTTCAACCAATTTCGCAAATCACCTGCCTCGACCCCAACGCTTTCGTGCCCACAGTGCGGAGTGGAAGTCATCAACGGTTGTATTGTCTTAGCGGCCGTTCGTGATTTCATGAATTCCAGACCGAGGAGATGTTCTGTCGAGACTTGTGAATTTACCGGGAATTATCAGGAACTAGTGCACCATGTCAGCATTGAACATCCGTTAGTAAGTACATCGGTGGTGGCCCCTGTTCACAAGCAGAATCGGCCGAGGATGACGCGCAAATGGGACTTGGACCATACACATTTGATGGCTATAAGAATCACTTCTAGTGAAATTGGTAACTCATCTCCTCCCCCGGTGGTGATCCAAGTTCAAGCCCCACGAGGGGCGGGGTTTTGGGAGTCAGGGCTATGGATAACTTCTAGACTCCCATGTGCTAATTCTAACACTCCTACTAACCCTGCTAATGTATATAATATTGACATAAAAAGAAAAAAAGAAAAAAAGAGAGCCCTCTTATGATTTTATCTCCAATCCTAGATGCGATCCTCTGATTTCCGAAACCTAAATCCAAAATTCTACACATTACTTATGCTTCTTTAGATCTCCAATCCTAGATGCGATACTCTGATTTCTAAAACCTGAACACAAAAAACCTTGATCGTTGTTTCAGAGCTGTTTATATGAGGAGCTAGTAGTTTGCCACGTGCCACTCCCGATTTCAAAATTTTAATTTGACGCTAAAACGGGATGACCGTTCAACTCCTGCTCATTGAAGATTTACAATAATTTAGTAATTCTAGGATCCCCATCATTGAATCAAATTAAAAAATAAATTTGGATATCCAATTTTGAGTGTGTGCCAAGGCGAGACCTATGTTGAATGTTGGTTGGGGTTGCAATGGCACCAGCTTCTGACTTAGTCCTGTTTATAAGTACTATACATCTATGTATGACTTTTTCAATTTACCATTTTGACACCCCAAATAACATAGCAACACCCCAAATCTCCCTAGTTTTTTTTTTTTGGTAAGTTACCGATTATTAAACGAACCCGCGAATATTACAGGTGCTAAAGGACATACCCCATAAATAAGGCAGATGTTTGCCGTTGCTAAAACCATTTATTTAACTTAAACAAGTTACAGATGTTGGCGAAAACAGTTGATTGTTGCACAAAACTAGAAAATCGTTGCACACAAACAATATAGTAGTATAAGTGTTGCACATGCACAGTAAAATGTAGCTCATGCACAACAATTTTTATCATTTTTTGGCAAAATGTCATTTCACTTCGCAATTTGCCCTTCCTCATCCGGACCCGTGAATCCTAGTGGCGCCATGGAGACTTCTTCTTAAGGGCGGAGGTATGTAGGGGCCGGTGGTCCTGGCCCCACCCAATTTCATATTTTGGAGTATATTTTACATACTTTTTATATAAATATTGATAAAAATTATAAAACTTACAAACATAATTAAAAGTAGGAACAATTTTCATTTCGAGAACACTAAATTATGGTGAATGATACCGTGCAATAACGATAATGTGTTCGGCGAATGATATGATAACAACAATATTTGAGATTAATACTTCAATTTATCAAAATCATCCCATGAAAACTCGAATAAGTAGATTTAGTCTTGAAAAATCGTCGAACCAAAATTACTTTAATATTTCGGCCCCCTCTTACTTCGATTCGTGGCTCCGCCACTGCTTCTTCTATTGGGTTCGCCCTACCCGTGAAAATGGCCGGTGCGCTAGTTAAAGGAAATTCCCGGGAGCTCCCCGGCGTTGACGTTTTCTCCCACGGAAAAAGGGTAGGAAATGAGAATGATTTTGAGTCGAAAAGGTCAAACACAGCCTTATTACACTTGGCATCTAGTCGCCGCATCTCAAACCTCTTCAACCGTCAAGCGGGTAAATATACTACCCAGACTCAAACTTCTATTCAGGTGCATTCCCGTAATCCAAACCATCACAAATTCAAGCGGGTAGATATACTACCCAGACTAACTTCTATTCTCTCTCTCTCTCCAACATGTCGACACCATTGGAAGCATTCAAGAAAAGAAAATGGAAACTGAAAATCTACGGGCTACAAGATACATCCATCGCTCCAGCCGGCCCGTCCCGGGTTAACATCCGGCAACTCCTTCAGGAATGCGCACCCCAGGGTTACAGTATTCGGGCGATGCCGGTGTGGCGCATGTACTGCTTTGACTCAGGAAAGCAGGGAATTTGAAATCCCTCTGCACATACTTGAACAGAGCGTCGAGAATTCGGAAACACCGTTTTGTGCTCACTGCAGTGTTAGCGGTAAGTTTTGTGCTCCCCGTTTTGTGGAAGATTCGATTTTTTTTTTGTTGGATTTAAGTTTTTGAACTAAAATCTTCAATTCTTGATTTGGGTTAATGCTTCTTGAACTTAAAAATTCGGTTCGGGTTGGAGTCACCACTTCGTATCGAAAAGGAAGTATTACATGTGTTCACATACATTTTTGGCAAAATTCTAAAAATAAATTTGTTAATGGATTAGTGGCCCAAAATAACATTTTGGGCCTGATTGAATTAGGCCTTAATTGATTTAGGCCTTTGGTCGAATATATAATGAGCTTATTCTTAGGCTTATTCGGCTCAATTGAGTTAAAGTCCAGATTAGATTCAAGCATTGGCCCAACTAATCAAGTTCGGACTAGTTTTTCAGGCATATTTAACCCAATTAGACCAAGATTCGTTTTTCAGGTTTTGGCCCAGTTTGTTCAGATCTTAAAAATGAAGAAGTCAAAAGAGAGCTGCTAATGGTACAACAAAAGCTGTACAACAGTGACGTACAGATGATTTTTACGCCCGTCTTAGGTCCCGCAAAGATGATCGGAGTCACTCATTTTATTCAAAACATATTGTTTAGGGCCCCTGTAAAAACTCATCTCAATCTGATATCAGTTAGGGCGTTTTCGAATCATCCAACTTTCCTTTAGAATTTAGCCCGCAAAGATGATCGAAAACGCTCATTTTACTAAAAACATATTGTGGCTAAATTCTGAAGCAAAGTTAGATGATTCGAAAACGCCCTTACCGATATCGGATTGAGATTAGTTTTTACAGGGGCCCTAAACAATATATTTTGAATAAAATGAGCGGCTTCGATCATCTTTGCGGGACCTGAGATGGGCGCAAAAATCATCTGTACATGGCTACTATACAGCCTTTGTTGTACCTCTATCTTTACTGAAGTCAAAAAGGCCTAGAACCTACTCAAAGGCCTAGAAGGTTCTTTCTAGCAAGCTGCTCAAAGGCCTAAAAAGTTCTCTCTAAGCAGCCCAATCATGCATGCACAAGTTGCTCACAAATAGCTTAACTAGGTCTGCTTGGTCTTTTGTTGCAAGAAAAGAGGGCGCAAGTTTCAAGAATTCTCTGTCTTGAATCTTCTTGCAGAAGGAACTACCTTAGGGCCAATCAAAGTCGAAAAGTAACTGAAAAGTCTTCTCTTTTACACAAAAATTTCAGCTTTTAGTCTTAAAAGTCCCAAAAATCTCCTTTTAGCAAGTAGCTATGCAAAAAGAAGTAATTTTAGGCCTGAAAAAGTTGTTATTAGGCCTGAAAATGCAGCTGAAGGTTTGTAGCAAGGAACAAGGCTTGGGGCACGTGACAGCCATGCACGAAGGCCTGTGGAAGCAAATGAAAGCCTGGAATTTTGCCTATAAATACCAGAATGGAAGGCCTTCGCAAAGGTCCCCGACCAACAACCCCAGCGGTTATGCAAAATCATCTTTCAATTACCTTTACTTTCCAGCAAAATTTGTACTCAATCTAACCAAACCTAGATTTTATTTCATTTTCTTGTACCTATTTACTTTGTTAAACCTGTAACAAAGTTTATTTACCTTATCGTTCAATCTTTTTTTTTTATTTTCTTTCCATTTTTCACACGATTGGGAAATACTAAGTCCTTATCCCAACAAGGCAAACTACGAACTACATACGGCCTAACCCCTTAGGTCGTACGCAATCGCTCTAGAAGAAGTCAGATTTGAGGCATCTAAGCCTTAACACGAATTTGGACTGCAATCCAGTCCTAGCACGCCCGCATTAGGCCTAAAACTGCACTACTCGTTGTTCCTAGGCCAATTTTTACTTTTTGAGAAAAAAAGAAAAAACATGATAATTCCACAATCGGAGAATGGTGAGTGGAATAACCATTTGAAGGAGTTTTTGATCCACGAACCAACCTATTATTATGCGGATTGTTCCATTGCAAATGGTTCGGTCATCTGCTCAGTATGATCGGAATGGAAGACAGCTTCAGCGATGCAATGGATATATGGGATCATGTCTGCACCACTCTTGGCATCCGGTATGAAAATATTTCTATTCAAAGATTTTAATTAGGTGTATTAGTTGTAAAGGTTCTGAAGTTTTTCAGGCATTGTTTGTTTTTTAAGGAAAATTACAAACGACAAATAGCCTCTCTTTTTTTTTTTTTCTTTTTTGCTTTTTATGATTGGAATAAATAGGTTGCTTTTATGAAGTGAAAATAGGTTGAATATTTTTTGGTTTTGTTTGTTTTGAAGGAAAATAACAGTACTAGATACTCCCGAGGAATTACAGTTGCAAAATCAGAGATTTCTCGAATGTATAGCTGATGGGTAACCTTGGTTTGCCCGCTAGGGTTATAGATTCGTCCATGGAAGCTTTGGATCAAAACAATCAGATTATGAAGCAGCAGTGGAAATTCTCAGTTCAATCGAACTTGATGAGATCACACGCGATTTCAGTACTGCCAGCTTTAACAAAGATTACAAGATCATAATTGATTACCACAGAGATTTCAGTCAAACCAAATTGACTATGCTTAGTGACCTGCTCAGATATATGCGCACTTTAAAGTCCACAATCCCACAGAGATCGGCCAATGTTGCTAACGGCAGGGAATATCCTCATGTGGCTGATCATCCAAGACTGCAGCTGCTTTGCCAAAACCTAACCGTTGAAATAGGTTGATTTACCCCGAGCGTAGGGCTTGGTCGATGTTAGCATAATTACCGGAAAGTCCGGGATCGTACCCACAGAGATAATTCTTTATAGCTAATTCGGATTTGTAGATGTAAGGGTTTGTGGCGTTTAGATGGCCAACTTTTGGTTTTACTTTGCAAGGTGATAAAAACTCTTAAGAAAAAGACTAGAAAATGAGTTTTTACTAAGTTAAACAAGTGGCAAGACATAGAAGTTCATAACACTCGTAACTTAAGTCATCTAACCATTCTCAACGAAAACTCGGTTGAATCGCATGGCATAGGCTATCAACCGGAAGATTTAGCTATGAAACCAATAAAGACTAGAAGTGTAGTATGGAAAATGATTGAGCTCTTTCATTTTCTTGGCAAACACGAACCGAGACATAGCTCCGGAACCATGGGAGCAAACACATGATCATCGAAGATTAACATCGACAAGTTTTGTTACATAAAAGGCGAACCCTTCTCATTTTTCAAGCCAAACTTCAAGTCTCAAGTTGAGAAAGACAAGATTAACCTAAGTCACGAGGCGTTAATTACCCCGGTGCCAAGCCTAATCAACTACTCACACATAGCAAAAAGACTAGAAATTATGCTTGGAAAGGTAAACATGATTAACCAATAAAAACTGAAATAAACTTGATTTATGAGTAGATCCAACAAGTAGCTATAACATTAACTCTTGAGAATTAAACATACAACCACTACTTACTTGAGTTGTTGAGAAATTAAAGACAAAGCTTGGAAGTAATAACTATGGAGCTCTCAAAATACAAAAAGACTTAAAGTATATAAAGTTATATAATGGCCAAATATGGCATGAAAGGCTATTTATAAGCCTTACAAATCAGTCAAATAATGGACCAAAAGACCCCTAAAAAATCCCAAAAACAAGCCTATAGTAGAAACTTTCTATATATAGAAGGTTGAAACGTTCAGCACAAAAAGTTGGTCGAAGGGCATTGGTACCGGTACTAGAAAAATGAGGTATCGGTACCAACTCAACTGTCTTCCATATCAACAACATGGTACTGGTACCACAAAAATGAGGTACCGATACCTCTGTGTGAAAACTGCAGAATAGGTATAGCTTGGCCCATCATGGCTTGTGGTGCCCCGTCGCCCTTTCGATACTTCATTTCTTGATAAATGGGACTTCGCGTAGGTGTTTGTTGTGGCCTTGGACTCTCGAATGCTCTCGATAGCCATCCTCCATGCACATGCCTCGCTTGCTAAGCTTTGGCACGCCCCTCGCCATTCTAGACCACCGAACGTCCACCGAAGCTTCTTGCAACATCGTTAGGCTCTGGTGACAATGAAATGTATTCTGTTGGGCACTTGAACTCTTGGTTACATCTTGGAACGTCCCTTGGCATTGAAACATGAGTTATTAGCATGTTTTATCTGAAAAACTCACAAAAATATCTTACGTGCAATATGAGATAGAAAACAACTACTTAAATGCATAAAAGTTACAAATTAGAGGATTTAAGCCCCAAGATTATACACAATCTTGAGAGCTAATCACATCCCCCAACTTGAACTTTGCTAGTCCCTAGCAAACATAATATAAAACTTCAAAACTTAACAATTGAAAAACGTAACAATCCTTCCGATAACACAACTAAGAAACATGTTCATTCCGTATCCAAACTAGCAAGAGTTCAAAAATCATGGTTCATCTATACCCCAACTTACAGCTAGATACAAAACGAATGACTAAGTATGAAGCACATTCTAAGCAAATAATAAAAAGACTTGTATTTACATAAAAAAAAAAAAAAAAGGAGGATACGCCAATATCACAAACACACGCACCCGCTAGCAGCCATATCCCACAAAAAGTGTTCGGAAAGTAGGCGATAGTGAACAAAAATGCTACGCCTCATATGTGGAGAGCACCAATAATAGAAATGATACTAAACAACTAAAAACTTTATTACCGAAAGGAAAGCATGCCACAAACTAACTATGCTAAACGTCAAATATCGAATCAACAAGGAATCAAGGCGTACGAAAGATCAACTAAGGACTTCATTAGCATATAATGACCTTGGTTTGCAAAGAAAGGTTAGCAAAACAGGGTGGAGGCCAGATTTAACTTGGTTAACGACCCTTGACCGCCACCGACACCAAAATCATCAAGTCAAAGGCCACATGTCGGCCTTACAAAAACATGCATAATTTACTAGTTAAAGTTCAACTAAAATAAAGACAATAAAAAGACAAGACAAAAGGTGGGATGTCAACCACCATACACGCCGACCAAGTAGAGGGATTTTCTAACTCTAAAAACCACCGACACTAGTCCTCATCCTCATCACTGTCATCACCCTCCTCATCATCTTCCTCACTATCCTCATCGGACTCATCCTCCTCTTCTTCCTCATCTACACTACTATCAACCACCTCCTCTTCCGAAGGTGCTTCGTAACTCACCTCATCATTCTCATTATGTTGCGTATGCCAATGTAGCTTGTGCCTAAGCTTCCCAACTTCTCTGGCCAGCTGCCTCCTCTCCTGCTTATTTTTCTTCCTCTTCTCCTCACTCTTCCACAAACATTTCAAAATGGCCACATTCTGATAGAAGAGTTTATTCAACATGCTATCTGTCTTCTCCTTCGGGCCGGGCTTGGTAGTTAAAAAAGGCCTTTGAGCCTTCTCGGGGAGCGCTAGACCACGGCTTGCTCTTCTTCAAGAAAGCACCAGTGATCGGCCCCGGGTCAAGTCGTTCCATCTTCTTGTAGTCATTGCCTTTCACACCCTGTTGCTTGCACAAAGTAGTTATCATGCAAGGAAATGGCATCCGGCCGATGAAATCGTGTCATTCTTGAAATCGACCAACTGATTGAATGTGAACTTCGCCCAATCCACCACTAACCTCGAATTCATGAAAGCATACATTAATTCCCCACTCTTCCGATCGACTCGGTTTGTGCTCCAACCCCCTCGGATAAAGATTACGGTGAAAAGTCTTGTTTACTCGGTTTTATGTTGTGAGCATGATATCACTTTGTGGTGGGGTCCATATCATTTCAACCAATAAGAAGGAGGGTAATGTTCACCCTCTTAAGTGGAAGGTGAACAAAACTCAACTCATGGATGAGCCAGGGGATATCCACAGTAACAGGAGACATTTCTTGGAGGCCTTTCAACTGAAGCTCTTTGTCACTTTATGCCATGCTAAGTAACAGTATCCACTTTCTGATTATAGCCGGATGTCCATTGCCCTTCTTTCGATCCTTTTAGGACTAGCTACTAGCTCAAAATCAGTCCGGTTGTCGTTTTACACCTTTGCTATGTTCGATTTCGAGATGTGGTCAATTCTTGTGGATGCGTATAGTTTGCGAAAAAACCTCATTTCATGCGATCTTTCATCCCGGAGCACTTCAGGTGCGATTTTTTTCAAGCTGATTTTCTCTCTTAAGTGTGTCTGCCTCCCTGAAGTTCAGTTATAATTCCTTATTCTGTCGCATTATTTCAGGTGCATGGGACTAGAATGAAATGACGGGCCATTCATGAAGTTGAGGATGTTCGTTTGCGAACACATTCTCCACTTGCTTAAGTGGGGGAAAATATATACTCTTGGCATATCGAGCACGTTAGATACAAATATCCATATGTAAAAAAAAAAAAAAAAAAATATAGGTTCATGAAGTTTTGGAAGGAATTAGGCCTTTAAGAGAGTACCCATTTCCTTTTGGGATCGATCCATGCAGAGCTCAACAAGTGGGCGATGAGATTGAACTCTCATAATTAGTTGAGATGCGCGTAAACTAGCCTGGACACATGAGTTCTACAAAAAAAGAGTGCCCGATTCTTGTTTTCGCCCAATACCGAATGGAGTATTTTCATACTTCGATTAATTTTGAGCCAAGGTTTATGGTTTGATATTATTCGAAATTCTCTCATTTCGGCTTGAAAAATAAGATGCGATTAAATATAACATATAATAGTTGCATGATTAAATTTTCCCAAAAAATTCCTCTCCATTTTTTTCCCCCTGTTCATTCCGGAACTTCTCTTGTCACTCTTTTGGTTACTAAACTAACCAACTTACGAAGCAAGAAGTAATAAGTTACTCAATTTCTAACTACGAAAAAATCATTTGGGAACTCTTTATTGTTAAAAAGGACAGCGAGGAGAAGAGAAAATAAAGGTGAGAAAGCAGAAGTAGAGAATAAATTCTAATAAAAATATATTTTTCCCCTTTTTGTTTAAAAAAGTGGAAATAAATAATTACATAAAGTACTAAGATAAAAATAAAAGTTGCTCTTCACTTTTTATTTCTTTATTTCACTTTTGTTGGCCCCAACCCAACGGGATTTTTTTTGTGTAGTTTTTCCTTTATTCGTATAGTACTAAGAGAAACGAAAGTAATAATAAAAAAATTACGTAGCTTGAGAAAATAGCAAAACAAAATAGTATTGTACTATACTAGTGTAAACATCAAGATTTAAAGAAAAAAAAAAAAGAGTAGTACAAACAAAGATTTGCTTAATTATTTGTTTAATTATTTTCTCCTCACTTCCATTCCTTTCTCTAATTGAAATCCAAACAGAGATCTGGGAACGTCTTTGGCCCTTCTCCCTCATGGTCACCATGAGATCAGAGCTGACTTCTCCGTAATACTCTCTCTCTCTCTCTCTTGAATTGACGAATTTAGGGTTTGATTCGATCAACTCAATTCACCGTAATTTATCTACTCATCAGAGTCCATTGATCTCCCACAACGACTATTTCATCGCGTCCGTCAACTACTAAGGTTCATCTCAAACCTCCCAGAATTCGTAGTTCTGTATGCCTAAATGCACTTGCACTGTGCACTTTGTAATACGTACATTTTGAATTATTTGATTGGAATTTTAATTAGTTTTTTGAGTCGTAAATTTTTATACGGTGTTGAATAATTGAGGACCTTGGAATAAGTTAGGTCTGGGATCTGATTGATGCAGTGAGCAGCCACTCCATCTGTCCCATTTTGTTTGGTTCGCATGGAATAAGAAAATCTTTTGAAGGGTGCAAATTCAAAACAGTATTGCGATATTTGGAGGTCAAAATGATATGGTCTTCACTCTTCCGTATGAGTTAGCAGGGTCAGGTGTACTAATGCTTAACTTTCAGTAGGAGTTGGCATTGCTAGCCGCCTGCTGCCTTTTTGAACAAGGGATTTATGGAGAATGTCGCTTCGTTATATGATTGCTTAGGATTGAGTTTGACAATTCAAATTGTAAATTCCCCGGAAGCCTGATATTACACCATAAAATTTGTTTCGGTTGTTTCTATGAGGAGAAGTTTGGTTATTTTAGCTTATGTTGTTACTAGTTTGTTGTTTAAGGCTTTAAGCAAATAACAATGGTTAATTATTGATAAATTGGAATCTTTGAAGCTTTGATATACGACTAATGGCAATGTTTTGGGAGGATTTCTTTTGTTTACTAATTTCATTGTTTCTGTTTCTCTACCCCTCCTGTGTTATCCCCATTTTCTAGTTGACGGAAACATCACGTCAACTTCTTATATGAAAACCCACGGTGGTATGCTGGAAACATCTTGAACCAATGTCAGTGGAGGGAGTGGATGTTGGTGGGATGCTGGAAAATAATGCAGAAGATGGTGTAAAACCTGATGAGCAGCTGAATGGCATGAGCCAGGAAAGTGGTGAAAGTACCGCCAAAGAGAATGGCCATCCATCTACTAGTGATACTCAAGATCATCTCGTACAAATGGTTGTAGATCTCAATTTCCAGAATGAGTACTTGAAGTCTCAGTTTGAGGTCTTGAAAAATCTCCATTCACAATCTAGTGAGTCTAACCAACAAAAAATGGCAATTGAGCGAGATGGTGGGGGACTTGAAGATGTGAAAGAGCTCCGTGAAAAGATAGAATCTTTGAGTAGAGAACTTCTGGAAGAAAAACAAACACGAGGTGCTGCAGAAGAGGCTTTAAAGCATCTTCGAGCTGTATATTCAGAAGCAGATGCAAAATCCCAAGAGCTTTCTGCCAAGCTCGTTGAAGGTTAGAGTTCGTTCTTTTCCTGTCTACCTTTTGGTAGATGTGTAGATAATTACTTTCTAGTTGCAACTTTCTGCTTTGCATGTTGGGCACTTGTGCATCTTACCAAACTATAAGGATTGTGGTCATGTACCAGAATTGTTACACCTACTGAGATCATAAATTCTTTTAACAAAATTCCAGTTTCTTAGGGGGATGTATTTGGTCATTTGTTATTGTAGCTCAACAAAAGCTGGAAGAAGAAATAAAAGAGCGTGATGAGAAGTATTCAGAACTTGACTCCAAGTTCAACAGGCTTCACAAACGAGCAAAACAGCGCATTCAAGAAGTTCAGAAGGTAAATATAATTTCTGGGTTTGTGGGATTAGCACTTTGTGATGCCAACTAAAGCGTTCTCCCTTATAGCTTGCACATAGTATGGGTCAGCGTGTATAAAGAACATTTTTTTAGCATGCAACTTCCGATTTTTAAACTTTATGTGCTTCTTTAGTTTTTATTTCTGGTTACACCTCTTAAATTGGGTTTGGCATCCTGGACTCAGATATGCAATCTACAATCCTTCACTTTCGAAATTCCTAGATTTTAAAATGCTCGAGTGAATTGTGCCTTAAAGTTAACTCCCAGGGGTTGGTGCAGCGGTAGTTATCGGGCAACAAGGGGCCTTAGGAAGTGTTTGGTCTAGGGGTTGACTCCCACCTTCATGCCATCAACTCCTGTGTTGAGTCAGTCCATGTGGACCTTCGCTCCGTATTTAATTGGCCCCCCAGCTAGTGGACTATGGGACTGGTCCCTGGATTAGTGGGTCCATTGGTCTGATACCAAGTTATCCAAAAAAGTAAAATTGTATATCGAAGTTTCTAAGATCATTCTTTAAATTAGATCGTTCGGTTCAACATTAGGAGAAAGATAGGATTTTGTTTTGAGTGTTGATTCCATATCCTGTTTTGTGGTAATGTTCAGGAAAAAGATGATCGTGAGGCCCAGTTTCAAGATCTGAAGGAAAAAGCCGATCGAGCATCAACTCAACAATCATCATTGCAGCAAGAGCTGGAGCGCACTCGGCAACAAGCAAATGATGCACTGAAAGCTATAGACGTGGACAGGCAACAACTAAGGAGTGCGAATAATAAGTACATCTCCAAATAGCAAGTTACTACTAACTATTTACATAAACTAAGACACTGTATTCACCAATCATGTAGGTCTTTGTTAAAGGTTTACACTTGTTAATTCTAGCAATTGAGTCGTTATGCTTTTCAGTGGATTCCGCTTGTTTGCAATGTATCTTTTGACTTGCATACAAACTTCTTCCTCTCATCTGCTAGTCCCAATCAACTTTCCCCCTTACTCTAGGTCAAGAATGTGAATCGTGATTCATGATACAGTTTATCTAAAGTTTGTGTTTCGGCGGGTGTATCTTGTATTTCCTCTTAATAATGTCTTGGTCTTGTACCAACTGCCTACCTCTCTGTTATTATCTTCTCCATTGCGGTAAAGAATCAAATATGCCAAATGCCCAAATGTGTTGTATCTAAAATTTCCTGGACTTAAGCAAAAGAATCATCAAAGAAACTGTTAGAAAAGCTCAGCCCACAAAGTCTCTTTAAAACCCAGGTATTAAGGAGAGCAAAGCGAGGGCCTTATAACCAGCATAGAGGGGGCATGTCCAGGCGATGTGGGACACAATCCAACACACCCTCCTGGCCCACAAAGTATGGCAACCAGACAACGGTCCACCATGGAAAGGCCCAACCAAAGCTCTGATAGAAAAGCTCAGCCCACAAAGTCTTCTTAAAACCCATGTATTAAGGAGAGGGAAGCTAGGGCCTTATAACCAGCATAGAGGGGGCATGTCCAGGCAATGTGGAACGCAATCCAACAGAAACCTGATGAGAAAATTACTATTCAAACTCAAAATGATTGAGGAAGTAAAGTTATCTGCTCTCCCTTGGCTATCATGTCTTACTTACCATCTTTCTGCTTGTCTTAAATTTTTTGTCATCACCTTTTTACGTATCAAGAGCAATTTCTCATCTTCATTGTGGCAACACCACTGTTATGCAGACTTAGAGACAACATTGAAGAACTGCGCCGTTCTTTGGAACCGAAGGAAAATGCTCTTGAGGCGCTACAACAGTCACTTTTGGAGAAAGACCAGGTAAAATAGAACTCTGAACATTTTCCGACTAGTTTTTGTTCTTTTCCGATAAGTAGCACTGTATGTCACTATATGCATGCTTATTTCGCAAAAGCCTTGTTTGTTCTTTCAGTTTATGACTGAGTTTCTAATTCTTCATCATTCCTTGGGATCAATGAGGGGAACCTTTTGCCATAACAATGCTGAAGGGAACATTATCTGTGTTTGTGCTTCTACGCATACTAGAAAAACCTGTCTTTTGTTCATGTGTGTTTGCTCTTCTTATCTAGTAAGAACTTCGCATGTTTTTTGTGTATATAGGATTTAAGCACTAAACGTGCATGTGAGAAGATAAACTATTAAGCACTGGAAGTCACAGGGCGGGCATTTGAACTGCTTTTTTCCCTCATTGATAGATTTTACTGGCTATATAGATAATGTTTATGAACTGCTTTTATACCTAGTTTTAAAACATCTAACTCAACAGTCAACAGAGTCGCCCAGGCTCATATGCTAGATTCGGAGGTGATAAAGAACCGATGTGGGAAAAGCTCTAACACCTTCCATATGATATATGTTCTTGCATTGCTTTGCCTCATGTTTTTTATGTCATGCATTGAGTTGAAACATACATCAAAACATTTGCTGTTAAGCAGATTTTCTCGTTCTGGTACTTGAAGAGAATGTAAGAGATCTGTGAAATCTTTCTCTATGGGTGTACATAACTTGTATATTACAGATGTTGGAAGACATGCGAGGGTTGCTGCAAACAGCAGATGAAAAAAAGCAAGTTGCGATAGCTGAGCTCTCTGCTAAGCAGCAGAAGGTAAAAATGCGCAAAGATGCCTCCTCTATTCCTTTTTTCTGCTGTACACACACACAAAAAGAAATTAACGTCCTGTATTTTATTTTTGTTTTTGTTTTTTTCCAGCAAATTGAGAGTTTCGAAGCCCAACTAGCTGATGCATTAGCAGATAGAAGCAAAGCAGCCGAAACAATTTCCTCTTTGCAGGTAAGAGCAGTGTAAGCAGGAATATATAACGAGCAGTGTAATGAATTACATCTCTTCAATCCAGGATCTTGTTGCACAAAATGATACTTGGTGTTTTGCTCCTTTTGTCACTGCCACACATATACTCTCTCTTTGCGATGTTTCATTCCTTCTTTGTCTTGTAGTCATGTCCAAAGTTTCCAGATGATTACTTGAAAAGAAGTGCAATTGAAGGTAAATTTTTGCAGGGCCTGATTGCTGAGAAAGAGTCCAAGATTGCAGAGATGGATGCAGCTTCAAGCGGTGAAGCAGCGCGGTTTAGAGCTGCTATGGAAAGTGTAAAAGGAGAACTTATTCACCTGAAGCAAGAGCATGTATGAGTTTGTCTTTTCTGGCTCAAGTGACTATATAACTGGCCTAGTCAGATTTCCCTTAACGTTATACTACTGATTCTGGTGGTAGACCATGTTTGAGTATGCTGTATTGCTGTCAGCTGTCTCACTTAAGAGATTTGATTAGTGGAAAGATTTTAGCTCCAGCAGCTTAGGGAAATATTTCTTTGCGTGCCAATCTCATGTTCTCCATGTCCATGAAGTGGGGGACTCAATTTCAGCAATAACTCTGTTCTATTCGTTCAAAATTTAACTCATCTTGTTATTTCGATTACATAAATATCTAGATATAAAAGTAGGAGCTATGGTATTTTTATTAGGTATCCATGTCTTCACTTTCCCAGTTTAGAATCTTTTAGCTGCCATTGCAATTTTCCAAAGGAACCATACGAAAGGGTTTTTTCAATCTCCGTTGCTCACTCAGACTGGAAGAAGGCTTGGTGTGCTTTTAACACTTGTCTTACTAGTTGCCACTGGTTTCTTTGACATGAAGCTTTGGAGCCTTGAACATTGGAACTTCTATGTTATTTTCTATGCGTACTTTTAGGAAGTTGAGATTTCAGTCCTTTGTTATTAGTGAAAAATAGAGAGAACTTTCTGTCTCTTTTGATATTAGTTATCTTATACTAAAAAAACTGTGAAATAGAACTGTTTTTTCCCTTAAGATCCTTACAGATTCTATGCATGAAGTTTTTTTCTGTTTCTTTTGTTCCTTTTGCAAATAACACCACCGAGCCCCTTTCTGATCCACCCTGTATTCATCCATGCTGGCTGCGGCAGTGTGCATATATTACCAATGAGCCCTCTTTCTGATCCACCCTCTACTCATCCACGCTGGCTTTGATAGCACTGCCTCATGGCCTGTCCTGTTCATATTTTCATTCTGTTCAGTTTTAGGGTAATCATAATAGGGAGAAAACCCATTAGGGTTAATTTCATTCAACTTAAAATATATATACAAGCTGTATAATAATTGCACTACGGTCCTAGATACTTAAACTAATTACATAATAAGACACATAATTACACTAGATACAAATAGATCTATCATCTAACACTCCCCCTCAAGTTGGTGCGAAGATATCAATCAAGCCCAACTTGAACACAATAGGATGAAAACTCTTGCTACCAAGCCCTTTTGTGAATATATCAGCTAACTGATCTCCAGATCTCACAAACGGCATACATATCAAACCCTCATTCAACTTTTCCTTGATGAAGTGTCGATCAATCTCTATGTGCTTCGTTCTGTCATGCTGAACGGGATTATGAGCAATGTTAATAGCAGCTTTATTGTCGAAGTAAAGTTTCATCGGAACACTATCAGCAAACCCCAAATCAAGTAACAAAGTTTGGAGCCACAAAAGCTCACAAACACCATTAGCCATAGCTCTATATTCAGCTTCTGCGCTAGACCTGGCGACTACTGATTGCTTCTTACTTCGCCAGGTAATCAGATTACCCCCAAGGAAAGTGCAATCGCCAGAAGTAGAGCGCCTATCATCCACAGAACCAGCCCAGTCAGCATCAGTGAATGCCTCTAATCGTAAATGGCCATGATTAGAGAACAAAATTCCTTTTCCTGGAGCTGATTTTAGATACCTCAAAATACGATAAACTGCATCTAGATGTGAAGTACGAGGATCATGCATAAACTGACTAACAACACCTACTGCATAAGTAATATCTGGTCGAGTGTGGGCCAAGTATATTAGTCGACCCACAAGTCGCTGATACCTCTCTTTATCAGTACGCTCCCCCACATCTCCACTAAGATGATGATTCGCCTCAATAGGAGAATCTGCAGGTCTACAGCCCAACATGCCTGTTTCTTCCAAAAAATCAAGTATATACTTGCGTTGGGAAATAAAGATACCTCTATCAGACCTCGCTACTTCCATTCCAAGGAAGTATCTCAATGATCCCAAGTCCTTAATCTCGAACTCTTGAGCTAGACGAGACTTAAGGTTTTGAATCTCACTCATATCATTGCCTGTCATTATTATGTCATCAACATAAACAATAAGGACAGCAATCTTACCATTACTTCGCCGGATAAACATCGTATGATCTGCATGGCTCTGCTTGTAACCAAAACTCAGCATAGCCTTAGAAAACCTACCAAACCAGGCTCTAGGTGACTGCTTCAACCCATAAAGTGCCTTCTTTAATCTGCACACCTTTCCTTCACTTGCAGGAGAAGAGAAACCTGGTGGAATATCCATATAAACTTCCTCCTCTAAATCACCATGGAGAAATGCATTTTTCACATCAAATTGTTGAAGAGGCCAATTCAAGTGGGCAGCACACGAGAGGAGAGCTCGCACAGAATTCATCTTTGCTACCGGAGCAAACGTCTCCTCATAGTCAATACCATAAGTTTGAGTAAAACCTCTGGCAACAAGCCTTGCCTTGTATCTCTCAACTGTACCATCAGCCTTTTGCTTAATAGTAAACACCCACTTGCAGCCTACTGGTTTCTTCCCTCCTGGAAGTGACACTAGATCCCAGGTGCCATTCTTTTTCAAAGCTGTCATCTCTTCTACCATAGCTCCTTTCCACTTAGGTATCTTGAATGCATCTTGCCAATTCTGTGGAATAGGTATAGAAGAAAGAGAAGAGACAAATGCATGGTACGAAGGAGACAAACGGTCATAAAAAACAAACTGTGAAATAGGATGTTGAGTACAAGATCTAACACCTTTTCGAATAGCAATAGGAAGATTGTCAGGCTCCATAGGAGGAGGTTCAATAAGAGAAGAATCATTACCAGAAGAGTCAACTGAGGAATCTGGAACTGGATTGGGTGATTGTGATTGACAAAGTGGTAACGTACATGAAGACTTTCCATTTTTCCGTCTAGCATACCTCTGTAAGCCAGCTCCCTGCAGTCGTTGTCGTGCAGGTAGTTGTTCCTCATTGTCACCACCAATATCATGTGTTTCCCTTTCAACAAATACTGGTTCCTCTCCAGTGTTTTCCTTCTCCCCTTCACTATGATCATAGAAAAATTTCTCCCCCTCACTATGATTATAAAAGGTAAACATCTCTTCCTCTCCAGTGTCTTCCTTCTCCCCTTCACTATGATCATAGAAAAATTTCTCCCCCTCACTATGATTATAAAAGGTAAACATCTCTTCCTCTTGTTGATGCTCCCCCTGAAGAGATGGTTTGGAGGGAGAATAAAAAACCTCTGTTTCCCAAAAGGTAACATCCATAGAGACAAACATCTTCCTTGAATAAGGATCGTAACACTTATAGCCTTTTTGAGTAGGAGAGTACCCAACAAAAATACACTTATGGGCTTTATGTCCTAGCTTGCCCCCCGAAGGTTTTGGGGCATGAACAAAACACACACAACCAAACACCCTAGGTGGAAGAGTCGTAACTCGACAACTGCTTGGCAGCCACTCAATGGGTGTTTTAAAATTAAGGACACTTGATGGCATACGGTTGATAAGATATGTAGCAGTTAAAATAGCTTCTCCCCATAAGTATTTGGGAACATTTATAGTGAACAAAAGAGATCGAGCGACCTCAGCAAGATGACGATTTTTACGCTCAGCGACTCCATTTTGTTGTGGAGTGTCAACGCAAGTCGTCTGAAAAATAATACCATTATCATCTAGATATGTCCGAAAAATCTTATCAATATACTCAGTCCCATTATCACTCCGAAGAATTTTTATATGTGTATCAAATTGAGTGCACACCATCTTATGAAAAGATTTGAAACAGGAAAATACTTCATTTTTTGACTGGAGTAAGTACACCCATGTGGCACGAGAATAACAATCAATAAAAGTAACAAACCATCGATAGCCCTTTAAAGAAGTAACAGGAGAAGGACCCCAAACATCAGAATGGATAACCATAAATGGAGAATCACTTCGTTTATTAATAGGTGCATAAAAAGAGCGTTTATGTTTTCCAAACTCACAGGCTTCACAAAAAAACTGATCCCTAGGACAATGTTTAACTAAAGTAGGGAAAAGTTTCTCTAATATCCCAAAAGAGGGATGACCCAATCTACGGTGCCACCGATGTAACAAAGAAAGAGTGGAACTCATATCTGCCCGTAGAGTTTGTCCACATGATAAAGATGGTTGAGATGGATGAGGTGCATGCTCCAGATAATAGATACCACCATGTGCTTTACCACTGCCAATCACCTTCCCTGTTTCCAGTTCCTGAAAGATACAGTGAGTAGGAAAAAATGTCACAGAACAGTTTGCAGAATGGGTAAAACTACTAACTGAAAGAAGGTTAGTGGCAAAATTTGGAATATGGAGGACTGAAGAGAGAGAGATAGAGGGAGAATAGCGAACGGAACCTTTCCCTGAAATAGCAGAGAACGATCCATCGGCAATTCGAACCTTATCCTTACCAGAACAAGTGGAATAAGAATCAAAAACAGAGGAACAACCTGTCATATGATCTGAAGCACCAGAATCGATAATCCAAGGAATACCAGAGGAGGCAGTAAATGCACTAGCTGGAATACCTGAATGAGCAAAATAAGATGCAGTAGGAGCTGCTGTGGAAGTAGGAGCTCTAGTAGAGGAAGAATCAGCCTGAGCCATAAGACGCCTGAGAGCTTGCATCTCCCCTTGAGAGAAACCGCCAACAGAATCAGAAAGTGACTGAACTCCTGTACTGAACCCATAATCAGACAAGGTAGCAAACTCTGTAACATGTGCCTGAGCTTGAGAACGCCCGGGACCACGACCTCGACCTCCACGTCCACTGCCTCGCCCACGAGAAGGACGACCATGTAACTTCCAACAGAAATCCTTGGTATGTCCAGCGTTGTGGCAATAATCACACTGGAGTGACATACGGTCTATGGTCCCACTGGTAGTACCAGACTGAGACTTTCCACTGCCAGACCCAAACTGTCCCTGCGGAATAGCAACCAATGCAGAACGATCAGAAGTAGGAGCTTGTAACATAGCACCCCTTCTGCTCTCCTCCTGTTGAACAATGGCATAGGCCTCCCCCAAAGATGGAAACGGAACACGACCCAATACCTGCACTCTAATTGGATCATACTCCACATCAAGACCAGCAAGAAAGTCATACACACGCTCTTTCTCTATTCTTTTTAACCAAGCACTAGCATCAACGGAACAGACTGCTTGAAACCCCTGATAATAATCAAATTCTTGCCAGGCCCCACTGAGATCAGTAAAGTAAACAACAACAGATCGATTGTGTTGATCCATAGTACAAAGTCGCTTTCGCAACTCAAAACACTGAGCATCATTGCCCTGCTGAGAATAAGTCTGTTTGGCAATAGTCCAAATCTGATATGGAGTGTTAAGAAGCAAGAAAGGACTACGAATATCAGCCTTCATAGAATTAAACAACCAAGTCATAGCTAAAGATCGACGAGACTTAAACGACTTGAGTTCAACATCAGTAGTAGGCTCAGTAACAGGGCCTTCAATGAATTCAGACATCCCTTTAGCTTCAATGGCTAATGTAAAAGTACGAGACCAAAGTAAATAATTTGTGCCATCCAGCTTGATGGGACAAATATCCAGTGGAGAGTTATCCAGAGTTCCTACACGACTCAACTCATCCTTGCCACTAGCGGAAGCCTGTTTTTTCTCTTCTGACATATTGAAAGCAGAACAATAATGCCAAATAAACAATAAACAATGTTCCCAGCAACTTTAGAACTCCAAAAATAATAAATAAAGGTTCCAAAAACCCTAGGACCTTAAAAAAAAAAAAACTGAATACCTTCGGATCTGACTGAAACAGTGTTGAAAAAGAAAAAAAAATAGATTTGATCGGCGAGAACAGATTTGATTGACGGCGACGGCAAGCCCCGACTGATCGAAGAACTGTTCACAAAGCAAAAAAAATAGATTTGATCGGTGAGAACAGATTTGATTGACGGCGACGGCAAGCCCCGACTGATCGAAGAACTGTTCACAAAGCACTGTTCACGCGAGCACTGTTCACGATCACTGTTCACGCGAGCACTGTTCCTGCAGCGACGAGAAGAACGTCGTAGGTCACCAGGTTCTATCGCTCTGATACCATGTTCAGTTTTAGGGTAATCATAATAGGGAGAAAACCCATTAGGGTTAATTTCATTCAACTTAAAATATATATACAAGCTGTATAATAATTGCACTACGGTCCTAGATACTTAAACTAATTACATAATAAGACACATAATTACACTAGATACAAATAGATCCATCATCTAACACATTCCGTTTGCCTATTTGTCGTAGAGGGGAGTGGTATTTCGTTGAAAGGTATTGTGCTAAACTCCAGAGGTTTTTTAGTTAGGAATCAACACCCCCTTCCTTTTCTACATTTTTGCTGTATTTGTATGATTCAACCTGCATTCGCAACGTTCCTCTTCAAAGAGGGGTTGCTTCTTCACCTCCAAGATAAGGTTTGCCTTGCTTCTCTTCAGTTTTTATGTATCATAACTTGCATAATTGTTAACATTAACATTTTGGTTTATAATGGTACATGACTCTAAACTTCAAAAGAAAAAAAAAATACTATAGTTTTTCCAGGTATTTAGCAAGTCTTCATTTGTAGTTTCCTTTAAGCTTTTGATGCATTCAGGAGAAAGAAAAGGAGAGTTGGCGAGGTACAACTCAGGCGCTCAAAACAAAGTTGGAGGTTGCTGAGAGTAACTGCATACGTGCTGAAATTGAAGCAGCTAAGCTGAGAAGTATTTTGACATCTTTTGCTGAACGTATTTTTGGCGACTCATTTTATGGAAATAAGGTTTTACAAATTAGTTACTTACAGGTCAGCTGGAGCTAGAATTGGCTGTGCAAGCTGAGATGCTTAGTACAAGAGATGCTGAACTTAAGGCTGCAAAAGAGGAGGTATTCAATCATTCTCATTGCTGCTCTCGTTAGCAGCAGAAAATAGAAACAGGGGATGTAACATTGTTTGCAGTTGCATTGTGATTAACGTTATATCCCTAGTCCCCATCCCATGTATATTAACCTCTTATCTCTCCTTACATATCCTCCTCCCAATTCATTACATGCAGATCAACCGTCTTGAAACTGAATTTGCTTCTTACAAGGTTCGAGCTCATTCACTTTTACAGAAAAAGGATTCAGAACTAGCTGCCGCTAGGGACAATGAACTACTCAAAGCGCAGGAGGAAGCACTAAAAGTAAATGCTTGTTGTTGCCCATGTTTTACACAAGAAAATGACTTGTTGTCTTGTTCTGATTCTTAAGTGCATCGAGCTTTCTGGCTACTTATTTGCAATGCTTCTTTTTTTCTTTCTTTTTTTTTATTTAGGAGGCCGAGAAAGAAGTATTGTTGGTATCTTCCGAAAGGGATAGGGCCCTTCAAGAGCTTCAGGATGCTCTTGCTAATCATGATAAAGAACTAGCTGACAGGTAACATTGTTGATGATAGTGCCTCCAAATGTTTATCGTCCACGCTAACTAAAATCTATCAATTTTTTCCTATAGCCTTCTTTCTTCTAGGAAATATCCTCAATTTTTATTTTGACAGTTTGAATGGATCCCTTCAACTACTCACTGGTAAGTTTGTATGACAGTAGATAGAATCTTTTAGGTTAATAGACAGGTATTAAACAACAGTCATGTAGCTGTCTAATTTTGTACTTAACATATCTAGTCTATTTGGATTGTTCACAAGTCCTGGCTTTCTTTCGTACATTAATCTGCTGTTCTTTTGTGTCGAAAAAGATTGTTGAAGTGGTGTAAAGCAATAGTTTTTTAACTTCTTACAATGCAATATTCGTTTCAGAGATGATGCTCTTAGCACTGCAGAGCAGCAAATAAAGAGCATGGAAATGAAGCTGAATTCTGCTAATGCTCAATACCACTCAGAGAAAAAGTCATGGGAAATAAACCTTCAGAATTTGGAAGAAACTTGGCGATGTATTGAATCATGCAAAGTTTTTTTCTCTGTGTTCCTTTACTGTTTTCTTGGTTTCTTCCAGTTGCTTTTGCAATGGTTGCGGTTTGACATCAGAATATGTTTGAATCTTAATCATATAGTGAGATGTGAAGCACTCAAGGCCCAAAAGGAAGTGATTCCTGACCCTGACATGCAAATAGAATTAGAAGACCTCAAGCAACGGTACAAAAAATTGAAGGTATAGTTAATGTTAGCTTTTGTTAGTTTTGTTAATAAGAACATGCGTTTTGTGTTTAGTAATTCTCTTCCTTGTAGGAAGAACACAACTCATTTCGCGATCTTGCTGATAAATTGATTGAGGAGAAGGATAGAGAGATCTCTAGACTTATGGACGACAATAAGAATCTTCATAAACCAGTTCAATTGAGACCACTGGTATGATGCCCTCTTTCTTCTTCATCTACAACACAGCTAGTTATGTAAAGTGTGTTGGCATTGATCAATGTCGTAAAGCGTGGCAATTCAATGGAATTAATTATTATTCTTTGTCATGGATCAATGTCGTAAATAATCTCAGGCCGAGCGGGATTACAGCTACACCGCAGGTACAAGATCTCTTGCAGTCATATTTGCTAGTATCCATTGGAATTATATTGTCGATATGGATGTTGAGGGTCTCATGTTAATATTTGTATACAGCCTTCCAGAAACAGGATGCAGCGGATTCAAGCACCTCAGCAGCGGAACAGCAGATTTTGGTATTCAGAAATTTTCCTATAGATCTCATCTTTTTGCCACTGTTAATTTGTTGAACTTTATTATAGGATGTATATGATGAGGTTCACAGTTCAACTTCTTGACATTTCTACTTCTGTCTTGTCCTTTTACTGAAAAATAATATTAGTGGACCGTTTCTTAGTTTCTTGCTGAAGTCAGGGCAATGTTCTGTTCAGTCAGTACTTTCCTGCTTCCAGTTTGTCTAAACCCGGGATTTTTTTCCCTGTGAAGTTAAAAATTGCCCAAAAAATCTTTTTCCTGATCGATCAGTATCTTAGGACCGTGGTCAGTCGTCATAACAGATAAGGGAGGGGAATGCCTGCTCAGTTTAGCAAATGGCACAGGAAGTATTTCTATGATAAGACTATGTGGAGAAAGAAATGGAGAAGGATTCTGAAGAGATATTTGGGATAAGAAGGAACAGAAAATCCTAAGGGGAAACAATTTAGTGAAATGTGATCTATGCACAAGACGATCTGAAGAGCAACTCGTTTTTTGGACTATAAAAGAGCCATTAAAGTTGCAAATGTATATTAATATTTGATCGAGCTGCATATTTACTCTTTTGGGCAAGAAGACACCAAATAGTTGTATGGTTTTTTTACTCATTTCACCTTACTGGTTTTCAGGTTTTGGCAAGGCAACAAGCTCAAAGGGAGGAAGAGCTAGCACAATCGCAGCGGCACATCCTTGCACTTCAAGTAAGTTACTTGCATATTTAGTTTTGTTTTTGTTTTTTTTCTTTTTAAATTTTCCAGAGAGCAGATTTGATGTATTTGAGTGCAGGAGGAAATTGAGGAGCTTGAACGTGAAAACCGTCTCCACAGCCAACAGGTATGTGGGAATCTGAGTTTCTTTACATTTTACTTGCTTTTTATGCGAGGCATGTGGAACTTAATTCAATCATGGATGCGCCATAGTTTTTTCAAATTTTAAGCTGTATGCACAAAGTAGAAGGGATATGGTGAATATCCGTCAGGAGGGGTGCCTGCTGTCCAAAATTTGAGAGTGTTTTTATCTAGTCGCATTTAACTCTTATCACGAGCATTGGGCATTATACTAGTCATAAAGCATGTTGCTTGCATGCAAACTATATTCCTTTTTGTTTCACATTGCAATCATGCTCCCAATTGTGACTTCTTTCATCCAGAATTCACACTTACTGGCCTTCGCGTACAGTTGGTTGTCCCGAAGCACTTGCAGTACGATCCTCAGGTGCTGTTCATGCTCCTGCTCCGTTGGCGAGTACACCAGAGGACTCTACTTCTCTTGAAACTACACTAAATCTTCTTCCCATCAAAAGAAAGATCAAGAAGGGTTTAAAAGTACATGACGAGGTAGTCGTAGGACTCACAAAAAACATTCGTCCTAACACGAACAATTGAATGACACCATGGTTATTTTTCGTTTCGCTTAGACATCTCAATTTGGAACGCTTTCGTCGTTTGCATGCCTTCAATCATGAAGGGAACCAGGGAAAAAAAGCACACTGGACACAATGAGAGGCAGTAAAATAGAAGAAATCTCGTGGTTTTGTCCTTTTCACGGGAGAGTGGAATTCTAACCTATTTTATGTTTTCTTGTAGTTACTGTTTCCTGTGTTAATGTATGTGTGTGTCTCATTGTGTATTTTGGTAGGACAGGATCCGAGTGCACTTAATTTTCTCCTGTTGTGCTTATTTTTAACTTGTTAACTTCACTTATAAGCATCATGGCTGTAGGAAGCGCTGCTCAAGGAAGAGCTCCGGAACATGGAAAGAATGAAAAGGAGGGAAGGAGTAGATATGACATATCTTAAAAACGTAATCGTAAAGCTTCTTCAAACAGGTATATTGTGAAATGTATGGCTGTGAATTAGAAGCTTAACATCTTCATTTTCACTTCACCCTTTCTCAAGGAAATGTTGTTTTGCATTAGGAATTGGAGAACTTTCCCTGTTCTTCAAATATGTTTATGCTAATGGCAATTCTTGTACAGGTGAAGTGGAGGCTTTGCTACCTGTGGTTGGAATGCTACTTCAATTTAGTCCTGAAGAGGTATGTTTCCTATATTCTGTGGATGCTCCAATTCTGTTGCCAATCTGGACGTATGATTGGTTAACCATGATGAGGCAAGATCAAGAAAAAAAATCATGATGAGGCGACTAAATAGTGCATAGGCAAAGGTTTCTGATCATATGGAGCACAAAAATGGCCCATTTTTTAATCATCCCAGATTTTGCTCACGAACTTAGGTCCTTGTTTTACCTTCATGCAAACGTAAATACTGGCTATATGTTTACGTCTTAAACATCATGCTTGGGACTAATTTTTCAAGGATTAAGCACTTGATCATAGGTACGACACCAGGGTGGATACCAGAAAACTTTCATGATCTTAACAATTTGTTTTAAGGTCTAGGTGTTTCTGTTTTACCACCATTCCTCTCCAATAGAGGGAGAATCACGCTTTTCAGATATTGTTCTATGTTGAATTAGAGGTAACAAGTACTTTTAACAACCTCATTAAGGTTTCAACTAGCCACTAAAGCACCTGCACTGTATTTGGGAATGCAGATCCAGAAATGTCAACAAGCATATCGCAGTTCAACGGAGGTCCCCCCAAGCCCAGCAAGTGACACTTCAAGTTCCGGCCATTCTCTTTTCCCTAGATTTTCATTTTCTTGACCGCAGAAAAATGGTGAAGGAAATTCTTCCCTTCTGGGTAGTACAATCTGCACTTTAGTAACGGCGACTGTGTTGGGTTCTTCTCTGACAGACTCGGAAGCAGAGGTGGGAGTTGCTGTGATTCTTATATTCTTTTTGTATCGATATTCACACTGTATTACCATCGTTGAGATATTGTAAAGAACTGATGCGATAGGAGGAAAAACACAACTGCAATTGAGACAAACGCCTCGGGATTTTTTTTGTTTATTTGCTTTTGGATGTACTGTAATGGCCCGAGAGGTTTTTGCTCTTCTTTTTCTTTTCTTTTCTTATTTTGGAGTTTTTTTACCCATGCTTTATTTATGGGAAATAGAGGAAAAGGATAAAGTATCTGCGATAGATTATAGAATTAATAATATCTTTTTGACGTTTCTTGTAATTTTTTGCCAATGTGCATATTGATATTATTAGACTGGGAAGAAGCTTTATGGCTTGGATGATTATTCGTAATTTCATAAAAGAGTTTGTTAAGAGTGCCAACGCATGCTTAAAATGGTTGTACATTCCACGTGAAAGTGCACGTAGTGTAATGCGAACTTAATATCTTTTTGTATAAAAAATTAAGCAAATAAAAGAGTCATTTTACTTAAATAGAGAGAGAGAGAGGGTGCAATATTTACATGGGAAAGTATGAAAATTACTACCCTATTCTCAACACACCCCCTTTAACCTATCTGGGTTTTCTTGTTTCGTGGTTTCACCCAGTAATGAAAAACTTTGGCCTATAAGGCCAAAGCTGAAACCGCTCTGTCTTTTTTTTTATAACTCGGGTGTTCAAGCGAGCTAATGCGGAAACCACCCTCCTTTATCTCTACCCTTTTCATCACCGAAAACTCATTTCCATGCCATTTAAACAAGCTATGAGCAAATTATACATCTAACAAATTTATATAATCTCAATAGTCAAAGGGGCAGAAGGTCGTAGTCTTACAAAAAAAATAGTACTACTAAATCAGAACAGAAGATTGAGAAGGATACAATAAAGAGGCAACTTGCACACCAAGTTTCAGATCCAAAAGAGTTTTTCTAGAGAGAATCTTTTTAACGGAGGGTTCTGTGAACAATTGTTTATGAAGTGAATCGCGACTGTTCAAGAGTATTTTGGACAAATGTTAATATAACTTTTCTGGGGTAGAGTTAAAGTTTCATTTAAATTCGGACCGTCCAAAGCCGAAATGGACAACCAAGATTCCATGAATAACCCAACCTCATATATCACGTTTAATTGCTTTTGTCATTCTCATAATTCGACAAGAGAGTTGGTGGGGTTGGTGGATGATGGGGAAGTTTTGGTAGCAAAGAGTTCTCCTTCTTTTCCTTTAAATATTGTTATTAGGAAAATTATACTCAGAGGAGTCACAACAATTAAACACTACATCATGTGAGGTTAAACTTACGAAATAATTCCCCTACAGGAAGAATACAAATAAACTAAAAATGAAAGGCTCCGATACAAGTCTTTGCCTGAGAGCTAAGAATTCAGCTTACTTTCGACAAATTTAACCTATTGATCCATCAATGGAGAGTGTACAGTAATGACCAAATGTGCTAGCCCTAGACCTAGTTATTGACGGATCCGAAGATCCTGTAGTGCAGTATTCCGATCATCCATCTCAGCAATTGTTTCACATCTTGACTATTTATTTAGTAGTCTCGGAGCATAGCCACGTGATATTCCGGATCATTTCAGCACCATACATTTATGTGGGATCCAGTCACTTAGTCGTGAACCCCACAAGAATATGTGGAGCTAGAACGTCCTGGAGCACTACGTGGCTGTGTTTCGAGAGCACTGAATAATTTGACTTCCCACTTGCTGGGGCTGGTACACCAACTTTTGTAAATGCCAAAAACAATAAAGTCTCTTCAAAACCTATTATTCGACAAAATAAACTTCAAACAAGAAAATAACAATGAGCTAGGACCCATCTGCTTTGATATTAACCAGAACCATCCAGTAAAAATTAATGCATATTCTGCCCACTGGAGCTAACATCATTAGTACTGCCATACAAGCCCAAAAACAATCACAGAGGGTATCAATATAGCGTAAAAACAATGAATAAAAACTCAACCAAACAAAACAAAAAGGCTTACATTATGCTGTTATTGGATATAAAGCTGATATTAGCTCATACAAGAGAATCACAATGAGCTAGACCCATTTGCTACCCCAACATCATACTAAATTCTTCTCACTGGAGATCTTAACCTTAGTATTCCAATATAAGCACAAAAACAATCAAAAAAGGTAACCAAACTAGAACAACAAACATGAAATGGAAACAAACTTAAAACAAAATGCTACAGGTTCTAGCAAAAGATCAACCATGCCTTGCTTGGAAGTCCTTCATGAAGGCAACTAGCTTCTCAACCCCAGCCAAAGGCATAGCATTGTAAATCGAAGCTCGAATCCCCCCAACCGACCTATGCCCCTTGAGCTGCAGCATCTTCTCCTTCGCCGCCTCGTTGACAAATTCTTCCTCCAATTCAGACTTCTCCAGCGTAAACGGAACATTCATCAACGACCGAACGGATTTCTCAACCGGGCACCTATAAAACCCCTTACTCTCATCAATCGCATTGTAAAGCATCTGACCCTTCTTAATATTCTTCTTCTCAACCTCAACCAAGCCCCCCTGAGCCAGCAAATCCTCAAACACCAATCCACACACGTAAATCCCAAAACAAGGTGGAGTATTATACAAAGAATTGTTATCAGCATGGATCTTGTAATCCAGCATCACAGGAGTGATCTCCTGAGCATTCCCAATCAAGTCTTTCCTAACTATCACAATTGTCACCCCAGAAGGACCAACATTCTTCTGGGCACCCGCGTAGATTAATCCGAACTTGGTCACATCCACCGGCTTCGAACAGAAATTGGATGACATATCAGCCACCAGCAGACCAGCCCTGTTTCTCGGCGTCGGGTAGTCCTTAAATTCCACCCCGTGAATCGTCTCGTTCGCGCATATATGCAAGTATTTGGCATCTGGGTTCTGTTCCAAACCATCAAAAGATGGAACCTTTGTGTACTTCTCGGATTTCCCAGACCAAATCACATTGGGCTTACAATACTTAACGGCTTCCTTAAAAGCCTTATCACCCCAAGACCCAGTAACAACGAAATCAACGGCGTCGCTTGGGGTGCACAGATTTAATGGCACGGCGGCGAATTGGGTGGTGGCGCCGCCTTGCAAGAACAAGACGGCGTAGTCTGCAGAAATGTTTAACAGAGTACGTAGATCTGATTCAGCTTTTTCAATAATGGAACGGAATTCTTTACCTCTGTGGCTCATTTCCATGACGCTCATGCCCGATCCGCGCCAGTTATAGAGCTCCGATTCAGCCCTCCTGAGCACGTTTTCCGGCAAGATTGCCGGGCCGGCGGCGAAGTTGAAGACCCTCTCGGAGCCCTCGGCGGCGGCGGAGGCGCGATCTTGGACTTGGGGCGATGCGGCGCAGGCGATTGAGATGGGTTTTTTGGGTCCCGAAGAGTTGTTGATTGGGAATGAATTGATTTGGGTTTTGATTGGGAATGAAGTTTTGGTTGGGGGGTTGATGAGGTGGCGATTAGGGTTTTTGAGGAGGAGGGAATTAGGGGAAGTTGTTGACATGGCCATGGTGGTGGGTTTTCTGGGTGTGGAAAAGGGGGATCTCTCTCTCTCTCTCTCTCTCTCTCTCTCTCTCTCACACACACTTTTTTCTCACTTTCTCTGTCTAGAATGGGTTGAAAGTTCTGGGTTTGGAAGTGAAGAGATCTGCAATTTTGGAGACTGTAGCGGTGGAGAGTATATGTAGGGAATTTATAGGTGGAAAGGGAAAAGAGGGAAATAGTGGTTTAAAGGGATTTGGGGAATGATGCGTTTGGTGGTTGGTGATGACCAAAAGTGGGAAAAATGAGAGCAATGTTGGAATGCGGGATGCTACCAACTACTCGAGTGATCCGGCTGTTCATCTCAACAATCGATAGTTTGGATCTTAACTGAATAATGGGTGATTTAAATTTATATGCGCTTAGATTTTATCTAAGTCGTCTGTGTCGAGATGAACGGCCGGACATCACTCAATACCCGTTTGGCACTGGAGTGCTTGACAGCATCCCAAGTTTGAGTGTGCGATAACCAGGTCAGACATATTTGAAATAATCCGATGCATGTGGGTCAACGCAGTAGATGGAAAGCCTACAGACTAAAATAGATCTGTGTATACATTAAAGTGCGTTCATAAAAGTTTCAGGAAAAGAAAAGAGGTGAAATAAGGGCGGCGGAAAGACAAATCAAATGGCCGAGTTATGAGTATATTCCAATTGAGATCCAATTTCGGGCCGAGTTATGGGCCCCACTGGCCCGGATTTGATTCGCGTAATTTATCTACAAACCAAATAAATGTTCGGGAGATTAGTATTTAACAAATGAATCATTTCGATTTGGAGTAACCATTATTTTGCTAAAAATTGAGTTCCTTCGTCTGATTTTGGTGAGTTAACTTGCAGAGGCACCCAAAGTTCTGGTTTCAAACCGCAAATAGGGCTGCAAAAAAGTATACCCGTGCTTTGTTGTGTTCAATCAAGTTCGGCTAATTTACTAAACGGGTTAAAAACCTGAGCTCAAACTCGGCTTGGCTGTAAAAGAGTAGAGCCCTTAACGAGCCGAGTCTAATTCATTTATTAAACGAACCTCTATAAAAGAGTCGGGCCTATTTTTTCCGGTCAAGCCGAGGTTTGGAGTGTTAAGCCCAACTCATTTATTTAACAACCCCAAAACTCGAGCTCAAGCTCGACTTGATTATTAAACAAGTCAAGCCGAGTCTCGAGCAATTCTGTTGTTTGCAGGGCTAACCACAAATATTTGAAATGCAAGTACAAAAACAAGCCAAAGAGTGATGGGGTCATATTTACTGCTTTCGGTTTTCCACAACACAGAGAGAGAGAGAGAGAGAGAGAGGGAAATGCATCCGGTCTTGCTTCAATCTAAGAGCTCAAAACAAAACCACGATAAATCTAATCTGAGCAGCTCATTTAACCAGCTTGCAAACTGGCTTCTAAAAAGACTGTAAACTAATCGGAGAAATTCTGTATTGTGGTCAATTAAGATTGTTTATATGCGGTTCCGACCACATCAATGGAGTGCACAATGTGATCGGAACCACAAGCAACTGAAACCAACCACAATGAATCACACTCTCAACCAAATATTAGTTCAGGAGGGTGCGGTACCTCACAATCTATTCCCTGCAAACCAAGAAAGTATTGAGCAAGAACAACCTGCATATTGGCTTCAATACACTGGACATTTGCATCACTCATAAATTCACAGTACCGCACTCATCTTTTTGATTCCATCATTTCCACTTTACCAGCCAAACACTTCTTTAATCTTTTATTCATTACCTAAAGTGTGTCAAAAAGTTACAAACTTACATGGAACAAATTGACACAACGTTCACATCACATGACATCAACCGAGACAACAAAACAAAGAGAGAGAGAGAGAGAGAGAGAGAGAGAGATACAAACAAAAGAGTGTCTGATGTGAGCGCAAGCTAGCTTGGGACACCCTGCATTACTACCGGAAAAAAAGAAGAAGAAGAGAGAACTTAAGAAAGGACTTGCATGCTTAGTTGAATTGCTTGGGGCTTCAAGTCTCATGAGTTAATCTAAGCCTAAGCAAAAGGAAGAAGAAGCGCAAGTGGGAATAGGAACTTCAACATATCCTTCCAGCATTTGTATGACCATCTTCATTGTAGGCCTTTTTGAAGGACTCTCTTGTACACAACAGAGAGCTGTCTTGACCCATCTGCGCAGCATCGCAATATCTCTCATCGCCGCCTCTTCATTGTCCACCAATGCATCTAGTCTCCTTTCCTTGTAGCAGTCATAAGCCCATTCGGTTAGTATCACTCTTTCATCCTCGAAATCAATTTCCACGCTCTTTCTACAGCAAATGATCTCTAGCAACATGACACCAAAACTATAGACATCCACTTTAACTGTCACCGGTGCACTTTTGAACCATTCAGGAGCCACGTATCCTCTCGTTCCTCTTATTCCAGTACGAGTTCGAGTCTGATCAAGCGCTAATGACTTTGCCAATCCAAAGTCAGAGATTCGGGCAGTCAAATGTTCATCGAGGAGAATGTTTTGAGGCTTTATGTCACAGTGGATGATTGGGGTGCTGCATTCCTCATGCAAGTACACTAAGCCTCTTGCAATCCCCAAGGCTAGTTGAGTCCTTCGATACCAATCGGGTCTTGGAGTTTGGCCGAAAAGAAAATCGGCTAAACTACCATTGCTCATGAACTCATAAACAAGAAGTCGGTTAGGCCCCTCGTTACAGTATCCAAGCAATTTGACTAAGTTCCTATGATGGGTTTTTCCAATCGCACTCACTTCAGCATTGAATTCCCTCTCTCCGTCCTTAATCAGCTTCTCCAACACCTTGACTGCAACTTGGTTCTTTGAACCGTTTGTCAATACACCTTTGTAAACTGTGCCGAAAGAGCCGCTTCCCAAGCCTTCCTTGAACCCGTCTGTCGCTTCTTTGAGTTGTTTGAAAGTGAAAATCCGCAAATTTGTATCCGGGAAATCAGAATCATGTACCACCAGCTTATTATATTTTTTCCTATGCCTCAAGAGTACCACTAGAGAAATTACTGCAGCTAGCAATACAATGTTGAATAGCCCAGAGCCGCCAGAAAAAAGTGTCCACGTGAGAATTTGATTTTCTCTCTTTGAGTTGGGCTTGATATCATCATCAGAGCCAGAAGTGAATGGAGGAGGGAGAGCAGCAGAACCTTTCCTCACTTTGATGATAGCTACTCCATAGTTTAACCTCCCATTAGTCAGCGGTAGCCTCTTCTTCTTGCATGTGTTGCCCGCGGAAAATATGGCAACCGCACATGAACAATCGTGCAAACAAGACTCTTCGCACTGAGTTTGATTGTACGGTTGCAAAGTTTCGTATTCTCCCAGTAGCCAATCCACGTCGTCCATTCTCTTTAATTCATACAAGTCTTCTTGGTTTCTAGACCCGTCTACTCCACAACCTAGAGGGAAATTCGGTTTGCAGCCACCAGGTTTGTTATCCGGATCCGTTAGAGAATACCCCTCCGGGCATTGGCAATTCGGAGTGCCATCATTTGTCATGCAGTAGCTATTGAACCCACATGCACCACTGCCAACTTCATTTAATAGCTCACATATGTTATTAGGGATCCTTCTAACAATGGACCAAAACCGGTCGCCATCAGAACTCCTGGGAAAAGTATATTGACGGAAAACGCCATCATAACCCAGTGTTGTGCGGTGGTAGTTGGAGGGGTAATTCGGAGCAGGAACGCTGTTAAACAGTTGCACAGTATCTCCATTCCCTTTCTCGATATAAATATCTGATTGATTGAAAACCAGTTGAAACCCAGATTCAGAAGTATTACCGGTAGTGGAAACTGTTCCACTACTGCTCCAATAAGAGGAATAACGGAATTCACTTGGCCAGGCGATAGGATTGAGCTCAAGGTTCCCATCAGTGGTGAAACGAAGCTCAAACCTTCCTCTTGAGTAGTTGGTTTCAGTCAGTCTAGAATACAACATGCCTCCCCTTGGCAGTATTTGAGCTGGCAGGATGGTGTCTGTGGGGTAGTTGAAACTCTCCCATGCGTAAACAGCATTGCTAGCACCAGGTGAAAAAAGCACAAAATTGCCGGTATCAAGCATGCTAGCGTAGGAAATAGCAGCGGTGGTGCTGGGTTCGGCCTTCCATAGTGTTTGGCCTTGAGGACCAGCTAGAGTGAGCCCATCTACTGAGAGATCAATCTTTGATCCGGTTTGAACCGGAGTTGATGTATTTGCATGCCACACGATGGTTCTGTCGGGCAATTTGTCATACCAGACAGCAAGCAAGAAGATGCTTGCATTGAAAACTTGGCGGAATCCAAAGGCGAAATCCCCGGAAGGCGAAATCCATGAGGAGTTTTCACCAGTAGTGGCGGTAAGTGACGAGCTCAAAGTTATGTTGGAAGCACCGGATACGGGCAGAAAAGGCAGAAGGGAGAGGAATATCAGGAGAAGATAGTAGATGACAGAAGATGCTATTGAAGTTGCTGCTCCAACTGCAAAGAAGGTCTACAAGTTGAAATTACAATACATCATACTTGGAAATTACTACTATTTACAATCAAGAGCTCAGAGATGACCAAAAAAAAAAAATCCGAAACTTAGATGTAGGGGTGCTAAACGAGCCAAGTAGGTAGCTGATGAAACTTGGTTTGATAACTTAACGAGCTTCAAAATTATGTTCAAGCTTAGCTTGTTTATGAGTCAATCTCAAGTAGCTTGAGTTTTTTTATGCATAATAATAAGCCGAACGAGCCTGGAAATCTTAACGAGTTTCAAAAATATGTTCAAGTTTGGGGTTTGATTATGTAACAAGCTGATCTTAAATAAGCTTTTAACGAACAAACACGAGCTCATATTTGAGTAGCTTGGTTCGTTTAGCAGCCCTAATCAGATGGTAACCCTAACTAGAAGGATGTGACAAACATAGGGAATGGGGCAAAGTCCACTCCTCCTGTAGTTTGGGCCATGTGCGGATACATCCCTGTAGTTCAAAAGTAAGCACATAACCACCATGTGGTTTGTTCAAACATGCAGATGCACCCTATTCCGTCCATGTTAACAGATGTGTTTCTTACACGCCTCTTAAATCTTACTAAAATTTAATCTGAGCCAGTCATAATATATTAGTCAAATAATAGAGCATCTAGTAAAAAAAATCATGTTGATCAGAAATCAAAAACTCTATGATCTTGTTTTTGTTAAAACGAAAGGTAAATTGAAATTTTAAAATCTAATTCATAATGAATTCTATTCGATCTTGAGGTTTCCATTTTCCGATCGACTTAAATTTTGGTATCGATGTAGTATTCGTCGAACTCTACAATATCACCCCTTCATATTCGAATTTTGGTACATGGGATGGGTCAATTAGATTCAAAAAAGTTGAAGAATGACGAAGTATAAGAAATGAAGAAAGAAGATGAGGGCATGGACAGAATGGGGTGCATCTGCATGTTTTAACAAAAGACAGGGTGGTTATGTGCTCACTTTGAAACCATAGAGGGTATATCCACGTATAACTCCAACCACATGGGGTGAAAATAGACTTTGCCCAAGGAAATACAGTCATATCTCAGTGTAACGTGTAGGAACTTACCTTTGTATGTAGCCATTCAAGTGGAAAACAAGCTGAATCAATCTCTTTTCACCGTTTTCTGAAATGTTTGTGCAAGTCCATCGGACAAACAAGCTGAATCGAACATCAGTAGCCATGAGATCGAAAGATTGTTATTTTACCAACAGTGATTTTGATCGCATGGCTACCGATATTAGATCAGTTTAATTTTTTTACATAGATGATCTTCTCGACGAGCTCTTTAAGTGAATAGGTCGGATCATTGACGAGCGACCTATGACGAAAAAACCCACATTCAAAGACTAAACTCTTTTCCAACTGCACAAAAGATGATTCCTCACCGGGTGTTTTATCGTTTTGAAGGGAGGGGTTCAAAAGCTAGAAGGATTTGCACTACCCTTCGCAAGGGTATCAATCTCCAACCCAACTTAGGCATGGTCCTAGTCATAGGCCTCCCAGGGCCAATGCCTAGGGTCCCCAATTTTTGGGCCGCCTGGTCACAGGGCTATCAGGTCACAGCATGTGACCCCAATTTTCTTTCTCCCCAAGCAGACCAGTGTTTCAATGGATGTAATGTTGTTGGCACATTCATGACCACAGCTCATTGGCTTTATAGGGCGCCCATCAGACCCTTTGTTACATGCAAGTCAGGAGTCGCAATTTTTGCTTTTAGTTTCTAGGTACTATTGGTATTAGCCTTGAGAATTGAACTTTGAACCAAGCACCTCACAAATTATTCCTTGCAAACCAAGAAAGTATTGAGCAAGAACAACCTATTGCATGGCTTCAATTCGATACACTGAACCCTTGCATGACTCATAAATTCTCAAAGAATTCAACAGTTAAAAAGGAAAGGAAGAATGCTACAACATATGAAACCTGCAAAATCATGCGATTCTACCATCTGGCTTGCTCTCATTACCTGCGGAAAAATTCCACCTCAACTAGTATAGCTCAGAAGAGGAAATATTAATAAATAAGCTACGTTTTGCCTATCGGTACAAAAATGGCACGTAATTTACAACAGACAAAATAAATCATCTAAAGAGACCAGACAGAAGTGGGCTCTTGGGTTTTTTCTTGGCTACGTCCTGTTTATATATGTCTTCCGTTCTCCTCTGTAAAACCCTCTTCCGAAAGAAAATGAAATTTTTTCTTTTTTGAAACAACTTCCTGCTGCTTAATGCTGTCCGGGGGTAATTGATTCTGGCCAATCTCCTCCGATAGTAAATTGCCCATATTTTGCTGCGTCTGAGTTATTTCCTTCAGTGATGTGCATCTGCTTTCCTTCTCGACTATCTTCTCGTGCTTCTTAGCCACCTTTGGGAATTCACTTTCCTTGATCATCTCTGGCTTCTGCTTATATTTTTTCTTCGATTCTACAGTGGCCACTGAATTTTTCATCTTAACTATTCCATTCTCTGAAAGATTGCACTTCTCATCGATTAACTTGTGCCTTTTGACTACTCTATCTTGCCGTAAGTATGCACTAGCCAGTGATAAGCTATGTTTTCTGTCCTCCTTACCCACATTATGCCTTGTCTGGACACAAGGTGGTGCTATGTCACAATTCCCGCCAGTTAAAGCCCAGTCATTGTGTTTAAGTTTATGTTAATGTTTGATCCAAGTTGTAGGGCCCAGCTTACCATGCCACCAAACATATGGATCGAAGAGACATTCATTGCTTTCGAACCTACAGCTATTACAGAATAGGAGTAGGCCGTTGTTAGCTCCATCGGAGATTAGAAAACGTGGTGGAGAAAATTGCAAGAGTACCCCACTAATTCTATATCTATAGTTGGAACTCTCATTTAGAAGCAAACATAAAAAAAACAGACACATGACATCAAATGCAATGCATGCTATCATCTTTTAATTGAATCCCCATATGGCCTGAAAAAGAAAGGTCATTAGAATTAAGGGAAAAAGTTATAGTTGCTTGGCAAAATTAACAGTTGTTTTTATTGACTCACAAACAGGGCCGCTAATGCGTTTGAGGGCTGAATTGTGCAAGTTTAGTTTAAGAAATTTAAGAACTTAAAAAAAATGCAAGTTAAGCGAGCCGATTTTAAAGGAGTCACAAACATAAGTGCTTGATAAGCGTAGTTGATTGTTCCGTTTCCTACGTTGATCCCTCCGGTTCGTTGTGGACACTTTCTCATCTAATTAAAGTTCTCGGACCAAGTCTATGGAAATCCAACTGCAGCAGTGTATGTAGCTTTAAATGGGTCATGGGTGCCACCCCATAAGTCTTGTTTGAGTCATTCATTTCAACGGATTCGCCAGGAAAATTCTTCTTGCAAAAAATCTGATAAATTGAATATCAGTAGCCACGAGATCAAAAGATAGTTATTTTACCTACAGTGATTTTGATCGCATGGCTACCGACATTAGATCAATTTGATTTTTTATATGGATGATCTTATTGACGAGCTCTTTAGGCAAATAAGTCGTATCTTTGACTAGCGACCTATGATAAGAAAACCCACATTCAAAGACTACACTATTTTCCAACTGCACAAAAACCAGGTGTTTTTTCGTTTTTGAAGGGAGGGGTTCAAAAGCTCAAAGGATTTGCACCACCCTTTGCATGGGCATCAATCTCCAACCCAACTCAAACATGGCCCTGGTCATAGGCCTATCAGGACCAACGCTTAGGGTCCCCAATTTTTGGGCCACCCTGGTCATAGGTCTATCAGGTCACTGCTTAGGACCCCCAATTTTTTTTCACCAATTAGACCGCTGTTCAGTGGATGCAATACCATTGACACATTCACGACCACAACTTGGCTTTGTGTCGCCCTGGTCATAGGGCTATCAAGTCACTGCTTAGGACCCCCAATTTTTTTTCACCAATTAGACCGTTGTTTCAATGGATCCAATACCATTGACAAATTCATGACCACAACTAGGCTTTGTAGGGCACCCATCAGACACCCTGTTATGTGCGAGTCAAGAGTTCGTAACTTTTTGCTTTTAGTTTCCTAGGTACTATTGGTATTAACATTCAAAATCAAATTTCTTATAGTAGCACCCAGTTCCATTTTTCTTTTCGTCTTTTTTTCTTTTTTTTTGATCTTCAGAACATAAACCCACTTCCAAACTAAAAGACCCCAAAAACCTTGAGACTGCAACTCTGAACCAGGGGCACCTCACAAATTATTCCTTGCAAACCAAGAAAGTATTGAGCAAGAGCAACCTATTGGCTTCAATTCAATACACTGAACACTTGCATCACTCAAAAATTCTCAAAGAATTCAACAGTTAAAAAGGAAAGAAAGAATGCTACAACAAATGAAACCTGCAAAATCATGCGATTCTACCATCTGGCTTGGTCTCATTACCTGCGGAAGAAGTCCACATTTCACTCAACTAGTATAGGTCAAAAAAGGAAGTATTAATAAATAAGCTACGTTTTGCCTATCAGTACAAAAATGGCACGTAATTTACAACAGACAAAATAAACTCATCTAAAGAGACGAGACAGAACTAGGCTCTTGGGTTTTTTCTTGGCTACATCCTGTTTATGTTTTCCGTTCTCTGTAAAACCCTCTTCCGGAAGAAAATGAAATTTCTTCTTTTTTGAAACAACTTCCGGCTGTTTAATGCTGTCCGGGGGTAATTGATTCTGGTCAATCTCCTCCGATAGTAAATTGCCCATATTTTGCTGCTTCTGAGTTATTTCCTTCGGTGATGTGCATCTGCTTTCCTTCTTAACTATTTTCTCGTGCTTCTTAGCTACCCGTGGGAATTCACTTTCCTCGATCATCCGCTTATTTTTTTTCTTCCATTCTTCGGTGGCCACTGAATTTTTCATCTTAACTATTCCATTCTCTGAAAGATTGCACTTCTCATCAATTAACTTGTGCCTTTTGACTACTCTATCTTGCTGTAAGTATGCATTATGCAGTGATAAGCTATGTTTTCTGTCCTCCTTACCCACATTGAGCCTTGTTGGGACAGTCCCGCCAGTTAAAGCCCAGTCCTTGTGTTTTTCTTCCGCCTCCACAAACTTACTCTCTTGGACAACACCACTGCTCATGGTGTCCATAACAATTCTTCCAAGAACGAATCTTGTTTCCTGCTCATCCCCCTTTCTAAGCAGCTCATAATCAATATTAAAACTACTCCTTCCACTATCGTAGTGTTCAACATCATGCACCAGCATGCTAAAAAGTCGAGCAGTGTCTTTCGCTGTTTTATGGGGTACAAATACCTGGAGAAGAAACAAATGACCGAGGGCATTATCTAAACCATATAAATGAAGGGTCAGGGTGAATACTAGGACTAAAGCCCAACAAACCACGGAAGCCCATCATAACTAGATGCGGAGGATATGGCTATAAAAGAGGAACCAGATAGGTAGGAGTTAGGACCTAGAGATCCAACCTTGTTGGCACGTCATGTTTCTCCAAAACAACTTCATAGAAACAGTTTGCTCAAGATGTCCAAGTTTATCATAATTCATAAACGGTACTTTTGTTTGATATCTAGTACTCCAGGCTAAAGTTTAGCTCAGATATATATGCAAAACGAAAAAAACGTTGATCAATGCATCAGCATAGGTGGCAAAATATTATCATCTTCCAACCATTAGGATTTAGGACAGATGTAGAACTCAGCTAAGAAGTGAACTTTCAAATGCGTCACTTTTGACAGAATACATGCTTGACAGGTCTCCATTACAACACCATTGCAAATAACATGTACATTGTTGATTCATCTTTTTGGTTACAAATTTCGTTGAGTAAGTTCACTAACTTCTTTCATCAAATTCTCCTAGTGCGCTTTTAAAATATGTTGATCAAAGACAGAATCCAAACTAGTTTAGAACTTTAGAAGAAAACTCAAGGGTCAACTTGCCAAGTGTACACATATTAAACAAACTATATTCACCTCATGTGTCACGTGGTAAATGTAGTACTATTCGCATACACTTAAATATTTGAAATAACTAAACTATATATACAGCCTGCATGATAGGAAATGGTAACAACTTTGGCTTCAGATAAAATAGCTCCATAATCTAAGAATCAGTCATCTTTAATAATACTAGTACTTAGTATTTTGCTTGCACTGAAATGCATCCCTCCCCCCAAAAGCATTCTATTTTCAGCCATAGGATTAGTTCCATGAGTTTTGCTCATGGCACTGATACACTAGTCGTGTTTGCCTGCACATAGAAACATATGCGTCCGCAACTAATTTATTTATGGTTGGAAAAAACTAGTACAAATCAAGTTGTGTAGTAAACAGATTCGTCCACTAAGACAGACTCCAAGACTATAATCTTAACAGGTGAAAAGGAGAATGAAAAGCCCAAGGAGGGGATGTTTATGTAATCTAATTATGCAAGAAACCTAGAAAGGGCATAAAGATGCCACTCAGACTACAATGGTCAGTCAGACCACCTCAGTGAATCAATATGACTTCCACATGTTTTTACTTTCTGACAACAAAGATTTTCAGAAGTGAGAAGAGTTTACATACCACATCAGAGCACGGGAAGTCTGGGAATCTGGACATCTTATCAACAAGGATGTCAGTCTCAGTCAAAGCACCTATAGAGTCTTGCACTAACGATGCTAATTGAGTAACTCTTTGTGCAAGTTTATCTTCTGTCCTGTTGTGATGGACCTCTGAGATCTCAGGTATAAAACTAGTCAGTGCTTGAGCATGCTCTACTGCAAATTTAACACCTTCCTTCCATGTCCCATGATACAAAACAGAAGCAAAAGTCCAAACTGCAAGAGCATCTTGGGGATGATTTACTAATGCAAGGTGAAATGCCAAAAGTCCAACCCTGTCTCACGCACATAAAAGTTCAGCCATAAGCTCCTCAAACAGGAGAAATTTTGGGAGAGAAAAAGTGTGTAAGTTCCAAAAATTTGGCAATTAACAAAACAGAAAAAAGACACAAAGGCAATTAATTAATATGCATGGAAGAAGCACCATTTACGATGCTCTATAAGAAAGTTACCACAAGGAAGTCCATTATTCTAGACAGCTTCTACAAATGAAAAGTTGACTTTTATGTGTATAAATTATCGCTACTACAATGATAGATATCATGGCTTGGAAACATTGGCAGCAACAATGATGACATGAGAAAATAACTCTTTCATTGAACAGAAATATCAACTCACCACAATCTGCAATCTGAAGGTCGATCACAAGTAACCAACTTATCCAAATTGAAGAACAATTTCTGTGCAAGAAAGGAGATAATAGAGATCATCACTTAAACTAAACATGGGGGATTGACAAAGAAGCTTTAATCAATGGAAGATTATAACCAGCGAAAAAATATGTAATGACATGTTGGATGAATTTACAGCCCAATTAGCCATGGAACACACTAGAACTAAAGGTTACCATCAACATCACAGCCCTTTGACAGGAGTGATTACTGTCCTGTTGAGCAAGGTATGCTGCCTGTAATTAAAGAAGATCTTTCAATATATAAGCTTGTCTTTCTAATTAAAATGCGTAGGGATAGACAGTTGAGGAGCACATGAAAAAAATTTACATGAAATGGTAGCAAAATGTCAAGCAGGTTGAACCTCTGCAGTAGACAGAGAGAAGGCTCAGCAGCTCCGTAAGACAGCATATAATTCAGCTCTAACATTATTCTAGTCTGAATAAACAAGGATGTGAGTTTAATCACCAAAAGGTGGATGATGAGAGTGATCGCAAGAGAAAGCTACTGAACAATCCCTTACATAGGTTAGTAAAAATATTAACACGAAAGAGAATCAGGAGACAAAAGAAAGGTACTTCGATAGATGACCGATAGAATAATCTGTTGAACAAAGGTCACAAAAATAGAGGAATACCAAAATGCAGTGTAGCATAGTATTCAAACGTTTTAAATACCTTGGATAATTTTGCAATGGAGGACGAGAGTTTATGTATAGCAATCTCAGTTTCCTTCGACAAAGACAAACCAAGACGAGCTGCAATTCTCAAGCCCCGCAGGATTCTCGCTGGATGAAGGACAATATGTAAACATCATTGTAGTTTTTATACCACATTCCCCCACTGGCTCCACAAGTCATGTTTCTAAATGAATTTGTAGATTGAAGATGGATAAACTAACCACAATCCTCTTTAAAGGACAGCTGAGCAGGGATTAACGTTTGCAGCTGAATGCAAATCAACAGGGATAAAAAAATATAAACTTGTTAAGCTTCAAAATTATAGACTAAATGCAATTGCATAAATGCAGGGTTCTTCCACCAAAAGGTAATGAGAATCACCTTTAATGTCCTTAAATCCATCATTCCACCGGTATAATCATAAATCTTATTCACAAAGGGGTCAAAGAATAAACTGCTTCAACAATTTCAGAAAAATAATCTTCATTAGTCATGTGGAACCAAAGAAGCTCAAAAGGGTTCAGATAACATAAATGAGTATTCATTCAAATGAAATTGATACATCAGCGGCATGGGGGGAAAATAAATTCCTCATAATTCGAAACCCAGAACTTCATAACCCAATTCACCATAACTTTTCCTCATAGCCTAGGACATTATATGCACAGAAAATAAGGAGCAACCTGTTAATTGTGAAGTCCCGACGCATGCTGTCCCTCCAGCGAACAAAATCCTTTTTGTCACAGCCTGGGGGCATTTGAGAAAAAATAGTTTTTTGTTTTTCTTTACCATTTTTTGCTGCTGTTTCAAAACTGGATACCTGGTTCAAAATAACAGATTGACAACAAGGATCATACGATGGAAAGTACCAATGCAAGATATGATACTAAAGAAAGACTGGACTAATAATCAACTCAAAGAAATAGTTTTGCAGTAGCTTTTAAAATACTAAATGCACCACCGACCTCAACAACAGAACCTCTGAGATGCACATGACATATAGGAAAACGCTGTCCGACAATTAAACACCGATTAAACTCCTTTTTTATCTGAAACCAAAAAGAAAATACAAGTCAATATTTACTGTTTGAACTTTACGATCCAAACATACTTACTAGTCTCTGGCGTTTCCAATATTACAAAATACAACCTAAAATACCTGTTTAAGCGTAGCTGTGGTGACCACATCAAAATCCTTTGGCACTTTATTTAATAGTAAATCTCTCACACATCCACCTACTAAGTAGGCATCAAACCCTGCATATTGAAGACTCTTTAAGAACAAAAATTTACAGAAAAAGGGGTGAAAGCACTACAAACAAGGGACCCATAATGACAGCAAGCGCATGTGTAAAAGCACTGTTAGAGGAAATTCAAGATAGAAATAACTCCTTATGTTTCCCTCTACTCCTGAGCAAAATGGATCTGCTATTATTCTAATGGTGTTATTGAACTGGGGCATCATTCCCCTTGGTGCAACATTTGATTGTAAAGGGGAAAGCCCCTCCAATGTGCAGAGAGTGGTATAGACTCGAGAGCCTCACTATTATCTCCATTCCTTGTCATTTCAAATTACTACACCTTAAAGGTTTGAATCTCAGTACTACATGCCGAAATCTCCTCTGCACAAGGAAAACACAACAAACTAGTCTAGAAAAAGAAGTTCAGGCAATAAGGCCAACTTCCAATATAGGCTTGCAAACTTTAAAACTGAACTCTCCTTGAAGGAATTTGTTCTACTCTCTCCAAATCAAATATAATTCAGAATCTCAAAAGGAGTAAACAATGAAAAGGTTACTTAAGACTGCAAAAAATGTTTATATGTCAAAGCTCTTCAACCAAGTGGCAAAAGAAATGGATGAATGGATGACTTCCCCATAGAGATGCCTTAAGTCTCATGCCAATGCTACAAGACCAAATCAAAAAGACATTTTTCCTGTACAATGGAAAAGAAAAATGTGAAAAACGTACTTGGTCAACAAAAGTTCACACCCATGTGCACTAGATAAGCTTAGTAGCTTACCATTGATCTGAAATGAGGGAGCGTCTGCTAATTGGTTATTTTCGAGATAGAGAAAATGAGGGTATGTCCATAATTACTTAGACATTAAATCCAGCAACTTGTACTCAAAGTCTCAAACAGACTAAACAGTACGTATTTGAAAGGAAAAAGAAAGAGGGAGTGGGGAAGAACCATGCTTGGTTGCTCAATATGAATGTATCATATGACGATGTAGAGTAGCTAATCTTAATGAACATTTTCAATGTAAATGCATCTAAAACAGCATGTGTGCTGAAGATGTGGGCAAAATTATGAAAATGTGCCCAAAAACAAAAAGGCAACAAAACATCACCTGCGCCCTGTAGAATCTTCAGAACAATCAACGAGGATGAAGATATCATAGATTGGGTCAAACCCAAGATCCTTGAATCCAGCTTTCTCCAATTTGACATATCAACTTTCCCTACACCCTCGTCGCTTTCAGAAATCAACTTTCACATGGTAATGAACATATATTATTTCACTTATAATCTGAATGGAAACCCCATACCAGTCCTACATATGTATGGAAAGGAAAAAAAACTATTTTGTAAGCTGAAAAAAGAAAGAAATAAAGGAAACAGGATTTCTCTGCACATATCTATACTACATGTAATATGAACAGAGGACAAGAGATCGTGTACACTGAAAAAAGAAAAAGGTAGCGGATGGAAATTTCTTTTCTCAAAGCACATTTGCTATTTATCTTTCACTTGGCTAATTAAAAGAAAAGCATTGGATATGGAGAATAGGGTTGTAAAAGTTGTACCCAATAGAGAAGAAGAAAATATTTCAATTTTCAACATATATCCATTAAAGCATCTCCACTGGTGGACTTGCTATTTAGCTAGCTAATTCTACATGGGTTTTTGGCTGTGTTTTTGTGCCTTGCCTTGCATCTGTTTGGTCTGGTTGTTTCTTCAAGTGTAGGTGTTTCTTTGGTCAGGCTTCGAGGTTCAGTCGTGTTTGGGTTTTGGGGTTAGGGTGTTTTTTCTTATATTTTGGTCCTTGTCGTTTTTGGTTGGCATCTTGCCTTCCTTGGTGTTTCGGGTCTCGGGTGGTGTATGCCATTGCGCCCTTGGTCCATCTAATCCTTGTATTCCTTTTCAAAGATAATGATTTTCTTTTGCCGAGCAAAAAAAAATTTTGATGAATTATTGCATTGTTGCTTCCAGTGGACTAGCTATTTATTGCCATAACCACCTTTTGATGGTGAAGCAGCAAACCACCACTAGCAGATTTTAACTGAATAACGTCATGTTCAGCAATGGCTAGAAACAGCAGGCAAAATAGCAAACCATTGGACCACCATTTTTAAATCTGCTTACTAGATTTTAGCAACAGAAAAAAATCCAAATAGTTGGTTGCCACTGGAACAAGAACTTACATAATACATCTACAAAAGCAACTAGCACATAAACTCACAAAAATTCAAGTATTTATGTTAGAAATGACACATTTATGGCTGAGTTTGACATCAAGCTCAGCAATTGCTAGAAATAGCAGGTCAAAAGGAAAACCAACGGATCACATTTTGAAACCTTCTAACTAAATTTTTTCTGTTTTAAACCTTCTAACTAAATTTTAGCAACAGCAAAAAGCCAAATAGAGGATTGCCACTTGAGCAAGCCTTTACATTAAACATCTAACAGAAGCAACTAGGACACAAGTTCTCGGAAATTCGAGTATATACAAGTTAAAAATAGCATATTTTTAGCTGAATTTGACATCAAGTTCAGCAATTGCTTGACAAAGCATGCCAGAGAGCAAACCAATGGAGCACCATGTTTAAACCTTCTCACTAAATTGTACCAACAGAAAAAACCCAAATAGCGGGTTGCCACGTAATACATCCAACAAAAGCAACTAGGACATAAATTCAAGCATGTATCTTAGAAATGGCACATTTTTAGCTGAATTTGACATATTGTTAAAAATAGCAAGCCAAATAGCAACCCATTGGAACACAATTTCTAAACCTTAACAGCACAAAACCCATTGGGCTACAAACAAGCCGAGCCGAGCTTTGACGTGTTTGAGCTCGGTTTGATCAAAACTAGTCTAGGTTGAGATCTGCTTGAGCTCTGGTTTGGCTTCTGGGAGGGGTGACCAAGTCTAGCCCAAATAATCGAGCTCGAGCCCGGCGTGTTTCATTATCGAGGTGTTCGAGTTCGAATGATTTCTATACGAGCCTTTATTAACGAGCTGAGCCTCTACAAAAACGCCAACCTTTTATAATCAAGCCGCACTACAACTAACTTGAGCTCAACTCGTTTACTAAACAAGCTTAAAACTCAAGCTCGAGCTCGACTCGTTTATCAACGAGCTAGAAGATCCCATAATGAGCCGCGCATAGAGCTGCTCGCAAACAGCCCTTACATTATTTATCTAAGTAGAAGCAACTAGGACATAAAATTGTCATAAATTCTCAGAAATTCAACTAAATATATGTGTTACCTCGCTCCAGCGCTGAAGCAGACCCCATGCTAGCATGAAACTGAGTTTGAGCCCAACTTTCGGCCAATGTACGGTCCAATCTCTGTCAAACAACATTGAAATTCAAGAAAACAGGAATGCGCATCAAACGTGTTCGAGCAAATGCCTCAGAGAGAGAGAGAGAGAGAGAGACCTGTGGGGTGAGCAAGGCTTTGATGCGAGAAGAGAGGGGATTTCTTCTGAAAGAGGTCGCCATGTGCACAGTAGAGTTATAGGCGTGGCCGCAGCAGGGTTGAGTGGGTCGCCATTTCTCGAAGAATGATCGAAGTCGTTGGGGGGCTACCCGCGCTGCGTTTCTGAGTATTTGTTTCTATTTGAGATACGTTCGTTCGTTTCGTTCGACTTGGTTTCCACGGGTTCAGGGCTCTCGACCCAAAAGTTCTAGGGATGTCTGTATCCCCGAGCCGTCTTTTAAAATTCCACTCAACAACTAAAATTTGTGAGTACGAGAATTAAAAACATAAGCGTAGAAAAAAAAATTAAGTACGGAAGTAAAAGTCATTTTGAAAGATTATGTAACCAAAAGTTTCTACTTTCAAAGGCTGAGTTTTGGCTCGAGTTTAGTTATATAAAGTACACTTATCGAACCCAAACCTGAGTATATATGAGTCCTCTTCATATGATAACGTACTCATTTTAAATAAAATACAAACGTTTTTTTTTCTCCTTTTTTCGATCAAATTTCGATAATCTGAGCCGCTCAATATGTTCATAACGTGATTTTAAGAGTATTTGTGAGAAATCAGCAAAAAAAATGACTGAGAAGAGCTTGATTTGAGCAGTTTTTATTTGAACCGTTCGATAAAATACAAACAAAAACTTCTCGAATTAAGCCCTTTTCAGTCTTTTTTTTTTGTTGATTTTCAATAAAACCTTCAAAATCACGTTCTGAACATATTGAGCGGCTCGGATCATCGCAAATTGGTCGGGAAAGGGACTTCCTTAACTTAATAAGTTAAGTATGCCTTTATTGAAAGTTTTTGTGTGTGTGTATATATATAATAAGGGAGAAAGATTTTTGAATCTTATCTCTCTATAAATCATAAACATTTGTTTTCTCAATAAACCTACATCTCTCTCTCTCTCTCTCTCTCTCTCTCTCTCTCTCAAACAATAGCAATTAATTAGATCTCACATTCAAAATTCAAATCTCACTATTTTCTCTTCCTCCTCCTCCTCCTCCTCCTCCTCTCTCTCCCTCTCTCTCTCTCTATCTCTCTCTCTGTCTCACACACACACCCATACTTCTAGCTCTCCACTCCTAAAGGCGACCTCCCCCTGTGATTTTCTTTGAGAACTAACTCCCCTCTAGATTAATTTTGGTCACGAATCTAATTAATATCCTATCTCTCTATCATTTCAATAGTTTTATAATTCATTTTAGTTGTGTTCAAAATACGTTGCGTCGTGTCTTCAAACACGGACAAACCCTAGTACATATATATATATACTCCCTCCGTCCCAATTTAATAATCTATTTTGAGATGTCGTGCCAACTAATCGAGATCTATCTAATAAGATTTTTTTTGACAATAATAAGATCCATATTAGCTATTATAAAATACATTATCCATTTAAAGATATAATAACTAGTTTGGCTTGAGGAAAACTCTAATCGATCCCGTCTGGTAAGTTTACGATCCAGGTGAAAGGAAGCCCATAGGTTTTGGGTTTGGATTTGGTTGCAAATTGGATCTAATTTCACGAAAACTTGGGCCCAAAGGTTTTGGGTTCGGATTCAGTTTCAAATTGGATCTAATTTGGCGAAAACTTTGGCCCATAGGTTTTGGGTTCGGATTCGGTTGCAAATTGGATCGAGTTTGGCAAAAACTTGGGCCAAATCAACCCGTTTCTTTCCCTACTCAAAACTCTAACCGAGTCTCGCGACTCACGCCAAATCAGATGATGCGCGTGCCTGAGCGTAAACGAAAATGGAATCAAGAGCGAAAGCGTGAAACAAATTTTCAAATGCATGTCAAACTACAAGACACGAACTCGTGAGAGCGAAAACAAAAAAATTGACATGAATTTTTTTTTAACCATCACCTGAAAAATCCCATTAGATCTTTAGGACATAAATTCAAGACCAAACTCCTATATATGTTTGTTGGGCTCCCATGTTTTTCATCCATGGAGCTACATAATTTGCAATTGCAACAACCTCCTGTCTTGCTTCTAAAAGGCGATGAAGTTTTAACTAGGGGTAACAAATTGAACCCAAATCCACCTATTAAAAAAAAGACCCAACCCAACCCATTTATTAATTGGGTTAGAATGGGTCTAAACTCATCTAACCCATTTATTATTGGGTCTTAATTGGATTTCAATTGGATTAACTTAAATGCCCAATGGATCATGCATATTACCCAAAAAAAAATAGAACTACCACAAAAATGAAAAAAACAAAAGTAAACATGTTACGTGAAGTGAACCTTTTTCTTGGTCAAATCGGGAACTGGTGACTCGGTTTGAATGGTTTCATGTTACGAATTTCAGTTACGGTACAAGCCGAGTCGAGCCAAGTTTTATAGTGAACTCGTACACTAACAAACCAAAAATTCGAACTCAAACTTCGTTTGTTTGTTAACGAGCCGAGCTTATACAAAACGAGCCGAGAATTTAGAGTTTTGAGCTCGACTCATTTGGTTCAATTACGATTCACCAAATAACCGGATGACCTCACCCTGATTAAGCATCAAAAAACTGTAATCTACAAAGAGGAAATGAGGTGCGGAGATCAGCAAGTGGAAGGAAAAGTACGAACGTGTTTTTAAAACTTCGAGGGAATCGTGGGATGTGTGGCAGTTTCCCCTTCTTCTTCTTTTTTATTTTTTTTGTTCTTATTTAATTTTTTTCGTATTTGTTAATTTTTCGTTAATTTTTTTAGAATTATTGCATCGTCATGACAAGAGAAATTTAAAAAGTAAAAAATTATGATCAAAATCCAATTTTTTTTAAATAAAGACGAAAAAATTGGTTTATTGACTTATTTTTGTTTTTATTCAAAAAAATTAAGTTTCAATCGTAATTTTTTACTTTTTAAAATTCCTCTTGTCATGACAATGTAATAACCCTAAAAAAATTAACAAAAAATAAATACGAAAAAAATTTGAATAAAAACAAAAAAAAAAAGCAATTGGCTTATTTAGCCGAACAGTTTGGGCTAGAGTACTTTGTAGTTACTTCATGTTCTATTAAGGGCTGCACAAGTTGTGTGGTGTAATCATGCTTTATAATGGGAGTTTTTAATGTCCATTGACTTAAATGTTCTTCTAGACAAAAGAACACTTTATAAAAAATCAAGGTTAGAGATGATTGAATAACAGCATCGAGTGCACAACGAGATTTATTAACCTCATTTTATTTTAGGAGGTCTAAATGCATGTGTCTCATATAATTGTGGTGGCAGATCCTTTTCAAATCACGACGAACTTAAGGCCCGCTTGCCGTCGAATCATGCATCTGACGGCTCGGATTTTATCTCGGCAATCAACGATCGAAAGCCATTCATTGCCGAGATGAGATCCGAGCCGTCGGATACACAATCTAAAAGCTCGGAGCTGCGCAAGGGTAATTTGGTCATTTTAGTATATAGGGATATTATGGTAATTTTAATATGCAAGGGTAATTTGGTCATTTAAATGTACAATGGTGATATGGTCATTTTAGTGTATATGGATATTTTAGTTATTTTTAATTTTAATTGGGTTAATGGGCGGGTTGGATTTGATTTTAAATAAATGGATTGGATTGGATTGGGTATGGGTAATTAGACTCCTAACTACTTGGGTCTAAATGGGTCAATGACCCATTAAAGACCCAACCCATTTATAACTTACCCAATTTGACCCAAACCCACCCATTTGACACCCCTAATTTTAACCAACGCTTATATTCCTTTCGACAAAACAAAGACGAATATGATGTGCATTGAAGTAGTTTATGCATGCAATGATGTGCATTGATAGCAAGAACCGATAATTTTTCCTTCTAAGGGACTCTTTCTTTATTTCTTTGTTTCTTCTTTTTGATGGACTTATTTCTATTAAGTTGTTAGGTTCGGTTATCTCGGAAACTCTCACACAATTGATCTAGTATCCCATGGCTTGCAATTTGTAATTCATACATGATGCAAATGATCTCTTTTGTCAATTGACCAATTAAATACTTAATTTTGGTTGTGATGTCGAGCAAGGCTCCGAAATTTACTAGTAGGTGAAATCAATTAAAAGCTTCAGCTTCCACAGTCAAGATATATTTTGGAATTATTACATTAATTAATTAATACTTAACTAACAAGGTAGATGCAAAAGTTTTGTGGACTAAAATCCGAGCCAAGGCCTACCCAAAGTGGAGGCCTAGGCCACATGGCCTTAATGGCCTAAGACTCGGGTGGCTCCAGAGTCTTTACACTGTTTACGCGCCTCACAATTCAAGCGGACTTTTTTATCTTCACCAATTTACACGTATGCAGATGACTGTATTATGATGTGATTTTATTCTAATAAGTATTTGAGCAGATTTCTAATTAACTTAAATTAATGACATAATTTTGCCACGATGAATACGGTCGGCGGTCTACTAATGGTTCATACTTTTATTTTTCTTTTAGCGTTTGTGTGCGTGTGAAATAAAAGCAGATTAATGGTGAATTTATTATTAGAAAAGTAGAGAAAGAATAAAGTATCTATTTGAGTCGGTATTGTGATTTGGCTTATCTCTGAACGACAATCAATTCTATATCTCCAAAAAGAAGAGCATCCATCCAAAAAAAAACCCATGCGAACTTGTTCGCCACACAATTTTCTACAAAAATGTTAGTGTATTTAATCGCTGGTTTAATCTTGCTTATGCTTGGTTTGGGTACTAGTTGATATGGGTGAATAAGAGACATCCAACCAACGATTCATAGCTTCCAAATTCAAATTCAGATCCACTCAAACAATATCAATCTATCATCACCGGAACATCTAAAACAACGAGCACGTGGTAACGTGCAACGCACGTCGCGTCGACACTAGTAGGAAAGAAAAGTGCGAGGTGCGTATGGCTTTCAACTTTTTATGCATTTGTTGTGCACACATTTTCACACAACTTGCTATTTTCCAGCACAATAATTCACTTTTTCTCCCAGTAGTGAAGAAAGAAAAAATGAAATTTAACACTTATAGTCATACTAGATTGGTTTAGTTAATACATTAATGCCTCCATTTGTAAAACTTCAAGAAGCAAAATTGATCGCCATAAACAAAACTACAAATTCAACGCGTTCATGTAAGGATATCCACAACGATATAATAAAAAATAGATAACCAAAAGTTGCCACATCACTTTTGATTATACATTTAAGAGATTGTCAATGTTAGCAATGTAGAGGTCCACGATAGCATAATCAAAATTGAATAACCAAAAATTGCGACATCACCTTTTTAAATTACAAAAAAAACTAATAATTGTGAACATAGAAATAATTTTTGGTAAAAATAAATTTGAGAATAATAAAATCTATTTATTAGAAATAGAAAATAAATTTTGAACTTTTTTCGAATTTAAGAAAAACAACTTTTGTGTAACTACGATTTTTGAAAAAATAGGTTTTATATAAGAAAAGGTTTTGAAAAAAAAAAACTATTTTCTTATACTCCAAAACAAGTTTTAAAAAAAAGAACAAATTTTTTGTATACAAATGTTTTTTAAAAACAGTTTTTTTTTTAATTTTTTTGGGGTGGGGGGTGGGGGGGGGACCAGTTTTTTAAAAACAGTTTTAAAAAAAAGTTTTAAGTAAAAAATATATATTTTTAAATATTGTTGAAAAAGAAAAAGAGAGCGAACGGGGAAAAGGGAAGAGAGAGAACGTTTTTTTTTTTGTAATGATGTGTGTATTTGATTGAGAATGTGAGGTTAATTAAATTTGGTTATTAACAAAAAGTTGCTAGTTTTGCTTATCCAAAATCCAAAATTTGATTATTTCTAAGGAGGTTGCTGAGTTTGATTATAGCATTGTGAGCCATATTTTGCATAAACATTGTTAACTTTAAAAACCTATCACTTTTGGTTATACCATTGTGGATATTCTAATAGCCCCTTTGGCAAAATAGGTGAGAAAAGAAAAAAAAGGGGTGTGGTCTCCCTTATTAGCGAGAAAAAAAAAGAAAGAAGTGTGGTTTCTCACCATCTCATTTGAATGGACAAAATATAGGTGAGAAAAGAAAAGAGAGTTCCATATATACATTTACCAAAATATCCTCCCCTTTTATTCCAGCCCTAACTTGATTTCTAAGAACTCCTCATCTCCCTCACTCAAGAGAACCCAGACGTGTGGAACCACACACACACACACTCTCTCTCTCTATCTCTATTCTCTGGGTTGCAGCGGTGATGGAGGGTTGAGGACACGAAGTGGTGGTGCGGCGGCAGCAAGGGGAGGGATGTAGCGGGGTCAAATTGGAAACCTCAAAAATTTGAACGCTTGGATCTTCCTTTCTCACGGAATCGCGCTAACTTTGATGAGAAATAAATTGGGGGTTGTTAGGGGTTCTTGAATCCATCCTCTCCCTCCTTCTCTCACCCTTTTGGGTATCCAAACAAGGGGGAGAATACATATTCCCTCCATTTCTTATCTTCTCTCTCGAAATCAATCCATCCAAACGAGCTGTAATAGTAGAATGAATTCCTGAAAGATGGAAGAGTGTCAAGATTGCGGCTTAATGTAATGCTTACCTAATCAATTTCAAGATTTTCTACATATTCTCGCTTTCTTTTTCTCCTTCAATTTAATGTGGGAAGTTATTGCATGCAAGATCTAATGTGATTTTCGGAGAACTTTTTTTTTTTCCTGGGTATGTTTGGTTGGATGGAATCAAGGTTGGAATGAAATAGTCATTCCAATGACTTACTTATTCCAATGTTTGGTTCACCATTAAATAATAGAATCATGATTCCAAATGGAATCACTATTCACCTTAGTAAAGGAATTGTCATTCCATCCAAAAAACTAAGGAATTGTTATTCCATTTATTTGTCACACCAAAATTACTAGTGCCACTTCAATATTCACTATTGCCCACCAAAAATTAATATTGCCACTCTAAAATTACTATTGTCATTCCAAAAATTGTTGTTGCCACACTATTTCATTGGAGATAAAAATGACTATTCCTAAGTACAACCAAACATGAGAATGTGAATAATTATTTCATTCTCAATTCCTCCAACTCTATTCCATTCTTAATTCCATTCCTATTCACATTCCATTCCATCCAACCAAACCAATCAAGTGTTCAGGTTAACTTACGCGCATCCAAACTAATCAGGGGGACCAATCTCAAAAATTATCCATCTCGAAAAGTTTTAAAAAAATAAAATCATGACGAAAAGTTTAAAAAAATCACTAAAGAAGAAAAATACCAAGCAACAGTTTTTTTTTTTTGTCTAAAATGTCGTCTTAAATGAGCTTTTTTCAACATCGACTTATGTTTATATAATTTTTTGATTCCTCTTAATGGAGCCCTAGTACACTACTAACCGGTCTAATTTTTCTTTCGAAACGGTGACGCACGGTCATAAATTTACATATAGTTTGAGGTTATAATCATGAACCAAATTTAGGCTAAAATTTTTATTCGCATTCCAAAACCTGTGTGAGGTTGTGCATAATTTCTAGTATTCATTATTTAAACTACCAAAATCAACAAACTTTTGTTACTCCATGACTGATCTGCATTGAAATGAAATTTTGGACATTAAAACTGGCTCAACTTGGTCACATGTGCGCGCGCAACCACTCTTTAACAGAATTCCCCGCCATTCCCCATTCCAAAACCTCTCTCTCTCTCTCTCTCTCAAATCAACAAAATTGAAATGGAATTTTGGACATTAAAACTGGCCCTACATGTGCGCACGGAGCCACTCTCTAACAGAATTCCCTGTCATTTGATAAGCACCCGATATTACAAATATAGGGTGCGCTAGGTCTTTAGTTTAGTCTAATTTCAGTGCTAATTTGGTTATCTTTAACTGCTTTTGCTCGTAGAGTTTGCTATTTATGTTTTGTAGGAAATCATCCAAATAAGGGAGTTTTTAAGTCTGAAGCCTAGGCAGGAATGGCTTGATGGTGACCCGACGACAAGGCCAAGGCAAGGCAAAGAAGGCCAAAGCAAGGCAAAGCTTAGCGGATGGAGCTTAAGCTGCTCGGCATCGATAGGAGAAACCACATTCCATCGATGCCGAACCAATTAGTGAAATCTAGCCTAAGCTGCTCGGCATCGATGGAAGAAAATAGTTTACATCGATGCCAAAGCCTTTAGCACAGCAGCCTAAGCTCTTCTTCATCGATGCCGAGGCTGTTAGGAGGGTGATTTCAAAGCATCTCCTGAAGAATATTAGGGCGCGTACGGAGTAGAATAGATTTTGCTTACATCATTGTAGATCTAGATCTAGATTTATTTTTGTTCTTGAATGTTCTTCATTTTCCAGTCTTGAATCTTTATTTTCTGTTTTCATTAATTAGTTTTTTGGTATTGTCTTCTTTATTAAAGTTGTAGTGAATCTTCTGATCTATCTTTCAATCCAATTTTCTTCTAGTGTTGTTAATTCAATTATGTTAAGTAGATTTTCGCTTGCTCCTATCTCAATAGATATGTGCGAGTAGTTTACCAAGGTTAGGTCATGGGGTGATTAACACCTCATGGCTCAAGTAGAATTGCGTTTTTCACCATAAAGTCTAAACCTTTGATTCGAGAATCGATGTGGGATTCGGGTTTATTTGTCAAATCACTAAGGTGTTAACCTCCTTGATTATGTGTAGGTAAGAGCATTGCCTACCTACCACACATGATACTTGGAGCTCTGATGCACGAGACATTTGCTAAATAAATTCTAAAGCTAGCTTGGTAATCGAACCATTCTATTTTTCGATTTGGAAACCTTGATTGTGTATCCTGAATCGCGTATTTGGGTGAGAAATGCAGTTTAACTTGAGTCGTGAGTGTTAGCAATTCCTAGACCTAACCTGCCTTTTATCTTAGTTTATTTGCTTTTCAGTTTAGCCTATTTTAATTTTCATTACACACGTAATACCAAGTTGGCTGTCTAAAAGCCGAAAGCCCTTACTTGCATTTACAAATCCAGCAAAGTCGTATTAATTATTCCCTTGGGTACGATCTCGGTCTTCCGGATTATCATGCTTCAACTGACGTATTAAGCCCTACACTTGGGGCATTATTCCATATATCGGAGCAAACGAAACATTTTTGGCGCCGTTGTCGGGGATTTCTTATTATGACTTTCTTGGAGGTTCGACAAACCACTGTAAGTATCCCACTTTTGTCTAGTAGTAGTTTAGTAGTTTATGTGTTACTAGTATGTATTTAGTTTGGTAGATACCTCTAACTTGATTGTACTAAATTTGAGGTGTAACGAAGCCAGGCTAAATGTCGAGTTTGTTCTTAATTAGTGTAGTAGTTAATTTAGTTAGTTAGCTTAAATTTGATTGCATTGCTTAGCCGAGGTGGTGGTATAACTCCTCGCATATTCTGTTTGTTGAGTTGAGGAGGCGGCATAGCCCCTCCTGTCTGGTAGTTTGTTGGTAGTTAGTTAGTATTTTGTGCTAGTTTATGCCTGTTTATCGAAACCCAATTTCCAATCGGCTTCATCTTTCTTCTTCGCCGCCAAGAATCCGTAGCATTGCCAGGGCGTATCCTGTCCACTCTCCACCTCGCAAATTAAATCGCAATCGTAAAGGCCCAATGGCCAAAGAAGTTCCAGTTCGTACTCTACGTGATTATTTGAATCCAGAACGGGCTCCTCAAGTATTTCCTATCGTTATTCCGACTCCGACCGCTGGGAATGCATTTGAATTCAAAGCTGAGTATCTTCGGATAATTCCAGAATTTCGGGGGCGAGAATTGGAGGATCCTTATTTGCATATCCGGGAGTTCGAGAATATTCTGCATTCGTTCGTTACAGTTCCGAGGCAACTTGATCAAGCCTGCCTGAAGTTGTTCCCATTTACTCTCAAAGACAAGGCGAAACAATGGTTCAATTCTTTGAAGCCACAATCTTTGCATAACTGTGGAGATGTTCAGGATGCTTTCACCACTAAATTCTTTCCAGCAAGCAGGACGAAGTTACTTATCGATCGATTCAATGTTTCAAGCAAAGGGATGGAGAGGCTTACCACAAGTATTGAGAGCGATACGAGGACTTGCTTATGTGGGTTCCTCATCACAACCTTCCGTTGTATCTTAGAGTCAACTATTTCTACACAGGGTATTCTCAAGAGAGTAAACAGCTTCTGGATACTATGGGTGGAGGTGATTTTATGGGGAAGACACTGGAGGATGCTTGGGATTACTATGGGTCACTAGCTGAGAAGACCCAGTCTTGGAAATTTGCAGATCCGGGAGATAGAGCAAAGTACAATCAAGGTTCTATAGGTTCAGGAAAGTTCTCTATTGCGGAGCATACAGCTTTTGAAACTCGATTGGAGGAGATTGCTCGGAAACTTGACAAGTTGGAATTAAAGAGTGCTCAATCTCAAGAAGTAAAAGCAGTACGCCAAGTGGAGGAAGTTTATGTTATTTGTGAGATTGTGGGCCATTCTACCGAAGCGTGCCCCAACATTCCTGCTCTTAAGATACAATAGATACAAAGAGCAGGAGTTTCTATTGTTTAGTTGGACAAGGTTTTTGGAATAGAAGAACACTTAAAGACAAGAGTGGGAATGAGACTATTTGTATTACAGTTGAACTCAAACTTTTTTTTGGCTTGGTAGAAAATAGCTAGAACCCATCCTTATTTATACTACTCCATATCGGGCTCTAGTAGAAAAATATTTTCATACAAGATACTTTGAGGTAATTCTAAAATTACATATTTGACTAATTCTCACAAAAAAACTTTAGATATTTCGCAAGGATATTCTAGAGTTTCTAGAAATAGATATTTTTATGTTTCTAAAAACTAGATATTTACATCTTCTTTAATAATATATTCCATCTTCGGATTTTGTCAATTAGACTTGTTTGGATTTAATTTTCTTGTGCTATAATACTAAATTTAGTTTATGCTTCAACAACGTTAATCATAATTAATATACAATTAAAAAGTTGTTACACCTAATAACAACGTAAATCATAATTAATATATAATTAAAATTTGATACACCTAATAACACTAACAAACTATGTTTACTTTAAAAAAAAAGTTTTAAAAGAAAAAGTTTTTAAGAAGCAAAATTTCAAGTCTTTCAACTGAGGCCTACTACATTAAGACTTCATGTTCCCTTTGCTAGAGAAAGAAAAGTTAGGCAACAAAATACAATCGAAGTACGATTCTTTCTTCTATACAAGCCCTAACTGATGAAACTAGGAGGACCTTTTATATAAATTTTCCTTCTATTATTGTCCAATATTTTCATTCTTTTCTACTTATTACGAAACATTCTAATTGTTTTGTGAAATCTCAACCAACTATGGTACTATAGCCTTTTCGAGAAATCTTACACAGTCTCGACAATACAAAAAATGAATTAAATAAGAACAATTGCGCATTAAATAAATAAGTTATTGTTGTATAGAACGATTTTACAAGCATTAATGAAAAGGTTGAGTGGTTTTAATGAAAAAGATTGCACTGGTAAAATGAAGCATGTCGCACGAGATTACGTTAAATATTTAATTTAATTTTATCCAATAATTTATACCCACATCATATAACCTATATTGAATTATCCCACCCCATTCAACTAAGCATTTCTATACCTATTTTTGGAGTGTAAATTAGACAAAAAAGAATCAACAATTTGATGTCTTCGTGTTCCTTGCCATAATGTTTCAACTGAAGCAATTCACTTGGTTATGTTAACGACAAAATACTCGACCACTACTATTGTATTATTATTCCCCTTCTGAATACCAAAGACGAATGAGCAATTTTTCTTAAATTTTTTTTGTAAGCGCAACCTCTTTTCGATAGCCTATACGAGACAATCTAATAAAATGAGTGAAAGCGGTACAAGATAACAAAAAGTTAAGAGGTTCAATCTGTATTTCTCAAAATATGAGGATCAAGTGATACTTGGATGATTGTTGAGGGACCTCGAAGTAATTAACCCAACACATAGTCGTACTTTCCGGTTTCCTTTGGCCAGGGAACAGAAGTCTGTTGTTGTGCGGTTAATGTACAATACTGCAAGGCTCTATAATATAATTTAAACCGTTGATTTTGCAAATGACGAAGCAAATGAATCATGTCATAAATCAAGTTGATCGACCGATATTTATAAACACAAAGATTTAATGACACGATATTGCGAGTCATGTGATTTGACGATAACTTGAGAAATCGCTTAATATTAAAAATTGTGATGTTGTTATCTATTTAGCTAGATTGTTTACCAAGATAACTTAATCAACCGCTTTAAATTCATGAACAATTACTATATGTTAGCTAGCAATGGTCCAACAAAAATTATGGTGTGCATTTATTATACGATACATCAAGACTCGCCTACCGTCACATTATGTCCAATTTAGAAGAATTGAGAACGCATCTCCAATCTACAATAATGATAAAGACCGGTCAACTCGTCTATCTGCATTTACCGATACACGATCAATTCAAATCAATCATTAAATATATGATCTTTTTTCTGTTCACCGACCCTCAATTAATTTTACTTGTTCTCATGCTCGATCAATTTTGTGTTCTGCGTTCTAGAAGAGCTTCGAACGGCCATCCCGATCATCGTTATGAGTCCGAGATGAGTCCAAATCCTTCAAAAATTGGTCGAAACTACTATTCAATTCCAAACTTTTAGAAATGAGCCGAGTCCAAAATCCTCCACGCTAAGGCACCTCCGATTCTGCCGTCCCTTTCACTTTTTCGCTTATTTTCCAATTTATTTGTCCTACAAGAAAACAGATCACATTCACAAATAAAAAAATTATTAAACATCTCAATTAACTTCTCCTCCTCGTCCTAGGCCCCTTCGTCCCCACTATAATTGCACCAGAGAAAACCCCCAATTCTCTCTCATAATTCTAGGGGTTTTTTCTTCTTCTCCTCATTTCCCCCAAATTCGATCACTTTTTTTTTTAGCTTTCCTAGAACTTTAACTGATCGAGAAGGACGCGAGCCGTACCGAGAAAAAAGGGAGATTTTTGAAGATGGGCGGCGACGGCGGTGGTGCGGCGGGGGAGGCGAAAACCGCCGTGGACGGGGGCGGTGACGTGACGGTACACGTGCGGTGCTCGAACGGGTCAAAGTTCTCCGTGCAGATCGGGCTAGAATCCAGCGTGGGATCGTTTAAGTCTGTTCTGGCTCAGAACTGCGATATTCCTGCTGAGCAACAGAGGTTGATTTACAAAGGCAGGATTTTGAAGGACGATCAAACCCTAGATAGCTACGGTACGGTTTTAATTTCGTTTCTCATGGTAATCGGATTTCTGGATATAGATGTAGGTAGTTTTGTTTTCGTTTTTTTGTTGGGGTTGGGCACCAAGGATTAGTTCGAGGTGCGCGATATGTTTACATGTTTACGCTGGTTCAACTCCAGCTCGGCCCAACAAGCAAAGCGATCTGTCCTTCCTGTTTACTGAGATCATATTTTGTAATGCACTTTGATTCTCTATGAACCAGAAGGAAGAGTGAAGAAGGAGAGTTTGCTATCTATCCGTTTGCACTAAGGGCAAGACTGCCGTAGGCATAACTTTCACGTGATAGTCAATCTTCTTTCTTTGGAATGCTGGAGCAGTCGTAAGCTAGCCCGGACACTTGATTTAATAAAAAACAAAGAAAATGTTTTGTTTATTTGTGTTGGCATGTGTACTTGGCTAAAACAAAACACATTAACGTAATACTCTGTCTGTCCCATTTTGTTTGCTTCGCACGTAAAGTTGCAGTGCCGATGTGACCTCGGGAAAAAGTGCTTTGGAGAATGATTTTTCGAACTTTTTTTCGCACCGTAAGTTGTATCCAGAAGCAGTTTATTTTTGGAGGTCAAAATGACCCAGTTCTCGTAGCTTTCTTGTAGCAAGCAATGAAACGGGAAAGAGGGAGTATAAGTGATGATGTATTTGGGTAATGCAGATACGGATATACTCAACTTGGCATGCGTCGTAGATATTTGCCACATGTGGAAGTATCAAGGGAAATGATTTTCGCACTCCCCAAATTGTTAACCGCGAAAATCAATATAGGGTTGATTTTCGCACTTCCCTTGGGAGTGTGGTTACAATTTGGGGAGTGCGAAAATGACTCCCCAATATCAATTACCAAATTGTTTTTTATATTAATGGAAATTTTGTGGGGGAAAAAGCATCGGGGAATGCTACCTGCATAGCCGTAAACAAAGATAAAGGATTTGTGAAAATTACCTGGTATGTGCTGGAGGAGAATGGGGAGTTCTCGGGAGTATTTAGGACAAGCTTCGGATACCAATGTGGCGAAAAAGAAAAGGGGCATTGACACTCAAATTTAATGCTAAAGCTCACGGTTTTATGGTTTATTAAGTAAAATTGAAAAATACATCCAATTTCTCCTTTTTTTGTACAATTAAGCAAAGAACTTTGCCACCCTCTGGAACGGGGAAAAATGTTAAGTCCCTTTCAGCAGGGGAATTGATGTTTGCAAAACTGTTGTATACGTGGTTTTACACCTGATGTTGGTGCTCCTTTTACAATATCTTCGGTCTACAATTTTTGTTTTTGAAGATTCTGCACATAGCGTTTTCACTTGATTATTGCCTTGGACTTTGGAGTAAACCCTTGGAGATAAGGATAAAGCACTTATTTTTATGTCAATAACCAATTGCTTACTATAAGAACGACCGACCCCAATCTTAAAATGAATGATGCCTTAATCGATTGTTATTATAATCAAATTTCTATATTTGGATGGAGATAGTTTTAACTATGGGCGTGTGCATGTGTACTTGCAGAGAACGCTTCAAATAAACATTCTGTAGATATAATATCTCTGTACGTGAGTATGGATTTGGCCTTTGGGTATCAGATATGGAATTGGCTGAATATACTGATCTTGGTGTCGGATTGTATTTGGAATGTGTGGATACATCTCTTCTTTTCATCCTAGTAATGCTAAATTTGTGGGGAAAAGACATATGGGAATGCTGCCCCGTGTACCTGGAAACAAAGATAAAGAACTTGTGAAACAAACTTATCCCATACATATGGGCCGGGAACGGCATGTTGTTGGGATTATTTGGGAGAGAAGCTACAGTATGCCTTAATTGATTCTCATTACAACTAAATTTCTGTATGTAGATGGAGATAGTTCTGTATATGGGTTTGTGCTACTTGCCAAAAACGAAAAACATAAACATGGTGCAGGCATAAGATCTGTGTATGTCATTATGGGTATTAAATATGGAATTGGCTGAATATACTGTTCTTGGTGTCAGATTGTATTTGCAACCTGTGGATGTATCACTTTCTTTCTTTCCTTAGTAGTGCAAAATATGGCATCCCACCCGAGTACATATGAACGGAAATAAAGAATTTTTGAAGCAAACTTACCCCTTATGTATGGGACAGGAATGACATGTTTTTGGGACTAATTGGGAGAAAAGCGTGGTATATCCATGTTACAAAAGTTGAAGTCAGCAAATTTAATGCTAAAGCACGTGGTTTTGTGGCTTACTAAGTAAAAATATATCCACTTTTCTGTTCATACATTATGGAAAGAGCTTCACCATCCGGCTAGTGGAACGAGCCATTGTTGCTAAGCGGTAAAATAATTATCCTCTTTCCTAAGGGGAAATGATGTTTGCCGAACTGTTGTGTATGCGGGTTTCACCTTGACGCATTTTGGACCCCATTGGTGCTCCGTTTACGATATGTTCTAACTTCTATGTATGAGTAAAATTTGAAGAACTTCTGCAAAGCGTTTTCACTTGATGATCTCCTTTGACTGTTGAGTTAACTCTTGGAAGTAAGGATGCGGCACTGATTTTTATGTTATATATCACCACTTGTTATTATGAGAAAGAACAATCTCAATCTCTAGATAAATAGTTATCGACGGACGAGGTTCATATGGAGTCCTTTGCTCATATGATTTGAAGACCTTTTGCACCGTTGAATAGTCAATCTGTTCAGAATTTATCTTACAAAAAAGCAAGTGTTTAGTTTCACTGTTTCAGTATCTCAATTGACAAACTGGTTGTGTTTTTCTTCATGCTTTTGTCTTATTGTAGCCCTTCTTATTTTTATGTCTACCCCTACATGTAAGTTGCTCCCTTCTTCTTCGCAGTAGTTAGCATGCAATTTGTTGCCTTTGCGAAGAATGAAAATCTTAAACAAGATGGCTAATGCTGCTTTTTGGACGTGGAACTCTTTGATGTTATATGGTCCAGTAGTTCCTTAAGATCCTTCTACACTGCTCATTAACACTCTTGAACACCATATGCCGTACATTTTCATCTTGTTAGTCTGCAAACTGGTTGTCCTTTTCCATTTCAATATTGCCCTGATTGGTTTTTACCATATACATAGATGTCTTATCGTGAATTGCATCGTGAGTTGTCGTGATGAAGTAGTGAATGGTCAATCTTTGTGCGTTATGCAAACAGAAGTAAAAACAAGGAATCATTGGGCATCATGCTGTACTGCAGTGAATTGCATAAATCACAGTGAGTCACAAGATTCCCTTAATTTCCAATTGAACAACCATTTGAATCGAAGTGGTTGAAACTCGTATGGCATCGTAGAATGCCACAATTCTAAGAACGATGTCCATTTACATGTAGATGCATCTTTTCTTCTTCTAGGTCAAACTCATGGATGTAATCATGTAAGCAGAACCATTAGGAATTGTAGAAATACACTACTTAAGCTTGAACTATCTTTGTGTGTATATTCTTGACAGGATTGGAAGCTGATCACACAGTACACTTGGTTCGAGGTTTTGCACCAACTGCATCAGCTAACGCTACAGGTGCAACCAACACTGGAGTTGCAAATTCTACTCCTAGTGGCGTGACCTCTGTTAGCTCTGACAATGGTGGGGCATTTGGAGGTTCTGGTTTGGACACTTCCCTTTTTCCTGGACTTGGTTTTAATGGATTAGGCGGCAACAGTGGATTATTTGGAGCTGGATTTCCAGAATTTGAACAAATGCAGCAACAGTTGACTCAGAACCCTAATCTGGTCAGAGAATTAATGAACATGCCTGCTGTTCAGAATCTAATGAATAACCCAGAAATTATGCGGAATATGATAATGAATAATCCTCAGATGAATGAACTCATTGATCGTAACCCAGAGCTTGCTCACATCCTCAATGACCCTAGCACTCTCCGTCAGACGTTGGAGGCAGCAAGAAACCCTGAACTTATGCGTGAGATGATGCGCAATACTGACAGAGCAATGAGCAATATTGAAGCGTCTCCTGAGGGATTTAATATGCTAAGACGCATGTATGAAAATGTCCAAGAGCCATTTCTTAATGCAACAACTATGGCCGGAGATGCTAGAAATGATGCAGGCTCGAACCCATTTGCAGCTCTTCTGGGCACGCAAGGTGGTGGACCTACAAGTACTGGTTCTGAAGCTGCAACCAATTCTCCTGCTCCAAACACTAATCCACTTCCCAACCCATGGGCCTCTGGTGGGGGTAAGTCTCTCTGTGTGTGCGTGTGGATTGTGGATGTCTTGGTTCCGAGCAGCCGGAAATTGAGCATCTACTTATCCTTATTTTGCTATTCTGATTGGTTCTTTTGTACTACTGAGGCTTTATAAAGAGAGACATCAGTATCAAAAGATGGGAAGTGATTTTGTTAATTATTTTGCACTTTATTCCAAAGGAGTTGCCTTAACCCCTGCAGACAGCACAATCTGTACTTCCTCAGGGTTCTATCGGTCTAGGTCGTTGGTGTATTTTGCTCATAAAGGGGTCAATATCTTGAAGTCCTCAGGGGTATAGAATACTGAAGTTAGAGTCATTGTGCTGTCTATGCACCCTAACTATGGCATGTTTTATGTTAATGTTCGTCTTTCTTTCTGGTAAGATACTTCTCTCCCACATTTTTGATCCCTGATAAATTTTTAAAGGGGTCACCTTGGTTCTGCTGATACTTAGGTTCTGAAGCTCCCTTAGGAAAGTTATACTGAATGCTAATATTCATCTTTCTTTACGGTTAGATACTTCTCTCTCCGACGTTTTTCATCCCTGATAAATTTTTGACGGGGTCACCTTAGTTCTGCTGATACTTAGGGTCTGAAGTTCTCTTAGGAAAATTGTACTGAATTGTTACGAATATTTTGTAACTTATTGTGAATGTGACAGCTGGAGGCGCCCAAGCTAACTCCACTCCAAGATCAAATCCTGCTGGGGATGCTAGGCTGCCGGATTTTGAGCGCATGTTTGGTTCCGCGCAGGATCCTGCTTCGTTCAATCAGTTTATGCAAAACCCAGCTGTATCACAGATGATGCAAAGTCTACTCTCGAACCCTCAGTACATGGAACAGGTTAGTACTGCTCTCTATGGTGTAATATATTTCATTATCTGTGATCTTACTGTGCATTGTCTTAATATCTAAAGTAATTTCAACTGTTAGGTTCTTGGGCTGAATCCCCAGATGCGTAATATGGTAGATTCCAATTCCCAACTTAGAGAGATGATGCAAAATCCAGACTTCATACGTCAGTTGACTTCGCCTGAAACAATGCAGGTACATTGCTTGAAAATCTGCCGGGGTACTGGAGCTTTTAATAAAGGGGGATCTATGGAAACATTTAACTTATAATAATAGATAGACAATGGCATCCCCAACGTTTATATCACCGTTGAACTTGTTGGGCCTTATGGATTCTTATGTTGATATTTTTGGATTTGCATGTTCCCGTGGATACATACGGTATTTGGTATAGCTCTTTCTTTCAGGTTTAGCTCCTAGATTAGTGACCTTTCCTATACTTCTTGTGTAGACGGTTAGATCCCTTTGTGTATGCCCCTTCTAGTGTCTTTATTTGATGCTTTTCTATGGGAGAGAGACACGTCACCCTGGATCCTAGATCCTTTGATGGACTTTGTACGGTTGAGGGCTTTTTTGTTATCAGCTCTTCATGGATAGTGTCATTTTAGCGGCTTCATAGGTTTTATATAGACGCATGCCCTTGATTCTTTTATATATATGTACGTTTACTGGACAAAGAAACAAAGACAAGAACAGCTTGGCATGCAAACATGTTGAATTAAGTCAATTGGAGTGACACAGGGAGCTTCCGTAATTGTAGAACGGAAGTTCCTGCTTCCAATTCCCTTTTCGCCCCAAGAAAAGGAAGAAAATTATGCATCCACATGCACAAATGAAAGGTTGCAGCTGCCCTTCCTCTCTTCTAGAAAGGTGCATGAGAATACATCTGCATTCTGCGCACGCACTACATAGGAGATGATTCACTTAGGGGTATATATGTAGGTGCATTTCAGCCTTCTGTCTTCTTTTTTACTCTTCTTATTTATTTGTTTCTTAATTGCCTCTGCTCCTTAACTTCTGCTTTTCCTTGTTTTAGCAACTCTTGACTTTGCGGCAAACCCTGATGCCTCTTCTTGGTCAGCAGCCTTCAACCCGGTGAGTAGTACTTCACTTCTAAATTTCTCTGTAATAGAAGCTCAATTAATATGTCCATGTTACTGTCATTTAAACCTATGTGTTTTTCCGGCTCAATATACCTTTCAAATAACCATCTCAACAGCCGTTCTTTTGTTGATTTGTTTGAATGAAATGCACTTGTGCAGGGAATCAGGTCAAACTGTTGGTGGGACAGGTACTTATCTCTGGACCTTGAAAATTTTCTATAGTGTATCTTTTAATACTATGCTCAACTGTCTCAAATGACCGTCTATTCATTCGTCGCGACTGAGATGCCTCTAAATCTAATAGATAGACATCATGTATTTGGTTCGTTGTATATCTTCAATTTGATCAGGTATTTTGGAGCTCATCATTTAGAATGGCACCTTGACTTGACTCTTGCCAGTTGCCACGTTTAACTGAAGTTTAAAATCCTTTGCAACAATTGGGGAAATTTGTCAATGGCAGTACTGCATCCCTATTTAATATTCTCAGCCAACACAAAAAAAGTAACCACTTTATTTCGGCTATCCACTTTTTCATTTATGAACTCCGGCTGCATTCTCTACTTTTGCGATCCATCGAAAGTAGCTGACAGGTTTTTAAAAGAGAATAGCATCTTGTACGAGATATTAAGTTTACTGTTTTTCACAGCATGCCCTGTCAAAGTTAACATTTCTACAACCCACAATGTGATCTATGATTCATGGACTCTTGTACGGATGTTGGGTGCGGATACGTTTCTAAGTGCCAAGTTTGTCTAGTTTTCACTTCAAGGATGGGGGTACATGCCCGGGAGTGTGTGAAATCCTCAATATGTAATCTTTATGTTCTGGTTTAAGTGGTGTGTAATAGAATTTTTAGACCTTTTCCATGCATATTGAAGGAGTTCTAAGCATTGCTCGTGATAAATTTGAATTGGTAATATGTTTGCTAAATTATTTTCCAGCTAAACATGTCCGACACGGATCTACATTCTTATCCGAGTGTCCGACAAGGGTATTTCATACATTTTGAAGGATCCATGTAATGACAGAGCGTAATCAAAATTCTGATTCCGCTGATCAATTGGGCATACTCTAATGTTTCTATTAGAGTCCCGAGACTTTCTGGAAAACTTTTCCAGGATTGTCAACTAATCCTGTATCCCACGAGGAATCTTCTGAAGATCTTTAAGTTTCTTCTTCCTATTTGGTACAACCCAACAAATTTGTTTCAGCTGTAAACTTGCTATTAAAATGGCGATTAGCATATGGTTGATGAAGGGAGGAACGTTTGGGTTTTCTGGGCCACCCCACCTTCTCCTAGCCATCCGGTAAACGGCATCACTGGGTAAAGTCCGCTGAAACCCACCTGGGCCCTCCCAGCAACATTGGACCCCACCTCAAAACCACTACAGACCACTGAAACCACCCACGGCCCACACTGCAACCCATTGCTGCCAGGCAACCTAGCGGCAACACCAATGAAATCCACTCACAGCCCCATTGCAGCCCTACATTGCCCTCCCCTTGGCTGAAATCTGCTCCATTCTCGCATGAATTTCAAAAATCCACTACCATAGTACCATACCCATTTTGCACTGAAACTCATCTTGGTCTGACAAGCAAGGCAGGCTGGGAAGAGAGTATAGCCGTAAACACTTAGATCGTTCCATTTTACCAGCCTTAAAAGGGTGGCTGTGTGTAGCGAGTGAGGTTGAGAGGAGGGTTTCGCCTAGTCCTTTGAAGTTGGTGTTGGAGACCCAAAAATTTGTATGGCTGCCTATTTGTGCTAACAAGCCTCTTTTGTATAGAGCTTGAAAACTTTTTGTTTTTGTTTTGTTACTTCATCTCACAATGGGTGTCACTGTTCTTCCAATAGCAGGATCACTTGATCCTATGGGGTTGGAGATGTTGATGAACATGTTTGGGGGACTTGGGACTGGAAGCCCCACTGTTGCTACCAGATCGGATGGTGACTATTATTTCCATTTTCATTGTGCCTTCTGGTTCATGTGTTGCCGTTTACTCACTTATAACCGTTTTCTGTTTTTGTTTCCCCACTTTGTAGTGCCCCCGGAAGAACTGTATGCCACTCAGCTCTCACAGCTACAAGAAATGGGTTTCTTTGATACCCGAGAGAACATACAGGCACTGATGGCAACTTCAGGGAATGTTCATGCTGCTGTGGAGCGGCTTTTGGGGAACCCCGGACAGTAAATTACGACGTTCGTTTGATCAAGACATCGAATATATATATCTATATAGTCAATCGGTGACCGGTAAAAGCCTTTTTCGGATCTTACTTTGGCTAATGAATAAGTACAGAGATGATAAAGAGTTCTGAACCTATTTATAATCAACCTATTTACTATATTGTTTTTCTTGGTTTTTTTTTTTTTCCCGATCGGCTATATCGTTTAATTCAGGCTCTGGATGCAATGTGTTCTGCTTGTGGAATTGAAGCTTGTACGAGAAATCTCACCTCTATTGTGGCTTGATGTATTTTCTTCCTCATAATGTGATCTTGTCTATGTGCAATGAAGCTGAGAGCTTTTATCTAGTAAATTTCCAGGGATTAGACGAGTGGTAACACGGCAGCAAGGGCTTTACATTTCCGAACTCATAAGTTTGACTTCTACTGCGACCAAAAATCTCTTGGAGGCTTTTGAAAGTTTTGCGTGGTCGTTAACGTCACTATTTCAGGGTCCCAATGAGTAGTTGAGGTGTGCGTGAGATGGTCTAGACACCCGGTTACCATAGTTTGTCAGAAAAGATTTTCACCCATTCCCTGTGTACGTATGAACTGGATGTTGAGAAGAAAATAGAAAAAGAAACAAGTAAAAAATGGGTTTTTTCATAAGGGTATCTTATAGTTGAGAAGAAAATAGAAAAAGAAACAAGTAAAAAATGGGGTTTTTCATAAGGGTATCTAATCAGATGGACCCTTCTCAAACAAACTTTTTATTATGGGAGCCCGCTTAGCTCAGAGGTTGGAGCAGAGCATTACGGAGGCGATTGTTATTGGTCAAACGGTCATTGGTTCGATTCCGATAGGCCTAAACTTTGGCGTCAGCTTCAACCTTGGCATTTTGAGACCCTTTTCTTCTCACCCTACCCCGGTTCGGGTTCAGAAAAGGGTCACCACAAGAATTTGACTTCGAAGCAATCTCTTGAGTTTTCCCTTATCTGAACGGGTCTTGCAATTCGTATTCCAGGGAGAGCAAAGAAGAAGGTAAGAGGAATCCGCGCGTGCTGGACGATTTTGAACGGAATCACGAGTTCTGGGCGGCTTTTCTTTATTTATTTTGCATCCCTAGTGAACGGTGTGTTCGTAGTATTTGCAGTCATTGATTATCCAAATTCCAGGTGACTCTTAGATTTGCTTAGGAATTGAAACCTCAAAAAGAACTCTGCTACAACGCTCGTGCATGACATCTTTCTACGAGTAACATTTTACGGTTAGAGCATCCGCACCAGACTCTCTATATTTTGGACCAATTTACACCTCAAAAAGTCACTTTATTACTTTAGCTATCTACTTTTGAAATAACTACTGCATCAGACTCTTTACTCTCCCTCTCCTCTTAATAAATAATCAAACTCACCTCAATTAAATACTCCATTTAACTCTTCCTTCTGATTAAAAAAAAAAAAAACTCTCCCTGTCTCCCTGGACCCTTGCCTCTGACTGCTGACTGCTGGCGCTGGTAACAAGAGAGAAAGAGAGAGAAACAATATAAAATCAGAGGTGAGTGAACAGTACCTCGTCTATCCAAACGAGGTACTGTAGCAAAATTAAAATTTCTTCAAAATAGAGAGGAAGAAAGAGAGGCTGATAAAGGGGGGTTTTAGATGTTTTTTCTTGCTTTGGCTCTTTAATTTAGTTTAAAGAGGAGAGTAAAGAGTGAGATGTGGATGCCCTTACTATATAACACACACTGTGCCCCTAGTATTCCTAGCAAAAGCTTTAATCTGTCCATGATTTTCTTATCTTCTCTAAGAAAATTCCTTATCTAATGGGTAACCAAACACAGTAACGAGTTTTATTTTTGAAGCTTCTTTTTTTTTCTTTTCTTACGATAGTTATAACTTATAACCCGTAGTGAAAAGAAAAATATATTCAGTTCGTTCCACTTAATCTTCTTGATCCTCATTTTTTTCTTTCTCATTGTCTAATAAAAAATCTAAGCATAAAACTAGCATCGCATCTGGTTCTGGAATAGAAAAAGAAAAAAGAGAGCGAAAAAAGTTTTTCATTTTTGTTTAGGAAATTAATTTCTACACTCTCTTTTTTGATAATCACTCTCTTTTTTAGATTTTAGTGCTGAAAATGTGTATTTTTTTTAACTAAAAGACAAAAAAGAGTGTGAATATCGAAATGAAGTGTAAAAATCAATTTCCTTTTATTTAGCATATAATGATTTTCCAAGAAATTATATTCTAGTGTCGGGGCTTCTTTCTCTTTTACACGTAGTATTACAGGGTTATTCTCGTCTCTCTATTTTCCAAACCGGCGCCTGCATTTAGCCGTTTAGTTTCCCGCCACCGGTCCCGATTCCATACCTCCTCACCATCAACCAATCCATGCACCGCTTCATCAAACGCCCCCAGTGACCTCATCTGGACCCTCCATATCAATCACCCGCCACATCCGACGGTCCAAAACGAAGGAACGCAACCCTTCGCATGAGCCACAACGGCTATTAACTGAAAAAAATAACTGTCAGTTCAAACTATATATACACCCCCGGCCTTATTCCCACACCACATTTCAAATTTTCTTCTCATTTTCGCAAGAAAATCTCTCTGCCTTTCGCAATGACAAACCCTGGAGATTCTTCCAACCAACCCCCCACCACCACCACCACCACCACCACAACCAATCAAGCCTCCACCCTGCCCGTCTCCGGCCAGGCCCCGACGCCTGGCGTGGCAGGAGAAGGTTCAACCACAACTACTAGTGCTACTGCTGTTGTTACTGTTGGTTCTCCTAGGCCTTCCGTGACTAGGGCGCCACCGACTGCAGTGGCCACGGACAGTTCTGCGGCCAGTCACTTTGTTGGAGGCGCTGGCTTTGAAGAGCCTTCCGGTGGCCGAGGTGGTGGTAGCGGTAGTGGGGGCGGTGCTGTGGCGGTTTCCGCCGGAATGGCCGTGCTGGACATTGGGGCTGGTAGTGCCGCTCGTGTTAAGGCTGGTATTGGTGGCCGCGTAGGCCGCGGTGGGATAAGGCTTGGTCAGAGGAAGAGAAGCCGTGATCAGGGGGATGTAGCTGGTGGATCAGGAGGAGAGAGGGTAGGTCCACCGCCGCCGCCGCCACCGGCACCGGTGCCGGCGGGAGGAAATGTCTGCCCGGTTTGTCGAAGGGACGACTTTCCTTCTTTCCAGAGTCTAAGCGGCCACATGAAAACGCACCCGGAGCGAAACTGGCGGGGGGTTAACCCGCCGCCAACTTTCAGCCCGGATGAGTTTGGTGACATTTTAGCCCAGTTCGGCGGGGCCCAAGGCGGTGGGGTGGTGGCAGAAGATGCGGCCGCGGGCGGTGGCGGTGACGTCGTCATCGGTGCTGCTGGTGGGGATCAGGAGGCAGAAGTGGCGGTTGCGGTTGCGGAGACGGCCGGAGGGCAGGATGGTGATGCGGCTGCGCCGCCGGTATTCGATCTGAACAAGTCGCCGGCGGAAAAAGTGGGCGAGCCTTCTTCTTCTTCTGGGAAACTTAATCTGGACTTGAACAGGTCCCCTCCACCACCAGACGCTTGATGATGTTCTCATTTTGCATCTGAAGTTTCTTCTTGGGTTGCTCTAGAAATTTTTATAGTAGTGTTTCTCTGGGCTTGTCGTATCAATGAACTCTTCTTTTTTTTTTTTTTGTGGTTTTCGAATATTGTTTTGATTTCTCTGTGATATTGTGATGAATAATAAGCACGGTGTTGTTTTTATTTGGCAATAACTCGAAAGTATAACTTTGTTATGTTTATGTCTGTCATTTGATAATTTACCGGTTTCATCGTTGAGTGTATGGATCCTATAAAAACTTGTGGTATTCGATCGAGATGTTTAGGTATCATGTGACAGTGGTAAAGACCTCTCTCCCTGTGAATCTCTGATCCAACTTTGAGTCAAACGTAGAAGGCATGCATGCAGAGATGTCCGAGATTGCATATCCATTTGATAGTGAATCCCTTTGGATGTGCTCTTTTGTATTCGTTAACTTTTATTCTCACTGTCTTATTTCCTCCGTTCCATATTGTTAGCCATCAACGAAAAGATATGTAATTTTTGGATAAAAAAATAAAATATTTTCGTGCATGATGTTTTTAGTTTCTTGACACCAAATTAGAGATCTCAATTAGTTATGTGCAGATTCAATGTCAAGAAATTTAAAAATTATACACGAAAGTACTTTATTTTTTATCCAAAAATTATGCGTCATTTTGCAGAGAACCAATATCATGACACGGAGGGAGTATAAAATTGGATTTTCATTAACCTTACAGACAGATCAAATATAGATTGAGATTTTATATATATATATATATATATATATATATATATCCATTTCACTACTCGGATTTTAAGTTTAGGTAATGATGTTCACAGTACTCCACTCATGCATAAAGTGCTCTTTAAATTTTGTGATTCAGACGCTGAAGTGCAATATTTGTGTAAATGAGCAGTTTGAAAATCATTCCTTTGGTCTTGTAAGTTTCATTCTTGATAAATACTCAGTGCCCAATGTTTTTCTAATAACCGGATGCCCGGGGCAAGTGTGCATCGATTAATTCTCCTGTGTCCTGAAGTTAACCACATGTGAAAAACCTTCGCCAGCCCCAAAATAATGTTTAGAATGTTTGACTTTCATGGAATTTGAACTTGCGATCTCTTGGAGGACAAGCTCTTTAGTTGCTTTCTCATTCTCGTTTGGCCAACCTTTGGGATTTACCCTATGATAACAAGAGCTAAACATCATACAACCTCAAAGGGTCGGCCAAGTGATCTTGGCCGGGGACTTGGGAACAAGTGTAAGGGTGTTTAAGTTAGTTTCCTGCCATTAAAATATGAGAAGTTGTGATCCCATGGGCACCCTTCATCAAAACTGACATTGAGGAGCCCATCAGGACCCTAACACTTCGCATGCATTAGCTTTAAACTACTATTTTTTTTTCTTAATAATCGGATGTCAGGGCCAATTCTAGGACTCTTAAATTAACGACCGGACAAATCCTCTAGCGGCCCCAAGTTTTGGATTGTTTGGTTTCCGTAGGATTCGAAAACATGATCTCGTGGAGAAAAACCACTTATTGCTTTCTAGCTATAAACTAGACCTCGATCTCCACCATGACACATTAATGTGGATCTAAGTTATGCATGTAAATCTGCCATGAATACTATGCGCACTTGAGGAGTTTGAGGCACCATGTGACGGTATCCAGGAGCACTGAATAATTCCTCCCCTATAGCACAGACACTTACGTTAACGGCTAACTGGAAATAACACAATTCAGTTTTGTTCTTGTTTTTTTTTTTTTTTTTTTGTGGCTCGGCTCAGTTTTGTTCTTGTTAAGGCTAAGTTAGGGTGAATTCAATTATATGTACAAGTAGTGTTCCATCTATCTTAGAAAAATTGGGAAGAAGGTGGTTACTGGTTATGTACAAAAATCTGTCCAAAGTAGCAATATTCTTTGGCAAGTGATCATTGATATTGTGGAAGCAAATGACAATCATTGACTTTTTTTTGTTTTAATGATAAGATGTTAGTAAATTAGATCACTACAAATGGGCCAACCGCTGCTCCCGCTACTCCATTAGTTCAAACCCACGACCTCTGATTCTCAAACCCAAGAAAAAAAAGACCACCGGGACAAAGCCTGAGGTCTCCAACAAGACATTTACGACTATATATATGTGTGTGTGGGGTGCGTAAACATATTCAGTTGTACGTAATAGTGATAACATGTGACGATACTATTTAGTTCTCAAAATGGACCTCAACTCGGGAAAAAATTATTAATTGCTCTTGAAGCACCGCCACGTGGTGCTTCGAGAATGTCCTCCACCCCATATAGATATAGATTCCACCACAAAAGTGTGTGGCTCCCACACTAACGTGTGACAGAATAGACGTTTAGAGCATCACGTGACAGTGCTCCAAGACATTGAATAATCACCCTCAACTCGGAGCCATAGTTGTTTCACTTGCTCTGAAGAACGACTTTTTAGTTGTTGGTGACGGTGAAATTCCTAAAATTTTTGTAACCACATCTCGGGCAACTTTGGCCTCACTAGCTTTTGGTGACTTTTGCCACGGTCTTTTTTATTGATTTTTTAAAAAAAATCAAATTTGAGTCAAATTTTACAAATTATCGTTCGTCGTGATGAGAAATAAAAAAGGTATAAAAATACAGACTAACGTTGAAAAAAGTTCATATAGGACAACCAAAAAATCCGTGTCAAAGGTCACTAAAAACTTAGGCTAAATCACTCACCTTATTCATGAGTTCTGATAATCTAATATATTCGATCCACCATATCCTCAAAATCTATGCTCTGTAGTATTACCAAGGATGTTTTTGAGAAGCCTCATGAGTTCGACATGTAGCCTAACCTAAAATTTCTAAGCATTCTGTGCACAGCATGTAGCAATAATAAAAATAGTACTACTCGTTTACACCAATTAAAAATTCAATTTAAATATTCCATAATTTTACAAGAAAGAGTGTCTTGCAATATGCTATCCAAAGCAAGAAAAGTTGAGTTGAATTTAAAATTATGTGAACTTGAAATAAACATCTATCTACTTGGGTTAGCTAGCAAGTTCATAAATATTTGGTACCTCTCTTTTCCACATTTTGCACTCATTTTCCATTTTTATTCATCGAAATTTATAAAGAACACTTCATGTATGACCAAATGAAAGGATAGTGCTACAATTTTACATAAGAAGATTAAAAAATGTGTATAAAAATTAAAAAATTGCAGAATTACTGTCTTATATATGTTTATCTTTGTCCCGTTATGTAGTACGTACAAAATAGGGGCATAGAAACACAAGAATTAGAGAATTGATTTTCATTCTTTTTTTTTTGTACTATATGCACTTTTTTTGTTTTTATTCACGTGATTGTGAATGTACAATTGTCATTTTAATGACCAATGGAAAAAAAATCATATTGTATATCAATACAAAGAAAGACAACAAAAAAATGTGCAAATTTTTTATCCGAAGCGCCGATTTTGGTGGTGTGCACCAATGGCATCCAATTGCTACGACGGGCAAAAGAAACACGGCTAAAAATACAATTTTAAAATAAAGATGTTTAGAATTGTCTAATAAAGCATCTAAAACATATCTATATCCGAACAATAAACACCAATGGCACCCAACTACTAGGAGAAAAAGAAACTATAAATACAATTTTAAAATAAATACGTTTAGAATCGTCTCTATATCCGAGCAATAAACACCAATGGCACCCTATAGCTATTAGAGAAAAAGAAGCACCACTGCAAATACAATTTTAAAACAAATATGCTTCGAATCGTCCGGATCGAAAACTTCGAACACGTCCATGTCCGAACACACGAAAGAAAAACAACACTTGAAGATAAGGAGCATTGAATATCTGACGTCCCGATAACATATATAGTAGTATTTCTAAACCTTATCGTAAATTACTCATTGGGAAGCATTATTCGGACACCGGATAAATCTAGTAACAGGGATGTGCAAACCACACTCCCTCTCTCTCCTATTATCCCTGTCTCCCCAACTGACCATTCTTCTCCCTCTCAATCTACCCACAAACAATCCTCCCCCCGCCTCCCCTCTCTCTCTCTCTCTCTCTCTCTCTAATGGATCCTTACAAGGTACCGATTTTAGCTCACGAATTTTGTTCCTCTTGTCTTGATTTTGACTTTGAAATCAACTTGCTGTTTCTGCTCCTGCTCAAGTTTTGACTTCGAAAATTTGCATCTTGTTGTTTCTTTCTTTGAATTGAATGCGTGATGGTAACTTTGATTGTGTAAGTTGAATTGGGTTTCTTTTGTTTTCTCTCAATTTTCCCCCTTTCGAATTTGCATCTTGTTTTCCTCTTGTTGCTATCGCCCTCTCTTTCGTAGTTTCGTTACCAGACTAATAAAGTCAATGTAAAAAGTTGGAATCTTTTTGTGGTTATATATGAGATTTCCCAGGATTTTTTTTTGCTCTTTTGGGTGCCCCAGTAATGCAAAATCTAAGAGATATCAAAATCAAACATTTTCTAAGCAATCAATCAGTGGTCTCGGGTGAGTTTAGGCTATTGACTTAACGGTTTTTCAGTATTTAGTCCAAAAATACCCACTATTAAGGTCAACTCATTTGCCTTATCTAAATGGACTAAATGGTAGTATTTTAGTGAAAACAAGTGTATTTTGGCATGAATACAAAAATTATAGCGTGAACGTGAACTCACCCTAAGTTTTCACTAATGTATACTGTGGAGGGGTCTTGTTTATTTGTTCTTTGATTCATGAAATTTTGTATTTTCTTCAATTTTTGCCACATTTCTGGGCTGTGTTTGGAAAAGAAAAAGGGATATCCCTTCACGAATTCATGGTGTTGGTTTCCCCTGAAATTTTCTTTTTCCTCCACAAGTTCTTGATCCAAACACAGCCTAATAGTTTTTTTATTCTACACTACCTCTTTTCTTCCAGGCTTTTGATATGTCTCTGTACTTTTTGATTTTACTTATTGATAAACTTCTTGGTGCAGTTTCGCCCATCAAGTGCATACAACTCCCCGTACTTCACCACGAATTCCGGTGCTCCTGTGTGGAACAACAATTCATCTCTTACAGTTGGAACCAGAGGTATAGATGTCTATCCAAAATGGTGTATGTCATATTTTTTGGTCTAAGTCTTGGACCTTGCTTATGAGGGGGTTGAAATTAGCGACTTAAGTTGTGGTGATCAGGATATCTTAGCCATTTCTGGCCTGCTTCTTTTTCGAGCTTTTTCCATTGATGTGGATATGCAGTATTGCATTTTATGTTAACTTTACTTATATGTAATTTACAGATCTAAAACCATTATCTGCTGTTATTTGCTGGATTAGATGTTTGCACTTTTTACAAATGTATACATTGACTGCCACAAACCAGTTCATTGTATTTATCATACTCAAGCTTTCAAATTACTATTTGAATGGCATCTCACAAACATTAATTTTATGAAGGTACAGGCAGTCTGTATGACTTGGGCGTTGATATAATTTTTTATCAGAAGAGTAGGAGGAAAGCATAAGTCAATAGGGGTTGAGCAGTTGAGGCACTGGGCAAGAACATAATTTCCTCGAACTTAACTAAGAGTTTGGCTTCTGATGAAGCCTATCCGAGAAATGGATCATTGTAGATGAACGAAGTAATCGAGGCAAACGACTGTGTTTTTGTCACTTACTAGCTGTGTGTGCTCCCTTGTTTTCTGAATCTTTTTTATCAACACCATTTTATGTTTCACTGTCCTTCGTTGGACTAGAGTTTTGCATCTTATTTCACATTCTCAACATGCTTTTTTATTATATGTGATCTCTAATGAGCTCTGTAAACATATGTTCCTTTCAGGGGCCTTCTATGAGATGTTAACTTTATTAGGCTCTTGAAGTGCTTGATTTTGAAAGATGGGAATTTTTGGTTGTCTTTATTCTCAACAGAACCAATTCTGCTAGAGGACTATCATTTGGTGGAGAAGCTTGCCAATTTTGATAGGGAACGCATCCCAGAGCGCGTTGTTCATGCCAGAGGAGCTAGTGCCAAAGGGTTCTTTGAGGTCACTCATGACATTTCTCAACTCACATGCGCTGATTTCCTTCGTGCCCCTGGTGTCCAGACCCCTGTTATTGTCAGGTTTTCCACTGTCATACATGAGCGTGGCAGCCCTGAAACTCTTAGGGATCCTCGAGGTTTTGCTGTGAAATTCTACACTAGAGAGGTAGTTTAAAACTAGCATCTGATAAGTCTGCTTCCTATCAGAGTATTTGCCATGCGGATTTATTTTTACCAAAAAGAACTTCATTTTTGGTTGTTTTTTCTTGATTCTTAGAATCAAATCAATGTGGTTTCTAGATACTAGTCGTTGGTCGATTTGACTCTTTTCGGGGTGGGTAAGATTGTGGTTTCATGTCCTTGAATTCGTGCTGCATCAGTATCTGGGGTTTGGATATTTAACAGTGAGTTTGGGGCGTAGCTGATCATTCTCTAAGTAAATATAGTTATTTGTTCTCCCATATTCTACTTGTTAAGTCCTTTGTGGTCAATCCTTGTGAACCCAAGGGGCTGTGGTATCAAATATATTGTTGTCCTTAATGCACACCTGCACCCTGTTAGCAAATTCTCTGCTCCTTCATTTGAGGGTCAGGAATGAAAGTTGGAAGTATTTAGTTCATTCTTACCACCTTTGTGCGTGCGTGTGAATATGCGATGCATCCATGGGTGATCACGTGTGCGAAAGCTCAATTTGGATGGTGTCATCTTTATGTGTGGATACTATATTGGTGGAACTCTTTCTCTGTCTCTCTGGTCAAATTCATTTTAACTTTTCAAGGTTACTATTGTCATATGAGGTAATGTGCATGGTGCAGTTTCTCATAGTCATTATATTCAGTTAGCAAATGAAGCTACTGGATATTGAGTTCTCCGTTTTGTTGATTTATATGGCGGTTTATGGATGGTATTTGAATTTAACAACTAATTTTCTTACCTTGTCATCAGGGTAATTTTGATCTGGTGGGAAACAATTTCCCTGTCTTCTTTGTCCGTGATGGGATGAAGTTCCCTGACATGGTCCATGCTCTAAAACCCAACCCTAAGTCCCATATCCAAGAGAACTGGAGGATCGTTGACTTCTTCTCCCACCACCCAGAAAGCTTGCACATGTTCACTTTCCTCTTTGACGATCTGGGTGTTCCACAGGATTACAGGCACATGGAAGGCTCTGGTGTCAACACCTATACCCTAATCAACAGGGCCGGTAAAGCACATTACGTGAAGTTTCACTGGAAACCCACTTGTGGAGTAAAATGCTTATTAGAGGAAGAGGCAATTAAAGTAGGTGGCGCGAATCACAGCCATGCCACTCAGGATCTCTATGACTCAATAGCGGCTGGAAATTATCCCGAGTGGAAGCTCTTCATTCAGACAATCGATCCAGATCACGAGGACAGGTTTGACTTTGATCCACTTGATGTCACCAAGACTTGGCCCGAGGACATACTACCTTTGCAGCCGGTGGGCCGCTTGGTGTTAAACAAGAACATTGATAACTTCTTTGCAGAGAATGAGCAGCTTGCCTTTTGCCCTGCCATTATTGTCCCGGGGATTTACTACTCAGATGATAAGTTACTACAAACTCGAATCTTCTCTTATTCTGACACTCAGAGGCACCGGCTTGGACCCAACTATCTTCAGCTTCCTGCAAATGCCCCCAAGTGTGCTCATCACAACAACCACCATGAAGGTTTTATGAATTTCATGCACAGGGATGAGGAGGTAATTCTTTTTCTCGTCTCTCTCCCACATGGTCCACACAAGCAAAAATAAGCAGGCTGTGAGCTTGTATTTGAAGATTATGGCATGTGATGGTGCCTCGAGTTTACCTATGCATTGACTTTTTTGATGGCTGGTTTTCAGGTCAACTACTTTCCTTCACGATATAGTTCTGTTCGACATGCTGAGAGTGTCCCAATTCCTCCTGCTATTTACACTGGAAAGCGTGATAAGGTTAGCTTCTATTGTTCATTCACTATAGAATAGGAATAAGTTGAAGGATGGTTGATTTGGGTGGTTCTGGGTATGTATTTTGCGGTTGTCTCTTTTGACGAAGTTGATTTAAGTGACTTCAATTAGTTCTATATAGCCTGATTCTTTCTCTTTCTTGACACAGTGTATCATTGAGAAGGAGAATAATTTCAAACAGCCTGGGGAGAGATTCAGATCCTTTGATCCAGACAGGTACTTTTTGAAAAATTGTCCCGAGTTTTTCAAATGTTGGTCAGTAATTACTAATTGGCTTGTATGACATTTATGTGCGGTGGTTTTACTTTTCTTGTTCCCTTATTTCTTGTCACAGGCAAGAGCGCTTTATCTGCCGATGGGTCGAAGCCTTGTCTGACCCAAGGGTCACTCATGAGATACGCAACATTTGGATCTCATACTGGTCTCAGGTGATTCTTGCAGTCTTTTAACAAATAAATCCAGTTTTCTGAACTACACTGGCGCCTGCTTCCCTTCCCCTCAGTAACTGCCAAAAACGGAACAATAAACTGAGAAGGTAAAACTAAAAAAAAAAATGAGATAAGAGGGGAGAAAATGGAAATGAAACAATGTTCATCCAAATATTTTTCCCCTTTGTAACAGTTGTTAGGAGTAGAACCAATTGATGCTTAGTTGAGAGAAAACATAGTAAGATGCATGTTCGTGTTCAACGAGGCCAATAGATATGCCAGTGAGAGCGTTGGGATGTCGTAGTAAAACTGGTATGAAAGAATTAAATCGACTTGACTCTTGACATAAGACAATGCCTAAAACAATTCATCATGGTGAAAAATGTTTGTATAGATGGCATCATATAAACAAAGGCAGAATGTGGCATAATATATGTTGGTCAGTTTGATTGAGACATGAGGCTTAAGTTGATTAGGTTTTGTTTTGTTCTACCGTTGGTGCGTTGGTAGCTAAGTTATAAACCTGTAGCGAAAAATCGCATCGTGACAAACATGTCTTATACTGGGGTGGAGTCATTAGCAAATTTCTGTGAGAGATTTAATCAGTTTGCATTTTCTGTGGTGGTTTACAGGCCGACAGATCTCTAGGTCAGAAGCTGGCCTCTCGGCTCAACATGAAGCCTAGTATTTGAAGGCCTCTACAATGTCGTTTCAGCCCTGAAGAGAAAGCTAAAGGACTGATATTCGCGGGTCCAACAGTTCACATAATAATTTGATATCCTCCTTTGTTTTGTATGGTGTGTCCAAAGAAACTGGTGAAGGAACTGAAATGTACTTGTAATTTGTCCTTTCAATAAGATGCAGTGTTGTTGTGACTTGTGTGCAAGTTGTTATAGAACTGGGTTCTTGCATTCATGTCCTTTTTCATTACTATATCTGTGTTATATGGACTGAGGCGTGGGTATCGCGCACGTGGTTATACGCCATGTGTATTGCCGGACGGTTTTTTGTGAGAGAGCCCTGAGAGCACAACTGGGCCCTAAAAAATAGTACGAATTTGTCAAACCGTCCTTTATTCAATCCGAAATCTTAAGAATCTATTTCTAAATTATAAATTTTAGGTTCTCCTGTGATTTGAATCCCTTTGGTGAAGTGATAAGAAACTCATCTTTTGTTCGTACTTTTTCCCCACCGAATTTAAATTAGATAATGCTTGGTGATTTCTTGAAGCATGGGTGTGCGAACGTAAAAGCGTTTTTAAAACAAATCTTAAAACTACTAAAATCCGTGAGAGTGAGAATTGAGAGTGCGACTGCAGTGCGAGGATCGAAAGCGAAAGGGCAGGGCATTTCAAATGATTATGTGATTAAGGTTAAAACCACATTTTCCAAGTCATTTACGCTCTCTTTCTAAGGTTTCTTTGTCAACTTCTTCCCCTTGTGAGTTGGTAAATTAATCATCCAATCCCATCAACAAAAAAAAAATAATCATCCAATCCTAGCAACATTGAAGCTACAACTAAAGTGGCTTTTAGGCATGGACTTTTCTCCGCACGTCTTTTCATAGGAAATCATCAAAGTGGGACGGATAGAGTATTTAAATTCCACATGGATTGTGTGAGGTCCACTAATATCGGATGGCTAGTAAACATCAGTTTCTAGAAGTCTCTATGTCCGTATCACTGCTATTAATATAGCCCAAAAGATACTGGGATGGATGTAGAAATTTAGCAAATGGATTCAAGATAAAGTTATTCAGATTATGGTGTGACCAAGATTGCAACTTTTTTTTACTTCCTTTTTTTTTTTGGGGTGTATGCATCTCTCTCTCTCTCTCTCTCTCGTATAGGTCCATTAATGGTGATGGCTACACAAGGGGACTTATAAGATCTGCAATGTTCGCATCTTTTGCTAAAAAATTGAACTGGCAGAATTTCCGGACTCAGTAATTTATTGTGGAAAAGATATTCACCACTCGATGAGAAGTTCATAATTGAACTGGTTTGCTGGTGAGGAACATGATTCAAGCAGTCCAGTTCAGCATCTAGAACCAAGGGCCCATAGCAACAAAATCATCACAATCATCCGACATTTTCAAACCCACAAAATATCGAACACATATCGACGAAAAGAAACTTTCATTTCTGACTCTGTTCATAAATTTATATTAGATAGAATCTCAGTTCCTTCCTAGAATATGACACAGTCGTCTAAAGTAAATACAACAGGCAACCAGCCAGTACGTAAATTGTGACAAAAGAATTCCGACAAATGAAACAATGGTTTGACAACAATTTTTAAGCACAATAAAAGGCACAAAATTTGTGTGAAACATGCATCTGTTGTTGATACAATGTAATCAGCTTAATTGCCTCACTAGATAGGGTGATATTGAGGAAATGAATCCCACATTGCTGGGAGTGGAATGGGTGATCACTTAATAACATATGAGACCTCTTCATTCATTGCCAATTGGTTTTGAGATGGATATAAAGTTTCTACAGGTTTCCCGTTCAATGTTGTTGGCTAGGGTGAAGAGGAGAACGATGATGGCTAGATTGACTTCCGTGTTCATGTCCATGTCCATGTTCACGTCCATGTCCATGATGATGATGATGGTGATGATGATGAGATGGAGAAGAGATGGATTTTAACAGTGATTTTGATTTTCCTTGGATAGCTACGATCCGGTCTAAGACCTCTACAACTTCTTTCATGGAAGGCCGCCTTTTCGGATCTGATTCTAGGCAGCGTAGGGTGAGGTTAGCAGCGAGTGACGCTGCCTTAGAAGAATACTGTCCTTCTATATGTACATCCATAAGCAAGTTGAGCTTGCTTTTGTAGGGGAGAAGGGGTCTTGCCCAATCAACCAGGTTATGCTTCCCCGCCCGTTTCATATCAAGTGCCCGTAAACCTGTTAAAAGCTCCAGCAGCACGACACCAAAACCATACACATCGCTTTTCACATATAGATGTCCTGTTGAAAATGGCACATTGATATGAGAATTACGTAGCCTTAACTAGAATGATGTAACAACGGCATTTGAAACTAAAGATAACACTCCGAGTTTCCAGAATTTCCAAGCCACTGCACACCTGATAGTCATTGAAGGTATATTCCACCTTTCCTCTTCTTTTAGTTTTTAACATAGCTTCTCAACTATTTACCGAGAAAACTATAAGCGGCATTTTTTGACCCTCGTGGGCTTGTTAATAGCGTTCAGGATTTAATTCTAGGGGCCAATTCACATTAATCAATTAAAGGTACTTCCAATCATATCCAATGGAGAGTTACAGAGAAAATTATTCACCTGTCGCGACATATTCTGGAGCAGCATAACCATGTGTTCCTATAATTCGTGTTGTCACGTGCGAATCTCCACCTGAAGGCCCTGCCTTTGCTATGCCAAAATCTGAAATTTTTGCGTTGTAATGCTGAAAAAAGGAGATGACAAAGAGAAACAAACAAAGCCTTAAAGGTCACAGAATTTAGAATTTGATGTTGGCAAGAAGAGAACACTACTTTATTTTTTTCCATGTATACGTTTTTTATCCATTTCAACGTTAGTATCTACACAATTGTTTAATGTTGGTACTTGGTAAACCATGTTTGTCGAATTATCAGAAAAGAACAAAAGACAGTCCCTGTATCCTCGAAATAGGAAGTGAACAATTTTCTCTCCTTAGTTTTTTAAAGACTAAAAGAAGAAACAAGACACTAAACAAACTAATGAGGTTGAAGTGGCCAAAGGTGGTGGCTTGGGGTGGTGGCCGGAGGGGATTGAGGATGGAGGAGGGGATGAAAACCTATTTTGAGATCAAGTGAAACCATTATTCTTTTGTTCTATAAATTGTCAAAAAGTTTGTTACCATTTCACTGAAAAAAAAAACTGAAAAAACCAGCCTATGGAGCTTACATAAATGACCAGACATGTTTTGATTTCCAGATGTGTGGTATTTTGTAAACAACAACAATTTAACAAAACAAAGCCAAACACCACCTTAACCCCTAAAAAGGAATGATCATGTAAATATCTCACCCCATCAAGCAGTATATTCGATGCTTTGAAGTCCCTATAAATGACTTTCACATCTGGACTGTGCAAGAAAGCAAGCCCCTTTGCTGCATCAATAGCTATTTTGAGCCGTATATCCCAAGAAAGTGGTTCGATGCTAGAAACCCCTGCACAACCCAAAATACCAGCAATAAGTGCCATATAACAATGGCATAGCAAGTTTTTCTCATCTTCTGTGCTATTCAAACCTCAAGGTCTTACGTCCAAAAAGATGGTTTTCCAAGCTTCCCTTCTGCATAAATTCGTACACAAGCAGCAGTTCTTGATCCTCCCAACAGTACCCCAACAGCTTGACTAAGTTCGGATGACATAGCCTTCCCAAAAAGTTCACTTCCGACTGCAGTTCCAAATGTAGGAATAAAGGATTACAAAAATTATCAAAGCTAGTAGCACTTATAAGACCAGAAATCATAATCCGATACAGTACGATATGACATATCTTCAAAGAGGTAGAAATTTCACAAATTCTACTAGCTGCATCAACAACAACTAAGGTTCTGTATTACCATGATGCTGCCCTTAATATATTGATTTGCCATCGAGAATCAGATATGTAGTCCAGGCAGTTAGGCGTCACCCCACAAATATGAAAGAACTATGTTCTAAGTTCATAAATGCCATAAAAGGAATCATAACATAGATCCGGTGTTCATTGACAGAGGGAGCACCAGGGCTTTTAGTATTGTGGCCCGTCCAAGATTCGGGTAGACCTAATTTGGGTTATATTGTTTCCCCATGTAATAAGTCCACAGAAATTTGAGCTAAAATGATCTTATTTGGCACTACCCTTGTGAACTCCTAGTTATAGAAACTAAGCAATCCCTCCCAGTTATAGTATGTTCTCAATAATTACCCTTGCGTTATAATATCTTCCTGTTGATTCGATTGCTACCCTTGAAATATTAGAACACTATCCAAACCGAAGAGATTCTGCATTTCCATAAAAAGTCTGGCATGCATTTCTAGACAATACATTTCAGTCAAGAGGCCATTATAGCCAGAGGGAAATTGAGCCTTAGGAAAAGCCAAAATGTCAATTATAGGAAACGTGGTTAAACGTCACCCTATCATTAAAAGGACGTTTAATACTACCACCTGGACTGCGGGCTTCAGGCATAAAACCTCCCCGTAATGTTGGAAATTGCACACAAGGCATCCTGATCAATTAGAGCAAGAGGGAGAGGACATAAAACACTACGAGGATCAAGTTATCAACTTCTAGCGAATCTAGCCTATAAAGTCCATCACTCCTTAAACATTCAGATGATATTATTAGAACTACCTAAACTTTGCATGCTAAAATACCTTCACAAAAGGAAAGTGTTAACTCAAAAATTACATCCCGCAAGAGCTTCATGTTACAATTGTCAGATGCAACACACCTATGCGGTGTCACCAATCAATCAGAAGCCCAAAGTGGGGCGTGGTGGGGTTTCTGACCGTGACGGTACCCCCACCAAACTCATGGGGAGTTCTTTACCGGTGCACTCAACATCTTCTTGACTAAGACCACCAATCATAATTTCGTCCTAAAAATGCATCCAACTTTTACCCTCAAAATTAGTTCCACAACATTCCTTCACATTAGTGTTAGGAAAATAATTTTATCTTCCCCTCTTTGATACCCACACTCCATGTTTCGTCTTTATTGTGCAGTACTAATGTATGTTCACATCGACAAAGACAAATAAATGATTGTGGTTATATACAAAAGGAAAAAAAGGCAGTTTCAAAACCATTTCCCTCATTTCATTATTATCCTCCTTACAAATACTATCCAAAAACAACTTACTGAAAATCACTTCATTTTTTTTTTTTGGGTAATCAATTCAAATGAGTTTATTACCTGCCATTCTTGAAACCCCTGGATACTTTCAGGGTTAAGTTTCTTGATAGCAACAATCATTCCACTCCCAAACTTGGTTGGTGCAAGTGTTTTCTCATCCACAAATCCCTTATAGACGGTACCAAACCCACCCTGACCCAATACTGTACTGTTCCTGAAATTTCCGGTCGCACTCTTCAAATCCCCAAAACTGAAAGCCTTCAAATTGGAGGTGGGCAATATTTCCCCATCTATACATGTATCTTCGCTTGTCCCAAACGACAACCGGCCTTGGCTGGCACTGCTGCCCGACGCCGAGAATCTGCCTCCCTTGGCATAAGAGCTAGCTTTTCCTGAGAAGAAGAAAGAATCCCAACAAATTGACCATATGTTCAGTTTTCTCACTCAACTTAGTAAAGAACAAATTAAAAAACACAACCAATGAGTGGGTTTTATGCCAAATAAGTGGGAAAACTACCTAGTGTTGCCGCCTAATTGGATGATTTTATAGCAAAATCAAACAGATGGCATGAAAAGAAAATCTAACAAATAGAGAGCCCTTGTGTTAATCTTTCAAGAAGGGGGAAAACAAGCGATTAACACGAAAAAAAAAGAGAAAATGAATAAACTTTCGGTGTCTTCATAGAAACAAATGAAAACCCAAGACAACAATGTCTGGGTTCTTGAAATTTAAAGCTTCTTTGGACGGTGAGATAAAAGAAGGGGGAGCCCTTTCTCGGTTTCTTACCAAAATGATCAATCCAAATGAGCGATTTGGCTAGAAATCGTAATCCTTTCTTTTCTTACGAAATCGCTCCATCCAAAGTGGCCTTAAATCCGGATTCAACTTCCAAGTTCAGAAAATAACTAATACAATAGCCAAAAAAAAAACATGCACCAAAATTGAAACAAAGGGACATTCAAATTACTGGACAAAACATGTAGGGAATTAAAAAGAAGAAGAAGAAGACCCATTAACAAGAACAAAAAATAGAGTTGCTAATTGACCATGTCTATACCTGAGGTGGAAGGAGATGCACTGAGGTTAGAACCAGCAGACTGAAAACCAAGGCAATTCCCCATGTAGACAAAACCTCAGTGTGTTTCTCTATTTTGGGAAACAACTACTACAACATCAAACTTGGCATGGAGCAAAAAGAACCACCTTGACAGCTCTAGAGAGAGAGAGAGAGAGAGAGAGAGAGAGAGAGAGATGGTTGGCGTGGGAGTGGATGTGGGATTTGATAGTAATGGATGGTTATAGTACTTCCTTCCCTGAAAATGGCTTGTGTCTTTCTGATTGGTTTTCCCAGTGGCTGTTCTGTTTTCCAATTAACATCCAAAGTATAGTATATTTATAATTTGCAGAGTTTGACCTTTTCGACTCAAATCATGCTCATTTCCCACCCTTTTCCGTGGGAGTAAACGTCAACGCCGGGCAGCTCCCGGGAATTTCCTTTAACTAACGCACCGGCCATCTTCATGGGTAGGGACGTTTGGTGGACCCAATAGATGGGAAGCCTCATGGCGCCACCAGGATTCAGGGGTCCGGATGAGGAAGGTCAAATTGCGAAGTGAAATGAGATTTTACCAAAAAAATGACAAAAATTGTTGCGTATGCACAACACTTTACTGTGCATGCACAACACTTCTACTCCTATATTGTTTGTGTGCAACGATTTTCTAGTTTTGTGCAACAATCGACTATTTTCGCCAACATTTATTTATAACTTGTTTTAAGTTAAAATAAATGGTTTTAGCAGTGGCAAACATCTGTCTTGTTTCTGGGGTATGTCCCTTAGCACCCGTAATATTCGTAGGTTTGGTTAATAAATCATTAACTTACCCAAAAAAACAAGGGAGATTTGGGGTGTTACTATGTTATTTGGGGTGTCAAAATGTTAAATTGAAAAAGTCATACATAGATGTATAGTACTTCTTTTTTTTTTTTTTGATAATCGAAAGGGTGGGAGGTGGCGACCAACGTAGTAACTTTCTATTGGGCGTGACCATAGGGGCTCCTTACCCGGTCTGGTTCAAGCCATAGCTACCGTCCCAGAGGATGGGCCGTCACCACGGCACCATCTTCTCTTCGGTCTACATACTGGTTTAAAATAAAGCCTATTAGTGGCACCACCGTGTACCAGCATAAATGTTCCTCTCGGAACTCGAACCTGCATAGGTATTAAAGAGAGGTGGACTCCCACCAACTGAACTACCACTTAGATGGTAATGTATAGTACTTAAACAGGACTAAGTCAGAAGCTGGTGCCATTGCAACGAGAAATTATTCGGTGCCCCAAAGGCAGGGCCACGTGTTGCCCCCGGCCCGTTTTTTTTTTTTTTTTATCCGCAGGTGCCTCCACCTTAAATATCTACTGACACGCGTTTTCTTCTCCTCTGTTCCACTAGACACTATCTTTTCTCTAAAATTAAGTGTTTCAAATTTCAATACGTTTGAATGGGTGAGAAGATTTTATTTTTTTATCATTTAATTTTAAAGGGTCAAAATTAAATTTTTACTATAGGGCTCTCGTTAATTAACCCTAAGAAAGTCTTAGAATCAAATATCTCTTAGGACTAACCAACGAGAGCCCTAGAGTCAAAATTTAATTATGACCCTTTAGAATTAAATGATCAGATAAATAAAATCTTCTCACCCATTCAAACGGATTGAAATTTGGAACATTTAATTTTTCAACATTCAGTTTATATATTAAAAAATATAGTTAAAAAATTAAGTACTTCAAATTTCAATCCGTTTGAATGGGTGAGAAGATTTTATCTATCTGATCATTTAATTCTAAAGGGTCATAATTAAATTTTGACTATAGGGCTCTCGTTGATTAATCCTAAGAAAGTCGTAGAATCAAATATCTCTTAGGACTAACCAACGAGAGCCCTAGAGTCAAAATTTAATTATGACCTTTTAGAATTAAATGATCAGATAAATAAAATCTTCTCACCCATTCAAACGGATTGAAATTTTGGAACACTTAATTTTTCAACATTCAGTTTATATATTAAAAAATATGGTTAAAAAATTAAGTGCTTCGAATTTCAATCCGTTTGAATGGGTGAGAAGATTTTATTTATCTGATCATTTAATTCTAAAGGGTCATAATTAAATTTTGACTCTAGAGCTCTCGTTGGTTAGTCCTAAGAGATATTTGATTCTACGACTTTCTTAGGGTTAATCAACGAGAGCCCTATAATCAAAATTTAATTATGACCCTTTAGAATTAAATGATCAGATAGATAAAATCTTCTCACCCATTCAAACGGATTGAAATTTGAAGTACTTAATTTTTTAACCATATTTTTTAATATATAAACTGAATGTTGAAAAATTAAGTATTCCAAATTTCAATCCGTTTGAATGGGTGAGAAGATTTTATTTATCTGATCATTTAATTCTAAAGGGTCATAATTAAATTTTGACTCTAGGGCTCTCGTTGGTTAGTCCTAAGAGATATTTGATTCTAAGACTTTCTTAGGGTTAATTAACGAGAGACCTATAGTAAAAATTTAATTTTGATCCTTTAGAATTAAATGATAAAAAAATAAAATCTTCTCACCCATTCAAACGTATTGAAATTTGAAACACTTAATTTTAGAGAAAAGATTGTGTCTAGTGGAACAGAGGAGAAGAAAACGCGTGTCAGTAGATATTTAAGGTGGAGGCACCTGCGGATAAAAAAAAAAAAAAAAGGGGCCGGGGGCAACACGTGGCCCTGCCTTTGGGGCACCGAATAATTTCTCCATTGCAACCCCAACCAACATTCAACATAGGTCTTGCCTTGGCAAACACTCAAAATTGGATATCCATTTTTTTTTTTTAATTTGATTCAATGATTAGGATCCTAGAATTACTAAATTATTGTTAATCTTCAATGAGCAGGAGTTAAAGTGTCATCCCGTTTTAGAGTTAAATTAAAAATTTGAAACTGGGGTGGCACGCGGCAAACTGCGCTCTAGTTTGATTACTAAATTATTGTTAATCTTTAATGAGCAGGAGTTAAAGTGTCATCCCGTTTTAGCGTTAAATTAAAAATTTAAAACTGGGGTGGCACGCGGCAAACTGCGCTCTAGTTTGATCCACACAGACACAACTCTGAAACAACGAGGGTTTTTTTTTTTTGATAAAGAACCAATGAGGTTGTTAGTCAAACTGTTAATATCAACATCCTATAAAAAGAATATATAAAAAAAATCATTAAATTTTTTTGTCAACGTTAAACATTAAAAAGGAAAAAAAGAAAAAGAGTACTGCTATTGGTACCGACAGGTACCGTACCGAAAATGGACCGACGGCCACACCGGGCCATCTCCGGCCACCGGACGGCAGATCCGAGCCGTCCAAAAATTCTAAAAAAAAGGACTGAGTGGGCTTACGCGAGAATCATCGGCATCTGACGTGCGTAGGTGTTCGATTCAAAACATCCCATTTTTTCGTATATACATATATACACACAAAAAAAGGTGTTTGAATCAAGCTCTCTACACACATCAGATGCCGTTGATTCCCGTGAATGCCTCCTCGTTTTTTTTTTAGAATTTTTGGATGGCTCAGATCGACCACCCAACAGCCGGAGACGGCCTTGCACGGCCGTCGGTACGATTTCCGTAGGACCTATAGGTTTTCTCAAAGAAAAAAGAGCATATACAAGAATATACTCTCCCAGTACTTCATCTTGTCTGAAGGAAATTAAAAATTGGTGATAGATTCCTCTATCTCTCCAATTAATAAATAATACATAACTCCATCTTGGCCCTCCCTAGTCAGGGATTGTCTAAGTGGGTAGTTAAGCGAAATTACCCTCTTGCCCCTTCTAAAAAATAATACGTCACTCGTTAATTCCACTATACGTAAACTCTTACATACTTATATGCAGCATTTGTATTCTTTAGAGTAAGCTAAATATTTGTCCTAAATTAAATATGAGTTGTTTGACAAGATCAGTGGTTAAAACTCACCAGTCTATTCGATAAATTGGACCCACAAAAGATTCATGGTAATTTGAATAATAAGTCCAATTGAACCAGTAATTTTGGTTCCAAACCGATCCAAACCCCTTTTAATAGCAATAATTTCGTGCTGGATACATGAACGCATAAATAGATAAATGCATATATTATTATAATTCTAAAGGGGAACACCATTTGAAAACGAACTCATGAACGAATGGTATTAAATGAATCTGATCTATTAATTTTGAATCAGGTAACCAAAGAGTTCCTGTAAATGAGCTAGAAAAACTATAGTAAAAACACACACACATACACAACTATAAAACACATCTTCGGACAGACACAATTTTGTCCGGAACCGTTCGATACACATGAGTCAACATGTATTTATCGAACGGTTCCAGACACATGCAATGAATCGTTCTAGCCACTACTGTTTTCGGAATTATGTTTTATAGGTGTATTGGTAGACTTTCTGGATAAAGAATCCTATCAAGCTCAATTTAAGTTTAATGCTTCTGGATGAAATTTTAGTCTTTTCACAAAAAATGCGGGTACGTAATCTTGTTTACCTGATATCTTTACTGTGTTCGAAGTGAAAGCTTATTGTGTAGATCAACAAATAGAATTGACGAACACGCGCGTCCAAAAAGAACCTACCGTAATGAAAAATCATTACTTGCTCCTAGAGCACAGTCACGTGGTGCGGGCAGAAGCAACCGGGTTCAGCGAGCGCCCATTATCTCCTGAATTTGGCAGGACTAGTTGAATTTATGTGCTTTAAATGGTCTTTGATATAAGAAAAATTAGTCTTTCAAATTGTAAACAAAATCAAGTTTGGTCTTTGGTTTTTGATAATTTTTACCTTGCTCCTCGTAAATTTATCTTTTAACTGCATGCTCATAAAGTCCAAGCTCATGATCTCAAAACTAAAACGAGATTCACGATTCGGAAAATCAAGGTTCATGCAAGAGCGGAGCTTTACTCGGTTTCCATGACCATTTTTGTGTTTATATACTGTAGTATTTTTTATTATTGCTTGTAACTTTTTATTCACTTTTTCAGCAAGCCAATGAGAAGTAGTAGCAGATGGGAAAACCACTAGTAGTATTAATCATGTCTGGATCAGTTGTTTCCTGTGGGCTGGTTTAGGAAATTACTATTAATGTCGAAAGTGGTGACATGCATATCCTAAGTCATCATGATTCGGGTGCGGAGCAGAAGCGAGGGCGTGAGCGCGAGCGCGAGAGTGAAAACCTTTTTGAAACGTATCCTACCTTACTAAAATTCGCAAAGACCGAGAATTGAGAACGTGAGTGCAATGCAAAGATCGAAAGCGGAAGCACAATTAATGCATTTTGATGGAATACATGTCAGCATCCAACAGATTTATATGTACATTGCCAGAAAATCATGGAAAATTATAAGTAGGATCCAGGAAAGATTGTAATCAAATTCAAACAAGTATTTGAATGGGCCCTCTAGCCCAAACTTCCAATTTTCAAAACCAAACCAAAAATGTGGAAGTTGCTTGTTTCTTTCTTTGGACTTCTTTGATATGTGGAAATGCATAGGTGATGGTCCCATTGAGGTAAGTTAACTGTTTGATGACAGCCAAAAAAAAGTTACTCCTGAACTCTATGATGAGGAGGAGGGATGTCAACCCAAGTTTTTCAATTTTACCTTGGCTAGGGAGGCTAGGGTGACCAGCATAGCTGACCTCCTTGGACGTAAGAAATTTTTGAGCACCGATTGCCGACGAGTGGGTACCACGTGGCAGTACCGGTCGGCGATTCTTGCTGTCCAAACGTGTTTTCACGGTCCAGATTTCCCTCTCTCTCTTCTCACCTGATCACTCTCTCTCCTATATTTTCTCTCTAAAATTCAGACCGTCCAAAACACGTTTGGACGGCTGGGATCGCCGACGGGGTACCACTTGTGTGGTACCCGCCCAGCACTCAAAAACTTCTCTTTGGACGTGATTATAGGGAAACCCTTCTGTCTTGGAATGTTCGGATTTGAGCCGTAGTTGACCCGATCGAGGAGAAAACATTCCTCCGTCACCACGTCGCGGGACCCGTCACCAGAACTCCATCGAAATTTAAGTTAAAATGAGATCCTCACAACGCAACCATTTAATCCTAAGCTGACTCGAACTCAGGATCGATAGGAGGAGAATTTTGGAGAAAGGTTTTAACCCGGTTGCCTCAGAAGTCAGAACTACCACCCCGGTGGGAATGCAAAGGCGGACCCATTGACGTAACTCAACTCTTTGACGATGGAGGAGGGGGTAAAAAATGTCAAAGCTAAGGAAGAAATGGTACATGATTTTCACTTGAGAGGACGCCCAACTTGCCAAGGGATTGGAATTTTCTAGTATTTTTCACTGTCAATTTCTATTGATTAGAGAGAAATCCGTTTTGATGATAACGGATATGATATGGATATCAGCCGACCAATTCTTTCCTTCGGTTTTTTGATTGGAGATCATTTACCTTCGATGACGGAACTACGTGTGGCACACGGGCGCACATGTCCCCACCACAAGATAAGAAATTTCACCACTCCATTCATATTATATCTTAAACATGGTAGCATCCCCATAAATTACATTGCATTTAATTTAGCCGGTAACTTAAAAGCTTAAAAGCGACTCGTGTCAAAAAAAAAACTTAAATGCGACAATATTAAGTTTCTATCAGCATTAATATCTATCTACCGATACAAAAGTAGGAGCGTTTCTAGTAGTTTTTTTTTTTTTTTGTTATTTATAAGTTACTAAATAGATTGTAAATTTTCAATGATGTTATGGTGTCCCCGGTCATTTTGGGGACACCGTAATTTTTGGCATAACTTCACCGTTATGAGCATAACTAAAACCCATTACAAGCATAACCGAACCCAAACAAGGTATAACCAAGGAATATCCAAAAAATCAACCAAGGCATAACCAAATCCAACCAAGACATAACAAATAAGTTATGCTTTGCTATGGTTCTGTTATGTTCATAATGGTTTTGGTTATGCTCATAATAGGTTTTGGTTATACTCATAATGGTTTTGTTATGCCAAAAGTTACGGTATCCCCAAAATGACCGAAGACACCGAAGTCATTCCCTATATTGATTGGTTAGGAAAATTATGACTTTTCATGTATCAATTTGATTCATTTTACGAACTGTAATTCCCTGATTAAAGTTGTGCACGGATGATATGAGTTTCGAATAGTTTATTGGGAATGACTTTGGTGTCCCCGGTCATTTCGGGGACACCGTAACTTTTAGCATAACAAAACCACTATGAGCATAACCAAAATCTATTATGAGTATAAACAAAACCATTATAAGCATAACAGAACCATAACAAGGCATAACTTGATTGTTATGCCTTGGTTAGGTTTGGTTATGCCTTGATTGGTTTTTTGGATATTCCTTGGTTATGCCTTGTTTGGGTTCTGTTATGCTTGTAATGGGTTTTAGTTATGCTCATAATGGTTAAGTTATGCCAAAAATTACGGTGTCCCCAAAATGACTGGGGACACCATAGCATCATCCTAGTTTATTTGTGTGAAAAATTATAGATTTTCAAGAACATGTTATGAGAAGAAAATTACACGGTTATCATCAATAAGTGCTTGTACTAAGCTTGAATACCTCCTATGGTAATACGTTAGTGCCTCCACTACGGAAATTTTTAGGTCTGCCACTGTTTATTGTCCCACCCTAATTAATTCCCAATAGAAATGTTGACCAAATCACCAAACCCGTCGCCAATTGTTTAAAATAACTTCAAATTGTCGTTTTTTTTTTTTTTTTTGAAGAACCATTCAAGTGTTAAAGTTTAAAAAAACAAAAAACTATAGTAGCATCCTGCAAATTAAAAATCAATTAAGCAACATCATTTTGTTTTCAAATTTTACATGTAGAATTTTTTTGCATATAAATAATATTGAAGATCCCAATGTACTATATTACGTACATACTATAAAGAATCTATAGACACATAATATAAGCCTAAAGGCACGTCCAAACGAGATACAGTTTCAACTTAAATAAGTTGTCTGCTCTACCTGGCTCTACTGGTCCAATATAACCTACTCACTCTCTGCCTCACTTTAAAATGCTCATGTCAAGGTCGAGAGAAGAAATAAAAAAGGCAATAATTTACAAGTTAATTATCAACCTTCTTAAAATACTCTAAACTTAAAATGGAAAAAACCAAAAGGTAATAAATTGGAAAGGAAAGTGTATATATTACCACAACAGTAGGTCAAAGTATAACTTAAGGAAATATTCTCTTAATCAGACGGCTACGATCTTAGCTTGAAGGCAATCAAGGGCTGCAAAGGTGCTCATGTTTATACATATAGACAAAGACGCTCTGTTCTATACTCCATCCGTCCCTTGTTTAGAGTTCAGTATTCTATTTTTGGTTATCCCATAATAAGTGTCCATTTTGTAAAGTTAGTAGATAAAAGTTGGTGCATTGTCTATTTTGTCCCTAAAAGTATATTCCATTTTGAAAAATTAGTGAGTAAAAATGTAATGATGATGAGTAAGTAGAAAAAATAGAGAAAAAAGTTGATGTGAAAGGTATAATAATAATGTCTCTTTAGTAAGTTAGAGTTACAAAACAAGACACTTAAAAATGGACAAATGGAGTAATAGACTAGGGTTTGCCCGTGACTAAAGGCACAGCTCGAATATCGGCATTCAAGAGATCGTCATGGATCGAAACTCATTTTTTAGCAAGCTTCAATTATCTGTATTTAAAGGCACAATGGAATATATAACAAGACCAATTTAACCAATGAAATTGTTACTTCTGCTTGATTGGGCAAAAGTAGCAACTCCGCTGGGTAAAAAAAAAAAACCCAATTGATCACATAGTATTGATCATCCTACCAACTATTCATAAACCCAATTGATCACAGGATATTGATCACTCTACATATTATTGATCACAACTGGTATAAGCCAATTGGAAAAGTTTTAAGATAGCAAAGGCTGCACTCAAATGGTACACGTGTGTCTAAAGAGTATTGAATCTAAAATTCCTAGAGTTCAAAACCTTGAATGCAATAAAAAATTCCTAGAGTTCTGAATGCCTAGAAACTAAGGTAAAAAAAAAATAAAAAATTAAGATCAAAACCACCTAAGAATTCACAATCATACAAATAGCAATCTCACGTTTACCTCAAAACATTATTGGGAATGTGAGATTGCGGGTCCTAAAATAATACCGGTAGTTTCTGTTTTTTAGAGGAGGGTTTTTTATCTAATGAGAGATTCCCATCTTTCTGGCCGTTAGATTGGGCTGGAGGGATAAGGGCCGTTGGATTTATATAACACATAAAATTTAAAAACCGTTCTCCCTTATTATATAGATATTATATTATATATTATTATTATATTGGGTGCGGAGTGGGTACAGGTATTTAAGATTGAGGATTACAAAACTATACTCTCCCATACTCAAGTACGAATATTTTAAATCTGGAGCGCCCGTTACTATTTGAGAAAAAAAATCAGATCGCGTCTCCGTAGGATAGGGGTGGGATTGTATTAATCCATCGAGTTTGGAGCAAATTGCCATCCCAAACCAACGGATATAGGCTACCATGAATCCATGATCATGCTTACGAAATTGTCTGCTCAGCGAACAAAGGGGGAAACAAACCTAGACTAAGACAATTTTTTTTAAAATATATTTACTAGTTTTAAATTAATTAACTCATGTGTCACATGAAACACTTTTTTTTTTTTAAACTAAGACAAATTTTTTTAAGATATATTTAGTAGTATTAAATTAATTAACTCACGTGACACACGAAACACTTTTTTTTCGGAAGAGTAAGAAATTCATTTGATAATAAAAATTACAACCCAATAGTTTGCATACACACAATACACTTGAATGATGTATTTGTATATTCTTTGAGAAATATTTCATAGACGTTGACTAGGATTAGCAGTGGAAGAATTTTTTTTGTTATATATATGTGTATATTATTATTTTGTCTCTATTTTATTATGGATTTTAGTACTCTTTTTCAAAGAACTTTATGGTAGGAGTACCATTTGGAATTAAGGAAAGGAAATGACAGATAAGCATCACTTTTTCCATGTTTGCTTTGGCAAAGAAAATGAAAAGCAAACAAGAAAGCAAACCCCCTGAGTTCAACCGAGCGAGTATGAGAAAGCTAATAAGTGTTTGTTCTTCGTGATATCGAATTTTTGAATCCCATTAATTCTAAACCTTGAAGCCACTAACGAGATTTGCCCGGTCGTTAACTTTGAATCGTCGGAATTAGTCAAAGTATACGCAAGTTAGCCTGAGAACCTAGTTATTGGGGAAAAAACGAACTTTCTGCCTAATTTTGTTATACTTTTTTCCTGCCTCTTTCACATTAGGAACCAAACAAAGAGAGCAAGGACCTGAATAGGCTGTCATCATATTCTGAAAGTTTTCCCACAAAGAAATGAACGACAGTCCATTGCAATTCCTGTAAGGTCCGAGACTGCTTCCACGTAAACCGGCTGATCATATGCAACCAGTAAACCATTTTCTAACTAATATAGTCTTGATGCTGCGGGATGTTTTTTTTTTTTTTTTTTTTTTTTTTTGTTATCGAACAAAAAAAAACATCCCGTTGCATCACAACACCATCGCGATTGCCCAATTTAGGCAAAAAGCAAATTCATGCCAAAAATGCTCTGCAGTTTCTTAAAAGCAAGCATATGCTATAAGGGAAAAAGTGAAGCGAAGCGCGTGCCTCAGTGAAGTGAAGAGCACATTGAAAAAACAGAGTAGAATGCACCTTACCAAGTGACAAAATGACCCAATATCATCAAATATGACATCTATTATTGAAAGCAACACATATAATAAGCCAAGTACCATACTTGGAGGTCCAAAAGGTTGAACGTCAATGATCATACATGGAGATTCAAATGACCACATATGAAACGCAGAAACGGTAACAAAAGAACATACTACACATTCATCAAAAACTAATCTTTGAAAGTTTAGCTTTAGAAATTAGAAACGTGATGAAGTAATAGCAGGCTAATAGTGGTCTAATATGGAGAGCCGTAGTCTTGTATAAGAAGCGCCAGTGGAAAACGTACTACGGATTAGGATTTAGGGCATTTTATATGAGTCGTGATCTCATTAAAAGCTCTAATCCGGTGCATTGAATCTTATTCACGTTAGATTGACTTCAAAAAATGAACGGCAGACAAAGATTTCTAACCTTTTATACTGATATGAATGTGATGAAGCTGATGCCTGACGATTTGTGCATGCAGCTGAAATCTTCATGTTAAACGTCTTACGATTACTGGATTTGCACAGGCAATAGTTGTTTCATTTGCTTCACAGGAACCTTGAAAGAAAAGCATGCGAAAATGCAGTTTTGCAGAATATATAAAACCAACCACATACGATACTCAAGGAAAAACACGATTTCTTTTTTAGCTAGACGATTATACGTAGTAAGTATCCGCACCTACCTGTTTACAAAATTAAGTAGTGCATTGATCTCGCATATGAGGAGGGCATATACCACTAGAAACATGACTGTAAGGAACTCTTTGTAGGCCAAAATCTTCTAATCAAGCTAGCAGGTATTCAGGGGAAGATAGAAGAACGATCAACGATGAACACAAGATCGGCTGATGGATGATAATTCCTGACCAGAATACACCTTAACGCGTTGCAATTTGTAACTTCTGTTATCCTGCAATATTTGCACATGATAATTAAAACGGAATACATCCATTAGTAGCAATAACATTGTGCTGGAATCAATAGCTCATTCCAAAAAATACCAACACAAAGCAAGAGTATATGTTCGAACCTTGTCCATCACTTGAGCATGGACTTGCCTTCTCCACTGCGTACAGCAGAATTCATAAAAATAACAGACGTAATATAGCAGAGAAAACTAAACAAGCAAAAACATCTCCACATCGAAAACATGTCAAAACAAAGTGTCTTCCGAATATGAGAGAAACGCAACCGTAAGCAGAGTATCGCATTAAGCATGAGATAACAAAAGAATGAAAGCCGACACAGTCGTTCGAGTACATCTCAATCCCGGAGAGTTTCAGCATTCATATAGGAACAAGCATAATGGATTTACGAAATTGCATAATACAATTGTTAATTAGTGTGGTTCGTCTCCATTTTTGTGAAACTATTCCGCAAGCAAGGCAGCCAATAAGTCATCGAAGGGCCCGAACATTCTCTCTTACCAAAACTCCACTCTCCCGGAGTTTGTTTCCTATTTGATGTTTTCGAAAAACATAAGTGTGCGAAATTCAACATATTGGAGCAAAGTTGCACCATTTTCACAAAACATACATTCCAAAACGTAATTCTCCAGAGCATCAGCGTTCCCTAATAACTAAATATGAGAGAGATTAAAAAAGAAGAAGAAGAAGAAGAAGTAGCTGCCACAACTAATAGAATGGAAACTGGGAGAGTCCAAAGAACAAATCGACCCAAAAAAATGTTGGCCAGCAATCCACCATTGCCAACTCGAAGAAACTAACTGCCAAAATCCTAGAGCTTAAAAGTGAAGCTCTATCAAAAGTGGTATCAGTCAGAGACAAGGTTTGGAACCGAGGCTTTGAGTCGGATCGTGGTTCCTTGGGTGCGAGGTTGCAGGATGTGGGCAACCAATCCACCATTGTATACTCAGAAGAGACAATCACTACTACCCTAGAGCTTAAAAGAAAGCCCTCCCTAATGCTAACAGGGTTTGGCGAGATGGTGGAACTCGACCACCTTAACCAAAGGGATGTAACCTAACGTTTTGCCTTCGTTTTTTAGATCTGGTATGGGTTCCTTTGTTTTCCTTTTATTTATTTATTTTTTTTTGTGTTGAATGAAATTGTGGATCCCATTGATGACATGGCAAATGTTGTAAACAGTAGTAATTCATACATTAAAGTTGATGTGGTAATTTCGAGTGGTTTGATGATTGTGCCATGTTCTCATTTTGCTTGCGTGAATGTAATCGTAATAAACTGTGAGATTTTAATCAAGGATTTTCTCATTTTGGTACAGGGTGTGATTGTTGGCTCCAATAAGCCAATAAGCCATTCTTTTCCCCTTTATTGTATTTATCACTGCTTTTGTTTACAATGCTAAGGAAATTGCTATAAGTATGCATTCTTTTCAGCATGCATATGGTGGTTGAATTGTGATGTTGTGTACTGCAACATCAGTTTATCCGCGTGCTTATCAATTCTAGATTTTTTAAGCAGGTTTAGCCTTTTAGGTGTAATGGTCATTCAATATCTGTGGATTTATGATTTTCTTGTTTAGTTTGTCATAATGTAGGCTTTTTGCGTTGATGGATTTTGCTCTTTTCATTGTGATCTACTAAGTGGATGAGCATTTCACAGACTTGATCACTTGCTATTTGATGCAATCCTAGAAGATTGTGTACATAAATCTGATTAGTTTCTGGGTTTGGAAGGATATAGCTCCATGCGAGTGAGAAGTTGCAAGGCTGTGGTATGGGGAGTTCTAAGCTCCAATATAAATGTTAATGTGGCATGCAATTCAGTTTGTACACACTTTTGGTAACTAAGGTCTTGTAGTGGACCATGGAGGAAAACACGCATTGTCAGTCCCATGGAGATTTCTGGATATGAATTGTGAATTTCGAAATGTAGGCCTTGGCAACAGTCGGCTGACTTAAATGCCTTTGATTTTCAAAAGAAACTAGAAGAGTACTACTAAGATTCAACAGTAGATTGTAATCCTTTTGACACAATGTCCTTCTCTGTTATAGGCTCGTATAACGATTTTAAACCCCATGAGTTGTGAAGAAACTTCAGATTTTAACCAATTGTTCTGTGCTTGCTTGGATCAGGTGATTGCTTCCAGCAAGAAGCTCAAATAGACTTGCACAATAAGAAAAGGGCACCATGCAAAAGGATAACTGGCTTCCAAGTGATGATCTCTCACCCATTTATGCTTTTCTTATTGCCTACATTTATTACGAACCCATTCTTGTATTCTGCACAATTCACACTAATTTCATTTAATTCTATGTGCAGTTCTTTCCACAAAATCTGAGTAAATTGATGGTCACCTACGCGGATTCACAAGTCAGAGTCCTTCATGGGATTAATGTGGTGGGAAAATATAGGGATATGATAGTCCTCTCCCGCCTAAGATACTTCGTAGTTGGCATATTTGACTACTTGTTTTTTTATATTTTGGCTGTATTTGAATCAAGGTTTTAGCCTTTAGATAAGAAAAAGGAAATGAAAACAAAAAAGTTGGAGGGTAACTGCTCCAAATACAGGTAAAATCCATTTTTGTTGTACAGATAAATCATTACAATGCCCGCTTTATGCAGTGTTTCCATTTTTTATGTACATGGTAAGCTGGAAACATGTAAATGAATTTGCTTCGGCTTCGGCGATTGTTATATTTCTTCATTTAGAGGAAGAACAATTCTACTTTTATCACTTTGATTCCATATGATCAAACATATGCATACAACTTTTGCTACGCTCATCCACATTTAAAAGTTCAAAACCAATCAAAATCGATATCCACAATGGGGCATGACAGACGTGCCTTGTACATCGCGATGCACCTAGTTATTATCTATGAAGTTCTTCAAACTTCATTGTCCACAATTCCAGCTAGATCAAACATTGGACGATTTTAAAAGCAAGTAAAGAGTTCTATCAAGAGTCAAAATTGCGGGGGGGCAAAGGAGGTTACAGGCTCCCAAGGAATGTATGCAAGCCAGAGCAAACCATAAAAATTACGGTTGCATTAATAGGGAGTTTACTGTGACCACAAACATTAAAAGAAATAACAAGAGACGATAGCTACACACACACTACGTAGTACCCACGCACGCAATTATCGTGCGTAGCTCAATTGCTTCCACAAAAAGATGGCACTACATAGTGAAATGTGGAGGACTAACCGATCCAAGCTGGCCATATTTGGCTGCATACAGTGTTTCCCCGATTTCCTGCACCATGCTTTCGTCATCATAAGTGAAATCTTTATCACTCCTTTTCAAATCCAAAAATTACGAATAAAATTAAAGCGCAACTGCTTTAGGAGACCAAAAGAGAATCCCTTGGAATCAACAGTAACCACAGCGTTAGGCTGGAAAGAAAGTGCCACCTGTGCTGTTTAATTCAAGACTCAGGTTCAATAAAATGCAATGCTTACATCAAGACTCCTATTTAGAAAAGAAGAAAAAAAGAACATCCTCTAAGCATGCATGGAAGCGCACAAAGTAGTACTCTCGCTCAGTACTCAAATCTGAACTTATTCTAATGCGGAAACAACTCCCAGATCCCCATTACCGCAATATCTTCCATTGTGAACATTGACTTAACCCCTGCTTGGACATCACGGACTAGAACAATGCGGCAAAATCAAACTAAAGAGCTTCCAATCCCTTAAAGTGAGAAAAAGGACATAAGTCATTGGAAGGGAACTGACCCCAAGAATGGCATGACATAGCTCACCAATTGAGAGGAACTCTAATTTGGCTAGATTTGACCGCAGCCCCTCAAAACACAACGCAACACATAACAGATAAGCCAACTAGTCTGGATCATTTCAATTACAAATGAGCCGTAAGGTCATGTGAGGAAAGCTCACAAGGGCCCCAATGGTTCTTGAAATAGGCCCCATGCCTACTGGAACAAAGTCCATGTCAATTGGCGACAGTCTAGTATTTTAACAAACCCTTACAACGATGTCGGCCAGCTTGTAATCTCTCAACAAACTAAATAATGCAGTACGAGAGCTTCTGGTACAATGAAATGTTCACTTATACCAATGAAAACAATATCCTAATTAGTAAAATACACTCTTTTACACCAGCAGCACAAACATGAAACTTGAAGAAAGAACAACTAAAAATGATTTGGGGATGAAACAAAGCAAGAACATTGAGCAAAAAGCAAGGGAAATCTCAAACTTGCACAAAGTAAAGCTCTGCACAATCAAGAGAATAACTGCAATAGTAAATGTAAGGGAGGGACAACCACAAATTCCAAGCCCATTTAACGAAATAAGCAATAAAAAGTAGTAACTTAAAGGGGAGAAAAGAAGACATTAGGCCAGATCTTGTCATCTTCAACCACGTCCAAAGTGAGCCCAAAAACCTTGTTGTTGACCTTCTCATTGATTATAGCCACGTCCTTCATGAGTGTATCAAGGGCCTCCCTCTCATTTGCATAGTTCTCAATTTATCATCAAGCACTCGAGCTGCCTCCTCACAAGTCTTCCTTTCGCGGCTCCGCTCCACCCTGTTCAACTTCCACATCCCCCATGAGCAAGCCAAAGCAATAATGGGAATACTCGCCATAAATGCCCCGGAGCGAGATTGGCAATGGACTATCACGATCCTATCCAAGCGGGAGAAGAGCTAACGACTGCGCGCACCACCTTTGCTACTAGCTTCTTCAGTATTTTAGCCATTTCCAAAGCCTCCGGCACTCTCGGAAGGGTCTTTGGCTGCAAGTGCTGCACCTTCCTTGGTATTTGAGCCATTTCCAAAGCCTCTGGCACTCTCGAAAGGGTCTTTGCCTGCAAGTGTTGCACCTGCAGCCAAAGACCCTTCCAAGAGTGCCGGAGGCTTTGGAAATAGCTCGAAAACCGAGGAAGGTGCAGCACCTACACCAGCAGCCAAAGACCCTTCCAAGAGTGCCGGAGGCTTTGGAAATGGCTCGAATACTAAAGAAGCTAGTAGCAAAGGTGGTGCACACAGTCGTTAGCGCTCCTCCCGCTTGGATAGGATCGTGATAGTCCACCGCCACCCTCGCTCCGGGGCATTTATGGCGAGTATTCCCATTATTGCCTTGGCTTGCTCATGGGGGATGTGGAAGTTGAACAGGGTGGAGCGGAGCGGCGAAAGGAAGAATTGTGAGGAGGCGGCTCGAGTGCTTGATGATAAATTGAGAACTATGTACATGAGAGGGAGGCCCTTGATACACTCATGAAGGACGTGGCTATAATCAAGGAGGAGGTCAACAAAAAGGGTTTTTGAGCTCGCTTTGGACGTGGTTGAGGATGACAAGATCTGGCCTAATGTATTATTTTCTCCTCTTTAAGTTGGACTACTTTTTATTACTTATTTCGTTAAATGGGCTTGGAATTTGTGGTTGCCCTTCTTTTACATTTACTATTGCAGTTATTCTCTTGATTGTGCAAAGCTTTACTTAAGGCGCGAGTTTGAGATTTTTCCTACTTTTTGCTCAATGTTCTTGCTTTGTTTCATCCCCCAAATCCTTCTTAGTTGTTCTTTATTCAAGTTTCATGTTTGTGCTGCTGGTGTAAAATAAAAGAGTATTTTACTGATGAGGATAGTGTTTTCATCGGTATAGGCGAACATTTCATTGTATAGATGAGGATAGTGTTTTCAAAGGATAGGATCGTGATAGTCTACCGCCAACCTCGCTCTAGGGCATTTATGGCAAGTATTCCCAAACGGCCCATGCTTTCAACTTTTCAAGAACCCCAATAAGTTCCTTGTTAACATTACCCACCAAAAGCGAGGGCAACAACTAACCAGCTAAATAACCGTGGATTTGCTCAAGCCTAGTTCTTCATAAGCCCTAAGTTTCGAATCCAATATCCCATACTCATACCTAAATACCCCGGTGCTACACCTTCCTCGGTTTTGGAGCTATTTCTTGAGCCTCTGGAACGGTGGGAAGTGTCTTCAGCAGCGTTTGATGCCATAATAAGCTGAAAATCACAAATATCTAGACATTATGACCATGTTTGATAAGTGTGTTGCAGACTTGTACGTGACACTGGTCTATATTAAGCAAGAGAGAACCAAAAAGCAATAAAATTGACAATAGTAACTGCATTACACAAGACTAAAGCATACACGAACAAAAACCTAACAAGAACACTTGGAAGCAAAACAAAATCGAGCTCTCATTCCAATTTATGGTCTCTGATCTTCCAAGAATTTTCTCATCTAGAAAAATCTTCATTTTCATATTGAAACCCAATCATGTCATCCTCTCATAAAATGGTCCACCTGCAGCTCCATTTCAATAACCAGAGCTGGTGATTTTGACACCACCATAACGCTGCCACTTACAAAACAACCAAACCAACATTTAGAGCGTCCTTCATCTTGCCATCTTTCACTTTTGCAGTCAATGGCAAATCTACAAGCATGTTTTCAGGGGCAATATACATATGCAGAGACATAATGCAAATGATAATCCCCAAAAAGAACTGCACATACACAAGAAAAAGATATACCAAGTTGGAGCAGATATAAAACTGTTGGTTTAATTTAATATTTTACATTAATATATATTTGATTATAGTGGTCAGCTAATATATTATTTACCTCACAGGAGTGCCATTCACGATAGGCAAGTTAGAAATATCTGGGATTGGTTAGTAGATAACCAATTTGACTTGGTCTCCTATTTTTTCTCCTAAAAATTAGAACACTAACGTTACTGAAGGTTTTCTCAGTTGGCATAAAACAGAGATATACTTGGCTTTCTATTTATTCTCCATGTTATTAGCATGAATGTGGAGTTCATAACAAATTCTGATAGATTTCTAATCTCTATAAATAAGTTATTGTTTTTCCTTATAATGTACCACTACACTCCTGGAAAAACTACTTCTCTACTCAATTTTGGTTTACACAGTAGACAACAGAATTCTTCTCTTCTCTTCTTCCAATCAGTGTACTCTTTCACAAATACGAAAGCTTCTCTTGTTTCTTTTACTCCATACATTCGTGGATTATTTTGAGTGTCGGGAAATTACACGGTTCGTGAGTTCAATTCGCAGCACCGAAGAAAACTTGAAGGTCGTTGTGTCTTGGGAAAAGAATGCCATCCAACCCCATGCAGAAGGCGGTGTATCATTCCTTTGGAGGGCGCCATCATGTGCCTCGACCACCCCATAGGGTCGACAGGGTACAAGCCTAAACAGTCATCATCTTATAAAGCGAGGCAATCATAAAATGCCGATAGGGGATTCTACAAATTCCCTCTTTGCCTTACCCTGCTAATTCTCAAAACAAGGCACATGCCACAGGGAGGATCAACTGGTCATCCTTAGTGTATAACATAATCATATGAAGTCATACCCACTTCTACATAGTCACAGTTATTACAAGTTCATATTAGCCTAATAACATCATATTTTCCACCACCCCAAAAGCTAACACCACACAGTCACATCCTTCTAAATCAACCCTGCCAAGAGCATGCACACCCACTTCATCCACTGATTCTTAAAGGTTTATGAACGATTGATTAAGGTCTTGCTCACTAAGATTTTTCTTACTTGTTTTGTCCTTGTTCAAATTTTTTCCGCATTTGTTAATTTTGTGCCTAACTTGTGGGGATTATTGATTCGTCTACCCCCAAAAAATTACTCTAACCTGGTGGTGCCCAAAAGGATGGGTTGCTCAACAAATATGTTGCGTTAGAAGGCAAAAGCCAAAGGACTCTTGTCCTCAGGTTATGGAAGGCTTGGAACATCCTTGACTGGGTGTTTTCAAGTCCAAGGAGTCTTCAGTTTTTCCTCTTTTTATAGAAGCGAGGAGGAGTTGGATGAATTCCCCTCTTCGTAAACGCCATAGGATTTTAATTGGATTTCACCAATTACTAATCAAGGAACTAAACCAAAAACCACCAGATCCGAGTTGAAGCCAGTCGTAGTTGAACTCACTTACCTGAGCCGAGGTCGCCGGAGATCCAGAAGGCAGCTCGTCTACCTCGCTCGGGCAGCTTCAGCCTTCACACGAGTCACACACACAGCCTTCTTGGTCAAAATGAGATATTAGCGGCCTGTTTGGATGCCGGATATGAAGCCGGATTTGTGAAGCTCCTGGATTACATCTCCGGCTTCTCCTCATCTCCGGTGTTTGGGAGGGCAAAAACATACCCGGATTTGCTTCCCGGATTTGGCGAGATGGGATTACCCAAAGGTGGATTAGCTAACGACAGGGGTACCCCTGTCGTTGGTGAAGCCGGGTGGTGGATGACCCTTCAGTCCTTGAAATCTCTCTTTCACAAATAACAAATCAGACCACCCAAAAAATTCCCATCATAAGAAAAAAAAAAAAAAAAAAAAAGGAAATCGTACACAAATCCAATCGCAGAAAATTGTAATCTTGAAAACCCTAAAAAACCGGAGATCTTACCTAATTGGAAAATTTTGAACTCCATTCGCTGGATTGTGGGACAATCGAAGTCGCCGGAGACATTAACAACTGTGGCAGTTGCCGTCGCTGAAGAAAGAAACGGGTGGACGCGCGCTGAGATGGGATAGAGGCTGTACGCTGGCCGGAGAAGATGCGTTGTAGCCCAAAACGGCTGGACGCTGTGAGATGTGTTCTAGCCGGAATGATCAGTTGAGAGAGCGAGAGAGAGGGCGCTGGAGCTGAGATGGTAGAGAGGGGAAGATGAACTGGTGGTCCGTGGTCGTTGTTTACAAGAGATGAGAGAAAATTATATGGTGTGACACATGTTCAATACACAGCTTCTCATACTCGGATTAAAAAAAAAAAAAAACCATTCTCAAACAGGGGGCAATTAAAGTATGGGGGTAATTAAGTCTTTTGATAACTTATTCCATCATATCCACCTTCTATATCCTTCTTTTCAAAAAATTATCCAAACACCTCAATATAAATCCATCTTTCTTAAGAGGTAGGACCATCATTCTTAATATATCACCCCTCATTATAAATCCACCTAAAACAAATCTTTCATTCAAACAGGCCGCTACGGTTTTTTGGCGTTGGTGGAGAAATGAGATGGGGCTTTTTGGCTTTGGTGGAGTAATCATAAGGGCTTGTTTGGAGCCTGTGGTTAATCCAAATTTAACTCCACGACTTGTTTGGAACTTGTGGAAGAGAAAGGAAAAGAAGAGAAAATGTTTAAGAAGAAAACTATGAAGAAAATGTGACTCTTTCTCTTGTTTGGTTCTAGAAAGAAAATAGGAGAAAAGAGTTTCTCTTGTTTGATTCCAAAAGGAAAATAAAGGAAGGAAAAAGGTTTGAAAGAGGAAAATAGAGGAGAAGGTTCTGGAAGAGGAAAACATTTCTCTTTGGCATCAAAAGAAGAATGGAAAAGAGTTTTCCATTTTGATTTCCACGGTACTTTTTTCTTTCCACCCTAAACCAGGAACCAAACAACTTATAGGGAAAATTTCTTATTTTCTTTTCTTTTCTCTCATTTTCTCTTAGTTCCTAACAGATCTTAAATTTTTACCAAATGAAGCTTTACCTTCCAGAGACGATGTTTAATCTTCAAATTAGCTTTGCCAAAAGGCCCAAAACTTACCACTAATCCTTGAAGGCTACTCTTTTTTCTTAATTTAACTAATACCCACTAACCACGTTTTAACTCAAATTTGTACTTATGTAAGTACTTATTACAGGCAAGTGGCGCAAAAGTCTATTGGGGTTTAGGCTTGTGATACAGCTCCTCTCTAATAAAAAAAAAAATAGATTGGACCGTTCTATTGGGCCATTTTTGTGGGTCCACTTTGATGATCGAAATCATTTTTGTGGGTCCATCGCTTGATTGAATGTCGATACCCACTATTCAGCTAACCCCAAGAATTACATATTTACTAGACCTAGAATCGAGACTTAATCGAAGCCCAAAGTCAAAATTGTGTAAAATCAGTACAAAGGGTGCAACCACGACACCATGAATAGCAGTCGCCACCTCGTACTTTGCGTCCTCAAACTCGGGCATCGCCTTCGCCAACTTGATGGTTCAATCCAGAAGCCTTGCATAAAAAAACTAAAACCCAGAATCCACTAACTAAGAGAGATCAATTAGTTTGAGTCGATCGCCAGAGAGATAAGAGATCGACGTGGTGTGATGACTGTTTAGCCCTTAGGTTAAGACTGTAATTACATTTTTGCTCTTTCGAACTAAATTTGGTGCAAGTTTAAATTTGGAAACGCAGGAAAAATCCCGATTTGTGGTTGCGTTGTGGGTGATGGTTAATTATTAATTGGGTACATTCCTATAGTTTTTTTTTATTATTGTTTTGAAAAAGGGCACATTTCTATAATTTTTTTTGTCATTCGTTAAACATAATCTATTCTATCATGGGGGACTTGGGGAGGGGGAGGGGTGATTATGGGAATCGAACACTGTCCATATGCATGAGAGTATAAGAGGGACACTAACTGCACTCCACTTCACTTGCACATTTCTATAGTTGATGAGTTAGTTTTTGTGGTTAGAAAAGCAGGTGGTATGGAATTTTAGGAATATGATCAAATTCTTTTTGACATAGGAACTGGAAAATTCAATGAAGAATTCTTTTTGGCGGTCACATCCTTTTTCTCTTTTCTTCTTCTTTCTTTTTAATGTGGATGCTCATTGCTCCAAGGTGTGGGCTCTTCTTTTTTTAACTGAGCAATGCTACTAATATAATTTTAAAAAATAGAACTTCAGACACACTTGCATCTTCAAACATTTGATACGGTTGGGCCTACATATTCAATGGTTTTGGACACTGAATGGTTCTGGACACAGTCATGTTCCTAGATTTTTTTTCCCCCTAAATTATTCTTCCATATCAAAGTGTATGTAGCAAGTTGGTGAGGTTTAGGGCTCAAAAAAGGTGGAGATATTTGCACTTTCCAACATTCCAATTTATTAAAATTCCAAAAAAAAATTATCAGCAAAAGGAATTTATTGTATTAATCTTCATATATGAATACAAAGATTAAAAGGATCAAGGGCACAACGGTAAAAACCACCCGAGACTGAAAGAAAGACAAGACGCCAACCGAAATACCAAGTCACCGACTCACCTAACATAACTGTCCCAAAAACCGATTCGAAACAGCCAGACACCAATCTAACAAAAAAACAAAAACCAAACAACATACCCCTAGCCGCAAAACCAAAAACAAACGCCTAGCCGCAAAACCTAAAACAGCCCAACTAGGAAAAACTTGCGAACGTACCGAAAACCCAAAAAACAAACCATCAAAAACCTAAACAAACCCGCAAAGCAGCCACACAGAAAGTAGAACTCCAAAGAAAGGGAAGCATTGCCATACCAATCAGAAATTTCTCTCTCTTCAAGCTCCGCGGCATTTGCACCCTCTTCATGGAAGAAAGCTCTCCATACACTTATTTCTATCTCACAAAACTAACGATACAAATCCGCGCACGGAGTCTCGTGCCCGTGATAGAAATTTATTGTCATAGCGCTAAGTATGATTGAAATGAGAAGTAAAGCATAAAACCAAAGCACAAAAGTGATGATGATACTGATAAGTTGCGGTAAGGCATTGTCTAATGGTTCTAAGTTATAAGTAACAAAAGATAATGTACTCTCACGTGAAGGATCAAACATCTCAAAGGTATCATCGGAAGGCAGAATCAAGCCGAGCAGTGACAACGTCTAATTAATTCTTCGTTCGCTGCAACAACGCTATCAGAATCACTACCGATAGTCGATAGACATCAAATGCCGATACTCCAAGGCCCATTTGTGCTCCATCCTCGTCCAATTCTGCTTGTGAACGGGGGCCATCACTGATGGACTTCTACTAACGGATGTTAAGGCTGACAAGGCGCACTAGTTCCTGATAATTTCCGGTAAATTCACAAGTCTCGACAGAACATACCCTCGGTCTGGAATTCATGAAATCACGAACGGACGCTAAGACAATACAACCGTTCATGACTTCCCCTCCGCACTGTGGGCACGAAAGCGTTGGGGTCGAGGCAGGTGGTTTGAGAAATTGGTTGAAACAGTTCGAGTGGTGGTTGGTTGTGTCGCACACGTAAGAGTGGCATCCTTTTTTGATGTCAGAGTATTGTAAAAGAGAACTGCATTGTGAGGGGGTTCCATATGCAGAACATCTCAAAGGTAAGGCATTGTCTAACGGTTCCAAGTTATCAGTAACAAAAGATATGTACTCTCACGTGAAGGATCAAACATCTCAAAGGTATCATCTAGCATTGGGCGACTATAGCAATTGAACCCCCAATATGGAAGGATTTGTGTCAATTCGGAACCCACTCCAATAGAACGTAAAAAAAACAGAAATGCTAGAGGCACATCGGTGTGGCTGAGTTCAGCCACACCCCTCTCACATGCAGGTGGAACCCATTGAAGTGGATCCCACCTGCCTATGAGAGGGGTGTGGCTGAGTTGAAAAAAACGAAGAAAAAACAAGCGTTCTCTGTTGTTGAATCTGAAAACATGCATATGACCATTAACACGTAATCTGTAGAACCCGGGAGAAAATCGACTCGATAGCGTGATTAACAACACAAGAAACAGATCTATCAAGAAGTGAACAAGCAAACAAGCTCGAGCCGTGCATTTGGTAGAACAGGACAGAAATTTTGAGGGCACAAATCGAAAGAACAACCCAAAACAATTCGTTCATGTCTGCACAATCTTTTGGTCTTAACATCAATGCTAAACAAACAATAAAAGGATACTGTAGAACTGAGTGAAAGAGAAAAAGGAACGAAGATACATTACCAATCAGATGTTCTTCCGAATATGGGCGTTGTGAAAATGATGGGGCAAGAGATATACATACTCCAGGTTTTAGCTCAAGGGTTCGATTCCCCACGGGTGAGGACCCTGATAGTAAGTGGAGGGTCGTGACTGGTGTGGCCGTGCTAATTTCTCTGAGGTTTGGGTTGCACAGTCGGGTCCAATTGTGACTCGATTGTAGGGCTGTTCCTCGGTTATCAAAAAAATAAATAAATAAATGTAAGCGCAAGTCCGGATATGGGTAGGATTTGTGTATTTTCCAATTTTGGGATATCAACGTCCCGCAATATAATATTTTTACTAAATGCTCTTCTCAACAAGCCCTATGATTGCTACAGTTCGGATCAAGGAGATGCTAATTAAGCGTACAATTGTCTAACTTTTATGCAAAATTCTTTTAGAGTTTAGGATCCTGAATTCTGAATGAAAAAGTGAACGAATTAGATCAATTACGTAAAAATACTACCTCCGTCTCAATTTAATAGCCCCTCGTTTTCTTTTAATAAAAGCTTAACCAAATCGAAAACAAAAACCAGATTTCGTCATTTAACCAAGCTTGGCATTTTACCCTAAGGCCGAAGACATTAGAGATCGATGGTGTACCAGAAGGTTATGAATTGGATATTCACACGTGAATCATGTCTTTATAGTTCTCTTAGATATTACGCATTTTAAAGGAGCTCATACGCAGTAGTATAAGGCGGCTAGTCGCGAAAAAAAGTGCTAGTTTTTGGACATTGAAACACAATATGCACTACATTTTCCAAAACATTATCTAGACCGTTTCAATCCAGCAAAAAAGCTGAAGTCGAAAAAAGGGGCACCGTTAGTTTGGAAAGAGAAATGTTAAGGGCAAAGAAAATTGGCAAAAAAAGACCTTAAAGTATACATGAACGGTTCAGCTAAGCTTTCGTTCATGTACACTTTAAGAGTTTTTTTTTTTGCTCATTTTTTTTGTCCCTATGCTCGTTTGGAAATCATTTAGAAATTAGCGCATAACCGGATCACATACCATTCGAGCCCCCGATCAGAGTACAACGTGGACGGCATGCCGGTTTGGAAGACGTGTCTGGTTCACGAGAACCGGAGGTTTCTGGTCCCTCTGTACACCATTGAAGAGAGCGTCAAGCACTCGCTCACGCCGAATTGCGATCACTGCCGTAGCACTGGTGGGTTTGTACGCTCCTTTTTTCTTGATTCTTGAAATGGGTTTTTGTCTAACTTTTGATTTGAAAGCTTAGATTTTCGAGAGCATATTGAGTTTTGTTTGATTTTAGAACTGGGTTTTGTGGAATTCAGACTTGAAAGCTTCGGTTTGATTTTAAGGTTGGGTTTCTTGAGGTTTTTTCTTGATTTTTGAACTGCGTGGAGACCAGAGTTTTTTGTTTGATTTTAGAATTGTGAAATGTGCTTCCATTTTCTCCATTTTGATTTTGAAATTTCGATCGGCTTTCCCATAAATTCATTGGATTTTTTTGTTTAGTTTTAGAATGTGGTTGTGTTCTGATCGGGGGCGGACCGAGAGGTGCAAGCGGCCCTCGTCCCCCCACACCACCCAATCATCCCATTATTTCAACAATTTTTTTTTTGTTTGCAAATGATGAAGAAAAGTCCCTTCAAAATTGTATTTTTATTATTTAAAGATGATATTTTACTGTCATATACAATATATGTGATTTGGTTCCCGTAATAAGAATCATGTGTCGATTGTTTAGATTTGATGTGGGACTTCAGGGTTTAGAGGAAAAAAACCCTATGGGTTCTGTTTGGTTTTAATATTGTGTATTTTGAGATTTTTGATCCGAAAGCTTCAATTTATTGGTTGGATTTGGGAATTCAGGAATTACGTGGAACCTTGAGGGGTTTTCGTTGATTTTAGAATTTATTTTTGCGAGACTTTAATGTTTAATCTGAAAGCTTCAATTTTAAGTGGATTTTTCAGCTTTTTGAACTAAAAATTTTAATTTCATCCAACGACTGGAAATGCACCAACAAGTATGGAAAAAAATTGAATATAATTACGTGGGTCATTTTAAAGTGGTAGACTACTAGATGGAAGAGAAGCCAAATAATTATGGGTGGAGAGTTTTTCGTGCCCTAGATGTATAGTATTTATATGAATTCTTGTTTGCGAAGTAATTAGGACACTAGCCTAAGGGAATTTAATAAATTTTGGAATTTTTTTTTTATGAATACTCAAGTGTTTAGAAAGTTTGATATTCAATTGGTTTTGATCTTGAAAAAAAAAAAACCTATAATGGGTTCTATAATAATATGAATTTCTTATCTTTCCATAATTATATTGATACTTTCTTATACAAGTTGACCAAGCATTATTTGGAACTCCTATTAATAGTACTCCGTAGTAAATTCAAAAGAATCAAACTTAATTGTGTGTCGTTTCGAAGTAACGTGTCGACACAAAAAATTAAACAATTATCTGTGTTCTAATTGAGCTACGCGTGTTCGACCCATTAAATATTTTTGTTGGCAAATCGTGTCATATTTGCGTTCATATACAAAAGTGGTCGACTCAAATCCTCTAATTTCATATCATGCTAGCAGATTGTGTCCAAAATTTCCACTCCTATTTACCTATGAGAGATGCAACAACCACACCCAAAATTACATATCCTCTCACAAAACACAAGGGTTCCCCACACATTACATACAGAGTATGTGTGGGACTCTTGTATTTTGTAAGAATGTGTATATTTAGGTGTGTGATTTTGGGTGTGGTTGTAGAATATTTATGTGCTCACTCACCCCGCTGCGCCACCCCCAATCCGAAAGGGAAAAGGCCAAAGTCGGAAGAACAAATCCTACTCATAGCCGGACCTGCGCTTACCGTGGTCGGTGCGAACCTATATATATAGGAGTATCTCTCTCTCTCTCTCTCTCTCTCTCTCTCTCTCGCCCCATTGTCTTCACAATACCAAAATCGGAAGAACAAAACAGAAAAGGTTCTTCATCGATCTTTCTCTTCCTCTCAATTCTATCTTTTTGTTTTTCATTGATTTTTAAGTCCGAATCCTTTGAAGGCTGATTTCTGTTTCCTCCGTCGAAGTTTGATCTGTCCCCATCGGCTTGTGGTCTAATTCAAAGTTGTCTGTTCTTTTAGCTATTCAAAGTTGCTGCCGTGTTATCAAAACTGCAGTATTATTTGTTTGTTATACTGTCAACCTAGTTTCCCCAGAATGCCCAAGGAAACAGGAGTCCCTTCACTCTCGTCCGATAGGCCCACCGCATCTCCGTATGCTTCCACCGCTGAAACCGCCACCACGATGAACATGTTGAAAAAGCTTGTACGATCAGTACTTTATAATAAGGAATCCATGGAAGAAGCTAAATGCATAATCTGCATGGAACCCCCTCACAATGCAGTAATCTTAAATTGCTCTAACCTCGAAAAAGGATGTCGCCCTTACATGTGCGGCAGCAGCAACCGCCTCTCAAACTGTCTCAACCATTTTCTTAAATCAGCTTCCTCGACCCCAACACCTTCGTGCCCACTTTGCCGAGGGAAAGTCAACAAGTGGATTTTTATATCGCGCTTTAGTCGGTTCATGAATTCCATACCGAGGAGTTGTTCTGTCAAGACTTGTGAATTTATAGGGAATTATCTGGAACTAGAGAACCATGCCAGCCTTGAACATCCGTCAGTTAGGCCATCAGTGGTGGACCCTGTTCTCATGCAGGATTGGAGGAGGTTGCAGTGCGTTATTCTGTTTATCACACCGAGGAGTTGTTCTTTCGAGACTTGTGAATTTATAGGGAATTATCTGGAACTAAAGAACCATGCCAGCCTTGAACATCCGTCAGTTAGGCCATCAGTGGTGGACCTGGTTCGCATGCAGAATTGGAGGAGGTTTCAGCGCGAAAGGGACTTGGGGGATAGGAATTTGATCGTTTCCGGTAGTGATTTCGAGAGTGTTGTAGCTGCGAATGAAGAATCGGACGCTGTCACTGCCCGGCTTGAATCCTTCGTGGTTGATCTTCCACAGCACCAAGTTGTAAGTAGAAGAGATGACACGACACGACAAATTCATGAAGATCGTTAAAGAAAGAGAGCACTTAAAAGGGAATTGGTTTGTGGTTAAGGCTTAGAAGGCAAGAGGAGTTCAAGATCGTTATGCTAGAGAGCTCTTCACAAATGAGTTTAATTATGATTAGCTACATCGATCCTTGTTGTTTTGCAGTAGCATTTTGTTCTGCAGGTCCTTCATGAACATTTTTCTTTATATCTAAGAGTCTAAGACACATTATCTCATTCCGTACAGGTTTTGCGTTGGTTTCGCTCTCTTTTTCGTTTCCATTTTTGTCCTCATTCCGTACGTGCATTGCAGAGTCCTATGCGTTTGTTGGTCGAGGGTAGAGCTGCTAAACGAACCAAGCTACTTGAGTCTTTCTTAAAAGCTTATTTAAGATTGGTTTGAAACATAATTAAACTGGTCTGTCATTTTCGTACAAAAAATATAATTTATAAAACAAGGAATTAACTATCATTCCAAAGAACAGTGATTAAGTCTAAGATCGTTCACGGAGAGTAAAAAGCTAAGTTACGATACTTTCAATTGATTTCTAATTTAATTCTGAAACTAAAAGGGATTAATTGGATTTGTGATTGATTCGTTTAAACTAATATTTAAACTATAAAAGCAGATTAAAGATTTTGGAAGCAGGAGAGAGAAGGGACTAAGGTTTTCGATTCAGTCTCCCCTTGTAACATAATTGCCTCAAAACTTAGGGTTTGTATTTAACATTAAACCAGACCACCGTTAGGGTAGCGATCCCTATCGATAATCCCTAAAAATATAACAAAGACTCGTACTCAGTATAGACTATCTCAACATGGTACAAACCGTTTTACTGGATTTAACCAATGACACGATCCGTCTCATGTCGTATAGTCTATCTCAAAACCTATTTCGAAACATGAGAAATCATTGTAAGACGGTGCTTGAAACCATTGATATAGACACATTCGAATATTCGGAAAAATATAAAACTTCATAAAAAGTTATAAATCAACCAAATCTTACAATCGAGTTGAATGTAAAATATTAAATATCTAACAACTATGCTGGTTGGAGAGACATCCTCATTATTCTAGCCAAAGAAATTAGCCAATCATTGAGTTGTTGCTCGAAAGCTGCAGCCACGACACTGTTTGTGCGTCCACCGAATTGTCTAAAAACAAAACCCTTGTCTCATTTTTATACACCAACTAGTTGTGATGCATGGGAATTACGTAATTCCCTGCAAATAAAACTTAATCTCCAGGCCGTGGATTGAATACTAAGCGAGCCCATCACATGAAATAATTCTCAATTTAGCTCCACGTCCCATTTAATTGTTCCGCCGGCCCAAAAACGAGAAAAATGAATATCAAATTTCAAGTAACATAATAAATAAACATAATAAGAGTAAATTAGGGAGCGTGAATGGTTACATTTACGCACCTATTACAAACCCAAGTTTGAACATTTTTTTGAAACTCGTTAAGATTTCAAGTCAAATTTAAATAAGCTACTACTCAACTCGTTCGGCTCATTATGTATAAAAAAATTCAAGCTACTTGAGATCTCAAACAAGCGTCTTTTCCGTTTCCAAGTAGCGCAGACCAAATGCATCTCCTTCGTGTCTCTTCACAGCACGTCGAAACGCCCCTCGCCGGTGGATTTGAGTTTCCATTCATCTCCCCTCACGAAGGTTTGTCCATTAATTATATATCTTGAAGTGGTTTTCATTTTTCCATGGGAAGTGGGACACTTGCCAACTCAATGGATAGAGAAGAAAAGGGTAAAAGAAGAGCTGCTTTTCGCCCACCTCCTGACACACACCCCTTCCCACCTTTTTGTCCATTCGACCGAAATACCCCCACTCCACTCTTTTCAGGACTGTGCTTTGATTGTCGTGGATTCTTTCTAAGGTTGTTTATTCTAGTATTTATAGGAAAAGTTTTAGGTCTGAGCTACTTATTAATTCCAGGTTTGAGAGTTGCTTGAGTTGTCTTCATGCATGGCTGCCAAATGCATGGCTGCCAAGTGTCTTTAGACTTGAGCTACTTGGACTGCATGGCTGTCATGTGAGAAAATTGACATATCTCAAGACTTGAGGAAGAATACATGGCAGCCATACAGCCCAAGCAGCTCAAGACTGAAGACACTTGGCAGCCATGCATGAAGACAACTCAAGTAGCTCTCAAGCCTAGAGAAAGTAGCTCAGACCTTGAACTTTTGCCTATAAATACCAGAATAGACAACCTTAGAAAGGATCCACGACCATCAAAGCTCAGTGCTTATGCAATTTATCTCTCAACTATCTTTACTTTCCTGTAAAGTATTTTACTTTTCCGTTCAATTTAAACCAACCTAGATTTTATTTCCTTTCATGTCCTTGTATCCAAACTTTGTTAAACCGTCAACGAAGATCGTTTACTTTTATCGTTCAGTCCTACTTTTTATTTTCATTTTCCACAATGATTGGGTAAGTCCTTTTTCATTAAAGGCAAACCACGAACTACATACGGACACGAATTCTTTACGAAGTCAGATTTGAGGCATTCAGGCTTTAGCACGAATTCGGACTGCAATCGAGTCCTGGCACGCTCTCAACGCAAGGTTACACAATTTTGCTCACTTTTGAGGAAAACATTTTTGGAATTGGTTTTTGCGAGATTTTAAACTGAAAGCTTCTTTCGTAAGAAAAAAAAAAAATTCGTTTGGGATCTATAATAATATTGCAAGTGTTTAGAGAATAAAGGCTCACACACAGAGCCATTAGATTGCCATGTATTTATAAGACAATTGGTTACAAGAGATAAACTTCACCATGATCTAGTATACATACAATTGATAAGGATACAAAGATTAGATAACCAAACTAACTCTTCTTATCTTTATCTAACAGGATCCTACGGATTTAGTAACTTGGTTGATTGTGCAATTGTGTTTTTCAGTTTTTGAAATAAATCTTCAATTCTTGATTCGATTTGGACGTCTACCCAGATTGATTCCGTCTCTAAATTTCATTTTCTAGGCACTTTTTTGCGTCATTACTATTGAAATTCTTGAGAGCCTGTTAGACTTGAAATTCAGTTGCAGGTTGGAGTCACCACCTTGTGTCCAAAAAGAAAGTATCACTGGCTTTTTGTTGAAATGCAAGAGGAAGAATTAAAAGAAATCCATGCTCTTGACGACTATGAGGAAGAATCTATCTCGGGGGACGACGATGATCTCGAGGATGGAGCCTCTCTCTTTCTTGCTTTTTGATGTCGAGTTTTAGGCAGGTCTGGGGTTTTCTGCTGATTAGGATGAGGTAAAGATGTAGTTTTTTTCTGGTGGCAGTAGGAGATTTTTGCTGTTGTGGAGGTGCTAGGGGTTTTCCTTTGCTACTTTTATGGTTCTTTTGCTGTCTAGTTGGCGTCTTGCCTTCTGTTAGGCTTTGAGTGGCTTTTGCCAATGTGCCCTTGGTCCTTTTAATCTTTGCAATTCTTATAAAGATTAATAAACTCTTTTTGCTTAGAAAAAAAATAGAAAAGAAAGTATCACTGGATAATTCCATTTCCGGTGGACGATCATAAGTGGAATCTATATCTATACTATTTATTAAAGCAAAGTGATGAATAGTGAGGAAGGCTCTCATCACGACAAGTATCAACGATTGATTGGGTGCAAAGAAATTTAATGTTACAAACAATAACAAAACTCATCTAGTCTCTAATCAGTGAGGATATAGGCGGGGAATGATTGTAAACAGACCTAATTTTTTGCAATATAATGTTAAATGAATAATTTTCACTAGGTTAATATAAATAAATTTTCAAAAAAAAAAAAAGGTAATACGAGAAGAATGATACTATAACCTAAAAAAAAGGTAACTTGTGAGGTTATTGTTTCAAATTAGGAACATTCATGAGATTATTTCCAATTAATCCTATAAAGTGAGTTTGCAAATTCAAAATGGTCAAGATTTATCAATGTTTTAGGATTTTGAAGAGGAAAATCTCGTTCTCACTATGCCAAAATATAAATGAAAAAGGGAAAACCAGAAAACATTCACAATTTAAATATCCTTACACTCTAACAGCAAGCACAATTTTCTTTCCTTTTTATATCACGAATCTTCTTTGCCCACTACTATTTCCGTGACCATTGGTCTTTTGAACGGCAAAAAAGATTTATTAATGATATTGAAATGAGGTACATCAGATTAATGGCAAGATAAGATAGTATCACAACGTGAGAGTAGCATCTTAACAAGATTGGCACCCTACGCCACTGCGTTTTTGCTTTTGCACATGCACGTCTCTTAACCAATTCAATAATGCTACATAAATGTTGGTCGCGGGCCAGCATCCTGCCCACGCGGATCGAGCCGTGACGTTAGTGTCTGCTACGCTTTAGTATAAGGATATAAAGTTGCGCCCTTACCACTACCCGCGGGTTTTGGTAAGATGGTAAGCGCTTGATTGCAACAATAAATCATGTCTTAATTAGCGAGTACATTCGTTCCTACTTCCTTTTCTTCACTCATCTTTCTGTTTTTTTGTTTTTTCTCCTCAACAAATTTGCAACCCGGCCAAAATCAAGATGTAGGCAAAATGATTTCAGTCGGTTAAGCAAGAGCGCCAAAATTTGATACACGCGCGAGGCCTAAAGCTCTACGAAAGGGATGTGAAACTTTCAATATTGTGATCATATTCTTTTCAACTCTCCTTTTAGAATAGGTTGGGCAAGAATTAATTTAACGGGTTTCGACAATATAAGACCATATTTGGTTGCCGAACTTAATAAGAGTATGACCCAGGATTTTATTTATCTTTGACAAATTGATTACAAAGATTAAAAGGAAAAGGAGCCCAACGAGAGAAATAATTAACATCCTAACAAGATTGGCATTCTGATAAAAATAAAAGATTGGCACCCTAACCCTTTCGACAATCAAATGACGCCCTTCAACTATCGTTGATATCCATGGTGATTCCAAAGGTACTTTTCGATTCTTCTTAGGGAATAGTCAACCATTAAGGATGCTGTACTTAAAATTATTGAACAGTTCGGGAATTTATCGATACAAAAGAGACATCTTTTTTTTCTTTTTTTATTTGCCCTCAAGGAACTAGAGGTAATTAGTTTTCAACTTTCTGCAGCTTGCTTTCATTATTTTGATTTTAGAAATTAATTTTCCCAAAAATCATACAATAGTTTTCTAAATGCTAATTTTTATATTCACATTGAGACACAGGAGATGGAACGTCCTTTTTCCCCACACAAATTTCACAATCTCTAAGAGTGCGATACTACCATATTCTGAAGAAAAAAAAACACCGATTTTTAAGCCAAGAGAAATGATTTTGTCACTCTCTTTTTTGTTAACGTCACTCCCCTGCAAATATATTTTTTGGTCAAAATGGGAATGGCAAAATCAGCAACCTTATACTAATTGTCTGTAAACTATAAATGAAGCTCATTTAGTCTACTTTTTATTTTATGCTTTTATGTAATAACAATGGTATTTTATTAATTCGTGCTATTTATGTAATTATTTGGATAGTCACAACTATTTAGTCACAGGAGACGTGTTGATTTTGATTGAAAAAAAAAATTTTATTGGGTCTTATATTCTGATCAGTTAACATCTTTTTCTTCTTACACTGTTGGTTATAATTATCTTCCCTCCCTTGTATGAGAAAATTAGCCATAAGAACAGTAAAATAGTTTCCATTCAGGGGAAGGACGTCGGCAAAATAGTTTTCAGTAGATGTCTTTCAACTTTTTGAGTTTTTTAGCCGTCAGGCCAAAACATGTTTTCACGGACAAAACTACTCTACCCTAGGGTAGGGTAGGGTATCCTAGGGTTAAAGCATTTTCATAGGGTTTAATGGTGCACTTTTCTATTATACAGTTTTAGTAGTTTTGGCACTTTTATAAGGCACATTTGTCCTTATGTTTGATTGCAAAAGGTGTTTGTCCTTGAACTCAAAAAATGTAAATATGAATTTTTTTTGGCTAAGTTTCCCTTTCGTATTTTCTTGTGTTGTCTACGTATATTACGGGGAATGACTATAATGACACATTTTAAGGTTGGGTTTGGGCTAACAATTAACATATTATTGGATGATTTTTTGCTAACTTTTTGTCTTTATGACCTCTTTTTAGTTTTGCATGAAATATTTTGGGATTATTGATGCATCTCAATAAGAGGGACCAAAATTAAAAAATTGTGATAAAAAACTTAGAAAAGCACACTAAGGACAACAATAACTCAAAACAGACAAATTTATTTTGAATTATTTGTCTTCAGTGAACTTTAAACTTTTTGTCATACTTTTGAACTTTTTAGTTTCCTCACATCATGACAAATTTATAATACTCAAATATTTGACAAAAAATTAACAATTTTAGTAAAATAATCCTATAACAAAGTTAGGCCAAATCTCCACCGGTTAAAGTCTCGTGCGTAGCACAAATTTTACGCTAGCTAGTAAGCCTTTAGATGAAAGTGTTTTTTAATCTTAAAACCCATTTGTTACACGGATTGATCCACTGCAACGGGTTCGGTCATCTAGTCTTATCAACGGGATGGAAGGCAGGTCTAACTCCGCGGAAACGTTATAGGCCATGCTAGAACCTTTTAGAATATTCCAAAATTTTAGGGGTTATAATGGACAGATGGAGTCTTCCGGATTTTGAAAACTTCTACAACTCTTGATCTTTTGGTGTCTATAGATAGGAGATGGCAGCTAAGTGTAGTATTAAGTGAGAGACAATCGAGTGTGAGTGAGTGCTAAAGTGTGTGTAGACAAATTCTGGTGTGAGAGTGAAGTGTCCTTGCAAGAGTATTTATAAGAGTGAATTAGTTTGGGGTGTCCAAACTCAACCACGTGTTTTCCCCATATCTCATGCACAACATTGGAGAAAATATATATCTTGCCCCATTGTTAACACTACACCAATAATCGGAAGAACAAAACTCAGAAATTTCATCTGATTGGTAATATGTCTAATTCCATGTTCTCTTCCTCTCAATTCTATCTTTCTTATTGTTTGTATATCATTGATTTAAGTCCAAATCCTTGGCTTATTGACATTTTTGGTCCCCAATGTATTACTCGCATGCCGTTTTGATCCCCAACATACCAATTGTAACAATTTCATCCCCAATGTTTCAATTTTGTGTTTAAAAAGTCCCTACGGCTGACATCGTCACCTCTTTCAGTTAAATTGGTTGGATAAATTACAAATTTCACCCTTAAGGTTTATATTTGCATTACAATAAGCCCCTACTTAATTTCTAAAAGGTTTATATTTGCATTTCTTTGATTTCTGTCAACTTTTTTTTGAATGATTGATTCATCTCGACAAGAGAAATCCAAAGGTGAAAAATCACTATCGAAACTATTTTTTTTTTAATAAGTTACAAATATCACCTAGCAAAACACGAACGCCCGACAAAACCACCTCCAATTTTTTCCCTTTGAACATTATCGACCTACAAGCACTTGTTGTTTTCCTATTGTGATGATTTTTCATGAGGCCACTAAATTTTTTTAAAAAATTAAGAAATAATGCAGATCACTTGTGTGCAACGCGAAAGTGAGCCTTATGGTCCTATGGTCAATACCCGTAGACGAGTTCATCCCAAATTATATTTGGAATAGATGAGGCGGAGAAATTGAATTGATTATGATTATTACGAAGACCTACATCACAAATTCACTGTTTTTCTTCGCAATTTTTTTTTTACTTCTCCATAAAAAAATTGTTTTTTGTTGAATTTGCGACAAAAAAAAAATCGCATACTTTTACAACATATACAAATATACACACACACACAAAGATATACTATAGATGAGGAAGCCAAACATGGAGATGGAGGGTTCTAGCCTTCTAGATCTATGAGGTGGTGAGTTAAATGGGCGGCTATGGTGAGTTGAAGTGGTCTAGACTATAAAAATATTGCATTTTTTTTACTTCTCCATAAAAAATTGGAGGTGATTTTGCTAGGCATTTGTGTTTTGCCAGGTAATATTTGTATTATTCAAAAAAAATAGTTTCGATCGTGATTTTTCACCTTTTGAATTTCTCTCGTCGAGATGAATCAATAATCCAAAAAAAAATTGACAAATCGAAATCAAAGAAATGCAAATATAAACCTTGTAGAAATTAAGTGAGGGCTTTATTGTAAGGCAAATATAAATCTTAAGGGTGATATTTGTTATTTATCCAACCAATTTAACAGAAAGAGGCGACGGCGTCAGTCGTAGGGACCTTTTAAACACAAAATTAAAACATTGGAGATGAAATTGTTACAATTGATATGTTGAGTACCAAAACGGCACGCGAGTAATACATTGGGGACCAAAAATGTCAATAATCCTTTGAATGCTGATTTCTATTTTATCCGTTAAAGTTTGATCTGTCTCCCATTGGCTTGTGATCTAATTCAAAGTTTGATCTATTCTTTTAGCTATTCTATATTTTCTTCGGCGATAATTTCCTCCTGGGTAGTCCATAGAGCATGTGTTAACGTGTTAATGGTCTGATGCATGTTTTCAGATTCAACAACAGAGGATGCTTGCTTTTTTCTTCAATTTTTTCGTTCTATTGGAATGGGGTTATGCTTTCCAAATTAAACATACTGCGCAATTGACACAAACCCTTGGCATTTGGATATGTGCAGGAAAAATAAGCTATGGCATGAAATTAGGGCAAGGATCGGAGAAGAAGCTGAAGGTGCAAACAAAATGAGTTTGAAAAATGGAAAGGTGCAAGCATACAATTGAAATTAGCTGAGTTCTCACTTCCCAATTCTCACCCCCTCGGTGATTTAGGGGAGGAGGCGACTCCTTGAACCGGATTTCATAACGATGTTTCACCACTTTGGGGGCCAACACCTTACAATCTTCCACCCCTTCCATTCCTTCAATCTTCAATCTCAGTGACCTCCAGATTTTCAGTCGCGAAATATGTATCCCTCATTGCATTTCTTACCTCTGCTTTAAGATCACCAATCATGGAATCCAATTGAAGTACAATGACTTCCCCAACTCCATCATTTTGAACATCATCTTCTGAATCTACAAAATTTGACACGAGTAAACAAATGTATGGACGTTCAGATTCCCCTACCCATGCTTTTGCAAAGTACTCCGTGTCCAAAATTATTTGAATGGAGGCTTTTGCTGCCGGATAATTTCTCAATACCTTTTTCAACAAAATTTTCCAATATTCGGAAACTTTGTTGGTCACCTCAAAATCCGTTAAATCTTCCAACCTGTATGACATATTAGAGATTTTGCACAAATGTTGATAAAAAGGTTTGGAGCAAGTAGATTTTTGTTAAATTTGACTGTTGATGTTAGAGTCAGGAAAAATCTGAGCAAGTCTCTGATTGTTATCAACGAAGTTTCACTCAAACTCTAGTAATAACGAATGATGCATTTGAAACTTGTGTACAAACTGAAATTTCTGAAATAGTTCATCATCTCCTCAAGCTCTAGTGAGCTCACAAAATCAACTGCCTCTTCAAACTTGGTTTGGGTTATTCCAAGCTGTCATTACAGAATCTGTAATCCCAACAGCAAGACCATGGATGCCCATAAGCTACCCCCGTGGAGCAGTCTAAAATCCATCTTTCCTTTCTTGGAAACGTCTCGTACTGATATTTTCCTTCAAAACAAACAAGACCCAGAGTCCATTTTCCTGTTAAAAATCTAAGGAAAATCTATTTAACAAAAAAGCAACTTTTCCTTCACAAGAATAAAAATTAAAAGCAATTTCCTTCAAATCAAACAGGACCCAGAAAAATTCAGTCCATTTTTTAACTAATACATCCAAGTTAAATCTATCGAATAGCAGATTTTCCATTCATAAGAATCAAACTAAGACCATTTTCCTTCAAAACAAACAGAACCCAGAAAAATTCAGCCCATTTTGAATCCATAAAACTTAGTACTAAAATCTTTCAATTTGAAACATTTCGATTCATAACAATCAAAACTAAAAACAATTTTCCGAATGGACGAAGCACAGAAAACTTGAGACGATTTTCAATCATCAATCTATCAACTCGGACCTTTTCCAATCATAAAAAGCATGACTAATGGAGTACAATTTTCCTCTCTAAATTTTCCTTCAAAACAAACAAAACCCAGAAAATTCAGCCCTTTACAATTAATATGCCTCATAAATAAATATCACTATTCGGAAAAAAAATTCGTACCAGGCATGAAGATTTGTGCAAATACGATCCCAGACATGAATGAGTTCTTTGCCACGAAAATATTTTACGCTCAAACAAACGGAGTCTTAGTTCAAAAAGCTGAAAAATCCACTTCAAATTGAAAAATTGAGGCTTTGAGATTGAAGTCTCGCAAAAATACATTCTGAAATCATCAAAAACCCCTCAAGATTCCACGTAATTCCTGAATTCCCAAATCCAACCCATAAATTGAAGCTTTCAGATCAAAAATCTCAAAATACCCAATATTAAAACTAAACAGAAGTCCAATGGGTTTTTTTTTTTCCTTCTTCTAAGCCCTGAAATCCCACATCAAATCAAAATAATCGACACATGATTCTTATTACGGGGACCAATCACATATATTAGAGGAGACTTGTCTTCATAATTTACAAACAAAACCTTAAATGGAAGCACATTTCGCAATTCTAAATTCAAAAAAAAAAAAAAAAACCCTGTTTTCCCCGCCAAAGAAAACCAACTAAAAAACTGAAGCTTTCGAAACAAAATTGGACAAAAACGCAGCTCAAAATAGAGAAAAAAACCCTCAAGAAACCAAAAATTAAAATCAAACCGAAGCTTTCAAGTCTGGATTCCACAAAACCCAGTTCTAAAATCAAACAAAACTCAGTATGCTTTCAAAAACCGAAGCTTTCAAATAAAAAATTAGACAAAAAACCCAGTTCAAGAATCAAGCAAAAAAAGGGCGTACAAACTCACCAGCGATACGGCAGTGATCGATCGCAACACGGCGTGAGCGAGTGCTGGACGCTCTCTTCAATGGTGTGCAGGCCCTACAGGGGGACCTGAAACCCCCGGTTCTCGTGGACCAGAAACGTCTTCCAAACCGGCATGCCTTTCGCGCTGTATCCCTCGGGTTCAGAGCACTGCTGGAGGAACACCCGGATGCTGTCCCGGAATGGGTCTGACGGAGCGATGGGGCAGCCCGGCTGGCCGAAGGCGTAGAGCCCGTAGATTTTCGAGTTCGGCTTTCGTTTCTTGAATTCTTCCAATGGCGTCGACATTGTTGGGGCTCAAGAGGTAGGAGAGAGAAGGGTTTAGAGAGAGAAAGCAAGATTGAGAGAGAGAGAGAGAGAGAGAGAGAGAGAGAGAGAGAGAGAGAATCGAAGTTAGTTGTAGTCTTGCAGAGCTTGCAAAAGTTTGTTGCATTACTGGTGCGGGTAGAATATTTTACCCGCTCGATTTTTGGATGGTTTGGATTTACGTGAATGCCCCTGGTAGTTCAGAGAGTTACGTTTGTGATTGGGGGGTGTAACGGTCATTTGCCAAGGAATCTCAGCCGTTTGGTAGTTCTTGACGGTTGAAGAGGTTTGGGATGCGGCGACTAGACGCGCTCAACTTCTTGCTGACGTGGAGGAACAAGGCTGTGTTTCGATGAACAGAAAAGGGAAGGAAAACAGAATTTACATATGGCGTAAATTTCATTGGAGAAATTTTTGGTTACAAATCGGGTACCACGTCCATGTAGCACATCTTAGCCGTCCAAATAATGCAATCGACGGCTCGGATTGAAACACTCTTTTCCTTTCCTTTTTTTTTTTGTAAAATTCGTTCAGTACCTTTAAATCCGAGCTGTCAGTTGCATTTTTAGACAGTTTGGATGTGTTGCACTCTCTTGCGTATATTTAGGGATCATTCGGCTTAATATAAGTCATTTGGCTTCTTCTTTTTTGTCCTTATTCAAAAAAAATTCACATTAATTAGTTTTACTTCGATTTTTTTTTAAAATTATTGTTTTTTTTATAGTAAGATGAATCTAAAAAGTAAAAAATTATTATTAAAATAAATATTTTTTTTGAATATAGATAAAAATAAGCTCAAAATTTGAGAAATTAGCTACACGGGTCCTGTCCCACCTTAAGAAAAGACCCAAAAAAAAATGTCATTTGGATTATAATGCCAAACTAAAAGGATGACCTGGACCAATAAACATTGGGTACGATCGTTTTTCTTGCTCAGCACCCTCTCTCAACATATTTATTTGGAAACCTATTGTACCTCTGCACAAGCTTCTTACTGCCAATCATGAAGAAGACGAAACGAAAGCAGAATGTCATGAAGAAGACGATGGAACTGTCTGTATTGTGCGGAAGCGACAGGTTGACGGCCTGTCAGGGCCGGCTAAAGGGGTAGGCAAGGGAAGCACGTGCTTCGGACCCCCAAAAAAATGATAAAAATGAGGGCCCTCAAAATTCTAGAATCCCTATATATATGTGTGTCTATGGCCCAAAATTTTTTATTCTGCATTGAGCATCCTTTCAATAAAATAGGCCCAATTGAAATTTAGGAGCCACAAAAAAATATGCCCAAACGGTAGAATTACTCATTAGAAATTCTGGGGCGATCAAAAAAAAAAAGAAGAGAAAAGAAATGCCTGAGGAGTTGAGGACTATGGAGGCTTAATTAGTACGTTTGCAGCAAAAAGTGCGAAAAGACTAATTTTCAAATGATGAATTTAAGGTATTATAATAGTTGCATTTTTTTTTTTTGGGATAATATGCTTCTATTTCGTAATGGTAAATATTTTGTAATGGTTTTTTTATGAGACTTTTTGTAGACCACTTTTGTATGAAAAATATAGGGAGGTCTCATTCAAGAGGTTCGCTTCCGGCCTCCAAAATTTATGAGCCGGCCCTGCGGCCTGTTTCGGCCCGAACGCCGAACGGGGAGGCCAAAACATGGCCGGAAAATCCCATTGGAAGTGAAATCAATATATATCATCAAGAAGTGCAAGGAGGGCTAGCTGCAACGGGAAGGTAAACATGGTCAGGATTCGCGGGATTGTTCGAAAACATGATGAGGTTAATTTCGGGTGACAGAGATCATGAGTTGAACTTGATCGAAGAGGGGGTTATTAGGTTGGAGTACTGATGATTGGCTATAGCTTCATGGGTTGTTGAACGAGGATTTGACTGGATATTGGAAGTGGTGGAGCTACTATATATAACTGAGAGGATTACTACTTGAAGATGTTCAATGAGCTAACTAATGTAGTAATGGGTAAAGAAATCGAGGTTAATTCAGTGCACGAAGCTCTCGCTACTTTAGGCTTTGAGGATTGTGTGATGTATGCAGATTTACTCACTAGACAATATTGTAGTAATGGGTAAAGAAATCATAGTCACTCCATTGCTTGAGACTCTCGGGACTTATGGTCGGAGGACTGTGAGACCCAGGGGCACGCGCTGAGCGAGTGAGGGGGAGACGGCACGTGCCACCTCCATTTCAAAAGTACAAAAAAAAAGAAAGGGAAAATAACGGCCTATGACGTATTTTGATAATTAATACCCGCCAAGGACATGCTGAGAACATTTATATAAAAAGGTTTATATAAAATCATACGACAACGTCAACTTTTGCCAAGAGGTTCAGGCAGATAACGCTTTGGGCTGTAAGAATAAGAATTCACACAGTTCAAAACAAGCCAGCACCATTTTGTTTTTACTCTTTTCAAGACTCACTCACGTATCATCTCTCTCATTTTAAGTTTTTGAAAAACTTTCCACATGATTTGTATTTTTTTTACTAATTGGAGAGGAACATAACACATTTGAACATAATTGTGTTTTCCCGCTAGTTTAGTATTTTATTGCATGTATTTCTTTACGTAGTACAATAGTTGTGTATTGACATAAAAATTAAATTCACAAACATGTCGATTTATATGTTACGGTGCCACTCTCGTAAATGAATCCTATCTCCACCCCTGGTGAGATGTATGCAATACTTACACATGAGTTAGGCTTTTGTGTTGACTATCATTTGCTTTACTTTATTACTGTGCGAATCTGAATCTGAACTCATCGTATGATAATTCCTCGGTTATTCAAATTTTCGCTACGTATGGAAACTGATAATGTCAGAATTGTTTTTATTAATGTCAAAATTGTTGTGCATAAAAGTCTTGTATTTTGCACACGGTACAAAACTCTTAATGCATGGCATTAATAAAAAATAATTTTGGCATTATCACCACCCGTGAAATAATTTCTGGAAAAGCCTAGGAACACACCGTCCGGACATAACTCATGCCCGGAATGCAATTGCATTTCTAGCAAGCAAGCATATGCAATCTCAAAGGTAACCCATAATGCCCAGGTTGCCCATATATAATGTCGTTCAGAAGGCAGTGAGGGGTCTTATCTTTTCTACTTGGGAGTTGAGGCCTCTGATGTGACTTCTTTCATCTCTTCAGAGAGATGGATGCCGTATTTTATGTAGTTCTTTATTATGGTTCTATAAATAAAATCGTAGTCCTATCAATTGAAAAAATAATAATAATAATCTCAAAGGTAACAACCCGACATAGCAAACCAAGTGGATGGGCACTAAAATGCAAAATCAAGGTCATAGCACTGCAAGTCCGAGCTCAAATCCTCTAACTCATTTTGAGATTGGATCACGCAGGAATTTTCTCATTTCTCAAGTTTCCCACGCTATCCGATCCAATAGCCGTAAATGAACTGCAACCCCGGCAAAGGCAAAACTGAGTACAAAGGATTTGAGGGACTACAAGTCCACCATGCATTATTCCAATTTCCAACTAATTTCACATCATCTTCACAAATTTCATTCGTAATAAGCAAGGCAAAATGGTATCGCGAGAGGGTAATCTCCGACTGTCTCGACATTTTGGTTGTTCATAGAATCCGAGTAAGACACTGGGATAGATTCAGATAAATACATAAGTTTCTGAAATCCTCTTATCTTCAGTCAGACAAGTCCTCTAGTTGAAGACTTTTCGACAAATAAATTTACTGACTCTAGTAGATAAAATCAACCAAGGTATGATCCCAACCTGCATTTGCATTAACGAATCATTAGTACCCTCACATAGTCAATATAAATCAGAAAGTTGCATATAATTATTTGTGCATTCAAAAATCAAGAAGCTACGGTCCTCTCGTTGCTTGATTTGTGCATGTAATAGTCGTTTGATTTGCTTATCATGCCCTGAAGGGAAAGTGGAGTTACGGACTGGATGGCTACATTTTTCGTTTTAGGCATTTATATTTGCAGCATATTCGTAACAAAGGCCCGGAATCATTAGGCAAAAAGTTAAATTATGTATCTCAATGATGTAAACCAGCTTCCCTATTGGATACATGAAATGCTAACGAGGCTGGTCATAAGTAATCTATCAACACTGCCAGAAAAAAGACCTACCAATGGAGTACGAAAGGGCTGATATGCCAACTTTTACATGGAAAGGAAATATCAACCTTCAATATAGGGCTTCAAGAGTAAAATTTCTTCAATTTTAGAATCTCCAGGTTTCAGTGGTGGCTGGGTCTCAACGTGGGGGTCTCTCTCTCACTAAGGGTAAAATCCAACAGTTTTTGGGCATAAGCATTTTAGAATTGTTCATTTAACTCAAACATTAAACGGCTTTGCTCTTGCCGGCGGAAAACATATGAGACAGCAGACACGTTTCCCATCCAACACAATAGTTGTAGTCTTTGTAGAGATTACCTCTTGAAACATTTATCTAGCAGCAAAGCAAGAGAATAATACCAAAAGAAAAACGGAAAATGTTTAATTACCATAACATTATCATTCATTGGACTCCCTCCTCTCCAAGATAATGCCTTACCTGCAAAAGGAGATTTGTAGTGAATCATGATGCTGCAGTAACATGTAATCTTTCCAGTACAAATTATCAAACCTGAGGATGTTAGCCTAAAGCATATCATCTACGATAAATCTACCGATCAATAGCTAGTAAACTAAAGTACAAATCAGTATAATTCGTCACTCATAGTAAGAAGTGGAGCCTCCTAGTTCAGCTAGTAAGATTAGAATTAATGGACAAGTAGAATATGTGAAGGGTGAGCAGGGAAACATCTCAGTCCCAAATATGAATTTAACTAAGTGACAAGAATGCATTACCAAAGGGCTCCACAAGTTGTTTAGATATGGCAGAGACGGGGAGCCGCCAAAACCAACAAACCAGCGAGAAAAATGTAAAAACCTGTAGAAAGCCATGCATGTGAACACTTCAGACCCTTGTTCAGTGAAAACGAAAAGACAAAATCAAACATCATATTGCTCCAAGATCACCTTTAATATGGTGAGACCTTTCGAGTATGAATCATATGACAATTTCATTTCCTTGCTGTGCAGTTCTTGAACTGCAAGTTACTTCAAGTTCTTAGTTTCAGTCCATATCAGGCAATACACGACCAATTAACGAAAGAATCAACTAAACAACACAAAATATAACCTGAATAAAATTCAGAAAGGCTAATATTTCGACATAACGTGCAAAGCCTCACCATTTGAAGAATAAACATTTACATGTCTCCAATGGTGGCTTACCTTTATCAGGTGACATGCAGGAAAGCTACAAGCCTAGGCTCATTCAAACGATTGCCACTTAAAAGGCTGCAACTTGTGAGTTGCGACACAACAAAAACATGGCATTTGAGAAAAACAAAAACTTCTTAGTCAACCTGCAAGACCATCTCCAAGGGAGTAGTACCTTTTGTGCTATTTTACCACATCAAAAGTGCAATTTACTGCAGCCTGCTCCACTAGCGTGTAATATTTACAAAAGGCACAAGCAAAAGGACAGTATTTTGCAAAACATTTCGTTAACCCTAGACCAAAACTGAGTAAAGCACCTTTCTATACAGTATACTTCGTAGAACATCATTTCCTCCAGAAAATATATCTCATAAAAAATATGGTGCCATTTTGACGAGTCTGTGTCTCCTTTAGTTAGAAGTTATCTCGGCCCTAGATATGCTTCGACGCCAACTACAATACCTGTAACTGCAAATCAATACATCTGCCACCCTCCGTCAATCGACCTCCCTATAACTCCATTAATAGTAATACAGTACCAGCAGCTCCTATCGCATGGTTATGTCTCACCAACACACCCATATTCGTAGAACTTTAAAGAGCTCGCCTTCTCAACAATACCATCACTACCTCCTCTGGCTACAAACCGCTCTCTTCCTTCTGACCCTTGTTAGAATTTGCCCACATTGGTTAATTATAACCTCCAAAACTAGTACATAAGCATGGGCGGCCTCTCTACTCATTGCCAATTGGTTTTGCGTTGGAAGCTTTGACAACCCTCTTGGCTTGAGAGCAGATATCATTGCCAGGGAGCGATTGTCTTCTTGCTCCTTGATGACCCCTCACTAAGCACTCCACTCGTGCTCCTTTCTAGGCTATCAAACCGAAATTGATGAGACCCCTCCAGCAGATCCTAAAATACCAGCTTCAGACCGCAAGGAGAAGAACCATCCCCTTTACCAATATCTAAGCCCCACTCAACAGCCAATTAGTATAATGCTTAGGTCTGCCTCACAATCTCAGAAAACCCTGTGCTCTCAAATTGGATACTTTAACCAAGTCTCCAGTCTACGGCCACCTGGACCGATGTCATCATGTCTTATAACACCTAAGAGCCCACGGAATCCGAGCTAGATATTTTATGCCCATGCCCTCAAAACACACGATGAGGAACACCCTATCCATTTTCAGTTTGACAGTGTACTCTGCCTGCAGAGGTGGAGGATCTGAGGCTTTCATGATGACTACAAGGAATATTATAATATAAAAATAAACACCAGAACCATAGAGTTAGGATTCACTGAGATTGCCCTCAAATTCAGAAACTGAAGCAACAAAATTGTAGTCGTCCTGTTAGATTGACTAAGAACTTTTATCTCCACATTCCAACCCAACCCAACTTCCTAGATGCTTATGCCACACAAAATCAAAATAGGGCGAAAAAAGACGAAAAAGAGAAGGGAAAAAACAGGAAGAAACAATTCCAGAGAAGCCTTGTAAAAATGGCATCCAATAAAATTACGTACTTTTTGCAAGGTCCTTCTCCTTAGATGCTGCCATCCTCCTAAGTTTAGCAGCCTGTGCAAATGTGGAAGGCCTGTGTTTAACAAAGAAAGAAACAAACAGAAACCAAAATTATCTTTGTAAAGAAAAATAAGACACGTCATAAGGATCTATAGAGGAGCTTTGTTTTCTTCTTCCTTTTTTCCTTTGTAGGGTTGTTAAGTTGACAACATTAGAAAGACCACTTTGTCAGAAAGTATAAGCCAATCCACAACAAGAAAAATGTTGTAGAGTCAACTTCAATCTATCTAACATCCAATGCAAAGCATATTTGTCATGAGTTTTAATTGATACCGCCAAGAAAGTAAAGCATAATCCCAAGTGCACTCATGGAGATGATGCAAAACATGCTCAAGATTTTCTGACCTACCCACAGGCATAATAACTCACAACTCAAAGAATCAAGGAGAACAACTACAAAACTTTTTGCTATGATGCATTTTAATCAAGAGGAAAAAAAATGTTCAATAAGACCGCCAGCATCACTCACTGTGACAAGGAGCTGGCCTCCTTATACATTTGCTTAATCTCTCCGCGCAATTGTTTCTCCACCCCAGACTTTGAGCCTTTCTGAGAAAAAAGCAGAGAACCAAAAAAATGAAGTATGAGATATGTAACATTATGCTAACATTGTGGCAAAAACTACCAGTAAATGTGCCTATCAAAAAAAAAAAAACTACCAGTAAATGTATCAACATTAGAAATCAAAGTGATGCTTCCGATGCCAAAAAACAATGGGTGTGGTCCCAAGTAGCACTTGGTATGGAACCCACAGCCAGAAGGGACAACATTGTCGACATCTCTAAGTTCTCATCTCGTGAAAACTATTCAAAGAAACAAAGCAGGAATATAAAACAACTGATTTCTAAGTTCTCATCATTTAGTTACATCACAAATGAGACAATTGTTGAAACTCCACCCTAATGATTCAAAAACGTGAACAAAGAAAGATAGCCTCCGGAAAATGCAATATTATGGTATTAGTGCAGGACTGCAGGAAGTGAAATTGGAACGAACAAGTTTCAAGCTGGTAGGTTCTACCAATATACGATCCCATATGTGTTCAAGCATGTATACACGTACATGACTCCACGGGGTTGGCCTGGTCAAAACCTGGACCTAGGGTTTGCTCCCTCCAAGTTCTCATGTTCGAAACCTCCTAGATAGTATCAACTTTAAATGTGTCTCTTGCTAGTGGACAGTGTGTCGTCCTCTCGATTGTGAGTAAGCTGCTCTGACATCCTAAGTTATCAAAATAAATGTCTATCTATTTCTATTCTAAAGGAAACACTCCTGTTGGTATGAACAACGGTTATGAAGTCGGTGCAACTAAACTACCCCTTTAGGCTTTAACTACCCAAAAAGCCACCAAAGTCTTTTTCTCCTCTATTTTCTAATTTCACATCTCCCATTTCATTACAAATTAGTTTCAAGTTTCCTCTTTTACATAATCAGCGGCAACAGAAGGGTGAGCCGGGAGGTACCCCAGCCCCTACACAACTTCAAATATTCTCTCTAATGGCACTAGTTTTCAGGTTAAGTTAGAAAATTTCTACAAGGTTGGCCCTGCATGTCCCAAGGATGAAAAAAAAAAAAGTTCTTAAAATGAGGCAGAAAGTGTGGAAAAACTCCTTGCAATTCTAAGTTATCAATAATTTTTTGATCGCCTGTCCACAATAAAATGATGGCTACGAATAATCATATATACACACGAACTTAGACCTATGAAGTAGCAACATATAATATAGTATAATTTTTATAATCCCTGTAGAAATAGACATGGTTCGGGCTCCAGTCGTATACAAATCACGCGTCCGCCATTGTGCACGATATGATTTGCTTGGCATCTAGTGCATATATAGAATAGGCATGCTAGCCACCTTGATGCTGAGCTACTAGTTCCTAATTAATTACAATCTACTCCGTAATATCTCTATTCTCTACTAAATAGCAATGAAGATCAGGCATAACTACATAAAAGTAACGTCATATAGCCAACCAAATGACATTTAAATCAGCAAATTTGGGTAAGCACTGATCTACGCATGGCATGATTGTATGCGGCATGATTGTATGCGGCAAACCAATTGCAAGATAAAAGTACCTTTTTCTCGTGTTCTAAGAATCTGGATAGCAATTGGAATGTGAAAACAATCATGAAAACAACAGGAGCTGCAAGAGATCTTCCATGCTCTTCTATCTTTGTTTCTTCCGTTACACCCTGGTTCTGCTTCTCTGGTCCTTGGGAATTGGGTGGCTTTGAATTTTGAGAACTCTCTATTAGTCTATTTGCTACCTCGTGGGTTGGCTTGGTCTAGACATGAAACTTAAAGGTTTGCTACCTCTTAGATCTCATGTTCAACACTTAGTTGCAGGAACCTTCAACTATGCCCACGTTTCTTCGACGGAAACGCGTTTCCGCGTTCCCGTCGACGGAAACTCCAAGAAACTCGTCCCAATGACGATGGGAACTCGTTCCTTACCTATACGGGAACTTACACCCAAAAAACGGTTGAGAGACTTACCATTCAAGCTGCAATTGGTACCTTTAAAGTTATTTTGTTCTTGTTGGTGTGCACATTTGATATTAACCTTCTAGAGTCATACTAATGCCTTTAAGGCTTTAACTTTTATGCCTACTTAATATGCACAAGAGCTCTATTGTGTAATCATGTGCTACAATTAAAATGTTGAAATATAACTAGAAACTTATAATTTTAATAGTAATATTTTATGTGGTAGAATAATATTTTTATATTGGCATTTAACAATATAAAATTCTAAAATATATTTATAATTTTAATAATTTTTCCTAACCGCTTCCAATGGCGCTCCCACACTTCTATGATCATCCGCTCCCCTGTCCCCGCCCCCACTCCTGCTTCGTGTAACTAAGGTTCAACATCTCCTGTGTACTATCAACTTTAATGGGGCTCCATCTGTACGGGATTTTGCCCGGCTTTAAGGGTGGGTTTTCCCTAAAAAGTTTTTCTATAGCTTAAGAACTTTAGACAATTTGTTTATGTCAAATGCACTTTTAGTTAATGCATGTAAGGGGAATGACCTATCTCAAAATCGTTGTTTTTGTGAGCTTTATCCCGTTTAGTCCATTTAGACACCAGGAGAAACCCACCCTAAATGAGTCTCTACCTGGCGGACGGTGGAATGGTCCAAGGGATTACTTGAGGTGCGCGTTAGCTCACTGGGATACCTAAGTTATCAACATATATACATATAGATATAAGGGGCATGCTAGCTAGCTTGGTGTTGAGCTACTGGTTGTGAATTAAAAGCAATCTATTGCGTAACATTTCTTGCAAATACCAACGCAAATTAGGCACAATTACATAACAACAACGTCGTATGGCCAAACAAATGAAATTCAAATCAACAGATTTTGTATAAGCCCTAAACTCTACATAATAAGATTGAATACGGCAAGCCAATTGCTTGATTAAAAAAAAGGGGTACCTTTTTCTTGTGTTCTATGAATCTGGACAGCAATTGGAAAGCGACAACGATCGTGAAGATGATTGGAGCTGCTAGAGATCTCCCGTGTTCTTCAATCGTTGTTTCTTCCATTATGGCTTGGGTTCTGATTACCTGATCGTTGGGAATTTGGTGGGTTTGAATCTCGAGAGCTCTCTAATAGGTTGATTTCATTTTGTTGGCAAAAAAATTGAAATAACGAACTACTTTTGGAAGTTGGGGATGTGCGTGCGTGCGTGTGTGTGTGTGTGTGTGTGTGTGAGAGAGAGAGAGAGAGAGAGAGAGAGAGAGAGAGAGAATAAAAGTTGAAGGGGATTTCTTTCAAGAATGAAAAAGGAATAATGAGTTTTTAATTTTCTTTCCAATTCATGAACCAAATAAGGAGGATGATTTTTTATATTTTTCACAATCTCTCTCTCTCTCTCAGGATGATTTTTTATATTTTTCACTCTCTCTCTCTCTCTCTCTCTCTCTCTCTCTAATAGCATCTCCGGCCTTTAATCAAAATTTTACTCTCTCTCACTCTCCCTAATAGCATCTCCGGCCTTTAATCAAAATTTTACCCAAATTAAAGCGTCATTTGATACGAAATATAGTAATATACCAATAGACGAATATAAATTTGAGTAAAAATTTATTAATGGCATAATTGTAAAGTAAGTGAGAAAATATATTTAAAAACTTAAGCAATAATTTGAGACTCTCTTGATTTTGGTAAAAAATTTAAGTAAAAATCAAACTGGTATAGAATTGAGTCAAGGAGTGGAGGAGTTGGTTTTAAGACTTGTTTTACTCAAATTTTGAGGTTGATAAAACAAAATACTCCGTATTAATGGTTGAAGATGCTCTAATGGGTGTGCTATCTAGTGTTCATTGTGGTGTGTGCTACGAATTAGTAAATGAACTTGTATTTTAGGTGCTCCAACAATTATGATGTCTTATGCTCTAGAGTGTGCTAGTTTATGTGAATCAGAATGTTTTATCAAGTTTGCATATGAGTTTCTGGTATATTTTTTGGTCTTCGGAATAAAAGCAATAAACATGTTGTTTCCATTAAAAATACCATTTAGACTATTTATTTAGGGGAATAACTTGTCTTGAATAGCGGGAAAAAAAAGTGCCTTTAGTCAATTAGTAGGGTTTTTCCGTCGTTAATGAGTTTGCTTGCTTTGCTTGTTCGATCATCATTGGTATGCTTGTGGCTTAGTGGATCAGATATTTAGTTAGTGCGTTCACCCCTACTCTTGAAATGTAACGTCTTTTTTTCATGATAATGGCTAGCAGAGAAGAAGTCTTATCCTATAGTAAGGTCTTCCTTCGTACCACAATCAGGACGACAAAAGCGACATTCCTTAATTAAGGATAGCGGTAGTGCTAATGAAGAATGAGGGAGAGGGAGAAAGAAGTGGGACACCTTTTTCTGTGATTGAAATGTATATGTGTCAATGTGTGCATCTAACTTATCCTTGCACGCGCTTTTAACCACACCATTACATATTAAACCCTGACTAAACACACTCATGGCACAAACATAGTACTCTATCGTCATGTGTTGGGAAGTATTTATACTATCATAATCCTCGCCCAACTCACAAACAAAGTATATCAACTTCTTTTCGGTAGGAGTTTGAGCCCACAACTTCACTCCATCTAAGTGTAGTTACACAATCATTGGCTCAAGTGCAGTAACATTGTAGAAGAGTCATCACATTCGACAACATTAAGAAAAAAAGTTGTTTCGGTGGTCATGGAGCTCTCTATCGATAGAGTTTTGTGTGCTCATGACCCCAGAGTTTTCACATAGCTTATACGTCCAAAACACAACAGTGGGTTGACATAAACAAACCCAAGGGTGTAATGTGTTGAAATTGACAATTGAGGGATGGAAGTGATACCCAGGGTTGAGAAAGGGGTCTATTAGAAAAATGGTCGATCACTTAGGGTGCGGTTGCTACATAAATTAATATATATGTTTTCCCAATTTTTTTGTTTATGCTACAAAAATTATGGAATTACTTGTTTGTTAAATAGGAACCAACGACTTCACAGATGCTCTGGCATTTTTGACAGATAAACATTGAAATCAAGTCGTTACTTTCTGTTTTTTTTTTTTTTTTAACGGCAAAAAATTTATTAAGAAATTTGATAAAGATACATCAAGTTGGAGGATAGGGGATGGAGACCCAACCAAAGGTTGGACAACACCTAATGGAACGAAGTCCTATCAACGGGCCAAACTCGAACACCTATGCCTATGGGTCTTAAAATGTCCATATCAGACAAATAAAGCATATAAAGCAAAAGGCCTAAACGCCCAAATAAAAAACTACAGCTCAATACCAAAGGGCCGAAAACAAAGGGACAAGACAAAGAGGCCAACCCCAACCCAAACACCTATCCTAGCCCTAAAACTACACATATCAAAACAAACACCGATACCACCACCATGCCACCGACAACCACATCAGGTCGTTACTATTCTGTTTGGGAAAATGATGGCTAATGACGTGTTTTGATAATTAATACCCGCCAATAACATTTAAATGTTGTAAATGTCCCTGACGGGTATTAATTATTAAAACGCGTCCTTGGCCAAATGTTGTAAATGTCCTTGGCGGATATTAATTATCAAAACACATCTTTAACCGTTATTTTCCCTTTTTGTTGTTTCACTAATATTTAAGATACGAACGTGAACATAAACAATGTATGAAGTATATCATCCATTGATCGAGAGAAGGATAATTATATCATTAATTATATTAATGACGGCCCATTACGTTCTGATTAAGGATAAAACAATTTCAAGAAACATATATATTAATGTGGCCATAGTGTGGTGGGCCGGACGGGGGGTTTACGTGACCCGGACCGCATGGACAAGTCCAATGATGAGAAAGGCTTTAAGGACCCAGAGGCCCACGACAGCTTCATGAGCGGTTCGGCACGGGGCATTGTGGACGGGCCAAGTTTTTTGGTCAAGGTTTGGTTTGGTAGCGTGTTAGACAGAGCGGAGCCATGTCAGTGTTGAGCAAGACGGCTCGACCACGTGGCATCTGCCTACGTGACATTCAGCAGTCGTCGTGCATGACATTACTCTCGAGCGCTTGGAAGGCACGAGCTTACTTGGAGCCCAAGTCTAGCCAGCATGATAAACCCGGAAAAGATATGTCGTTATTTTCGCCACAAAACACTATGCAATTTCTTCCAATTAATTTCAGATTGACTTAGGTATCGAAGTGAGCTGCATAAGGCCAATGAGGCATTGATAGGTGGTTTATTTTGCAGGATTAGGAAGGTTCTAAGTCATATAAAAAGTGTGTGGGTGCGCAAACGAGAGCGCGAAAGCGTCTCTCAAGAACCTACAAAACAACTAAAATTCGCAAATGCTAGGATTGAGAGCGCAAACATTGGTCATTTTGAAGTATTATGTGACTAAGGGAAGGTCCAAAAGAGAGGGTTGCAAATAGATTCAACCAATTATCAAATATTCAAGAACAGAACTAGATCACATCCCCGTGTAACATAAGGGCATCCCCAGCCCAATGTCCCCTAAAACTTTATTTGGGAGGATCAAAATAAAATTTTATGGGGTAATAAAAAAGAGAGTTGATTTCTATACTTTCTTTTTTGATAACCACACTCTTTTTTTTTTTTTATTTTAGAAATGAAAGTGTGTGTATTTATTTTATTTTTTTGCTAAAAGACAATTAAAAAGGGAGTGTGGATATCAAAAAAGAGAATGTATAAATCAATTCCCTTTAAAAAATGATTTTAGAGGGTTCCACTATCCATGTTCACTCCAACCATGAATCTCTATTTCTTTGTTTTTCATTTTCATTTGAATTTTGTCTCATTTTTAATCCACTAATGATGTTCTTCTATCAATTTCAATTATTTCTCTAATTTTATATTCAAGAAGTGATTTTGAAGGATCTTTCATTTTCTTTCCTACTTCGTTCTCTACGATAATATGGAATAATACCCCAAGCGTAGGGTTTAACGCGTCGATTGAAGCATAATAACTGGAAATCCGGGATCGTACCCAAGAGAATAATTATATGACTTCGCCGGATTTGTAGATGCAAGTAAGGGCTTTCAGCCTTTAGACGGCCAACTTTGTTTTACTTTAAAAGGTGGAAATAAAAGGCTAAATTAACTCAAATTAACTAAAGAAAAGATAGGCTAGGTCTAGGAATTATTAGCACCCAAGACTTGAACTAGATCACATTCTTCACCCAACTACACAATTTAATATACTTGATTATAGTTCTCAAATCGGAAAATAAAATGATTTGAGAACCAAGCTAGCTCTAGAATTCATTTGACAAATACCTCGTGCGAAAGAGCTCTAAACATCTTATGTGGTGGGTAGACAACGCTCCCACCTACACAAGATCAAAGAGGTTAACACCTCGGTAATTTATCAAACAAACCCGAACCCCACATCAATTTTCAAATCAAAGTTTAAAGCTTTATTGGGTGCAAAACGCAATTTTCGCCTGAGCCATGAGATGCTAATCATCACATGACCTAACCATTGAAACTACTCACCCATATCTAGAGAGATAGGAGCAAGCAAAAATCTAGCTAACATAATGAAATAACAAGACTTGAATTAAAATAGAGATTAAGATAGATCGGGAGAAAATAAACAACTTTAATTAAGGCAACAATATCAAAATCTAACAACTAAAGGCAGAAATTAAAATAATTAAAACTGAAAATGAAGAACACTCAAGAACAATTTGAATTGCCAAGAAATCTAATCTAGATCTAGAGAATTGTACTATTGCATCTATGCTACTTGTTTTTTGCACAAAAGCTTATATACTCCGGGGATCCGCGCCTGGAATATTCCCAAGATACTCAGAAAATCCACTCTTAAGTCTCTCGGCATCGATGGCGACGGCCTTAGAGTGCTCTGCTATCATGCTCGGCATCGATGTAACATAATTATTCCCATCGATGCCGAGGTGGCTAAGGAGTTGGACCACTAAAGGGCTCGGCATCGATGGAATGAATTCCTTGACATCGATGCCGAGCATGATAGTGGGGCACTTGGCTGTCAACCTCTTGCTCGGGCAATGATGGGTTCTGCTCGGGCAATGACGGGTTCTGCTCGAGCAAATCTGCTCCTGCCTTGGCTATGACAACTTCTGCCTTGGCCACCCAGCTTCTGCTCGGGCAAATCTGGTTCTGCCTTGGCAATGACAGGTTCTGCTCGGGCAAATCAACTCCTGCCTTGGCCAATTCAACTTCTGCTCGGGCAAAGACATGTCTTATGCAACGAAAACTCCCTTTTTCGGCGATTTACCTACAAAATAGAACTAGAACACTATACGGGCAAACAACGTTAACAATAACTAATAAGTAATTAAATTTAACTAAAACTAGATACTAGCGCACCCTACATTACATTCTCGGGTGCTTATCATTTCCTCATACTTAAAATCTGGAGTGTCAAATTTCATCATCTCAAATAGAGAAAAAAATAGAGGATTGATTGGAGCTTTATTTTACTCCAAAGTGGAGAAATGGAGGCAAATATGGAAATATAGAGTGTGGGTTGGAGATGCTCTAACAAGCGCTACATCATCTTCAGTCCATTAGGGTCAAGTTCGAGCTCTTTTAGGAACTTTTTTCATAGAAATCTTTCAATTTTTTTAAAGTAAGTTGAGAACACCAATTGGGGCAAAAATCACGTTAATCATAATGTTACATCAAAGCACGTTTTATCTTTATCTTTATCTTTATAAATAAAAGAATGCAATTCTGAAACCCATTTATCTCAAAATAATGTTACGAAAACTGTATCAAATGAAATCCTTTTGTCGTGATTCTTTGGTACCCTTATTGACACTCTTGACGAACTATATAAAGAGAAAAATTTCTATCATCGAAATGGATCCAAAAAAACCTCTTCGATTAGGGAAAAAGAAAAGAAAGAAAGAGACTTGGATTAGACTCTCCACTCCATTTAAAAAGACCTCAGAGCTTCCACATTTGTCTAGCTTAATTCTTCTCATCCAACGGTATAATAAAATGGAAAACACCCAAAAAAACCTCTTGCATCAACCTCACCCAAGCCCTCGCTACTTTGCAATTGGGATAGTTTTGCTACAATGGCTCGTGTGTTTACACGAGGCACTATTCATCACATTACTTATTATTTTACCATTATCTATTCTGTACCCCATTTATATATGAGTCTTTTGTTATTCTTTCATTCGGTTTTGATAAACGGATGTCCGGCTCAATGAAGAAAAATGATTTATGCATGTAGCTGACTCCAAGTAATTGAGACATAAGGCTCGATTTGGTTTGGATAAACGGATGTCCGGGCCAGCTAGCGCACATTCCACATAATTAAGTAACTACTCTACTCTATAGGCTCATAATTAATATTTGTCGTATTTTTATGATTATTTTATCTTAGTAGGTCATAATTAATATTTGTCTCTAGGGCTCTTATAATAATGACAAATTTTAATTATGACCCTTTAGAATAATACGATCAGAAAAATAAGATTTTCGCCTTAAAATCCTAAAAATCGCGATGGAAGAGAGAATGAGTGAAAGAGAAAATCGATGAAAGGGTGAGAGAGAATCCGTGAGAGAGAAAGACAGTTTGATCGGAGAAAAGAGGTTTGGTTTCTGCTGGAATGAGAGAGAAAGGGGCCTGGTTTGATCGAAGAAAAACGGGTTTGCTTTTTGCTGGAGAGAGAGAGAGAGAGAAGTGGTTTGGGCCTTGGGAGGGGTTCGGTTTCCGTGTAAATAGGGTTTTTTTGGTATTAAAAAGGAAATACAAAAATACAAAAATTTAATTAAAAAGAGAGTGTGAATAAAGAACATGATACAGTGAATATTTTAAAAGTGAATAGCTAAAATAATAAAGTGATTTTTTACTTTTTAATTTAGTCTAAAATTTAAAAATATTTGTGCGGATGCTCTTAGGACCGAGAGGATCCAACTCCTAGTCTCCTACAAAACGAGAGCACAGTAGCCAAATCTTCGTTAGACAAAAAGTAGTACTAGCAAAGAAAGAGTCCGAAAACAAAAAAGTAGCCAAAATACTTGTTAATCACCCATTACAACTCAGAGGTTACAAAAGTAATTACGCAGCATCAATCATACAGTGGCCAAAGTAGCAATTATCCTCTTTCTAAGTGCTTTTAACCTAAGAAGAGAAACTTTTTGGTATAGGATATCAAGGGTGTTGGTATCTCCTCCAATCCGTTTCGCATTTTTTGGCCATTTTTCGATCACATTTGGATGATTAGTTCAGTTCATTTTCTAGAGTTAAGTGAGAATCTTAACCATACCAAAAATCGTGTTTATCGGGCTTTAATAAGTACATGATCGGCACACTGGATTGGAACCCAATTTTGGTTTTTTTTTTTTTTCCAATTTTCATGTGTGTCGATTATGTATCAAATATAGTTTGATAAACACAGTTTTTGATATGAATAAAGTTCCTACCAAACTCTACAAAATGAATGGAGCCGATCATCAAAATATAATTGAAAAATGAGAAAAGACCGAAGGGGGTACCAACCCCCTTGATATCTCCAGTATACCTAAAAGTTTCTCTTAACCTAAACTCACATGAGAATGTGAGTGCACGAACAAAAGCGTGAAAATGTCTTTTAAAATCCATCAAACAATTAGAATTTGTGAGTGCGAAGATGCGAGTCCAGAACGATGATTGAGTGCGAGAAAAGATGCCTTTTGAAGAATTATGTGACGAGCGATTCTGTTCCACTAAGAATTCTTATAATTCAAATATTTATTTTTTGTTTTACAATACGAATCATTCTCCTCATGATAATACATCATTTTTAATAGTAATTCGGGAAATAAGTACTCAATTTTTTTTTGCGAGAAGGCCTAGGAAGCTTTTGAATCTTCAAGTACGAAACTACGAACTACTGCGATCACTAAAGGCCATTTTTGTCAATTACCGCAGTTTCCCCGAATCACACGTGTGGGTCAACGATCAGCAAACTGCGAACGCGCGTCAGTACTCTTGACCCTCCAAACGAAAGAAAGAAGAAAGCACAAGTGAAAGCACAAACCAAGAGAGAGAACAAAAACTCACCGAAAGCAGAAACAGCTCCAGAGAGAGAGAGAGGGACAGTCGACCAATGGGGCGAAAGCACACGGATCGCTGACGTGGCGAAAAGATTTTTCAAAATCCCGCCCAAACCTCCGGACTTCAATTCACTCGTTATTCCCATTTTAATTTCCCTTTCCTTCTTATCCCTCTCTCTCTCTCGCCCTTTCCCTTCACACCTCACAACGCAAACCCCTCCCTCTCTCTATCTCTCTACTGTATACTCTCTCTCTCTCTCTCTAGACCGCGCATCCGTATCTAGAGGTAACTCGTTGACTCGCTGGCGGTGACTCGGCCCGATTCGCATCGATTCCGAACGATTCTCACCGGTTCTGATCGTTTTCTGCAGGTTTTAGAGATGAAGGGAGGTAGATCGAAAGCGGAGCCCAAGAAAGCTGATAGCAAGTAAGCTGGTTTTTTTTTTTTGGGATCTGTTTTGCTCGGTTTTTGAATCGACGATTGAGATCGATTGTTAAAATCGTGATCTGTTTAATGAACAGGCTCGCAGTGAAGAAGAGCGCCCCCGCGGCGAAGCCCGGGAAGAAGCCGGCGGCGAAGAAGGCGAAGGCTACGAAGGATCCTAACAAGCCTAAGAGGCCTGCCAGTGCTTTCTTCGTTTTCATGTACATCACTCTCTCTCTATACATATCAGTTATACATATAGTGATAAGTACAAGTATGTGTGTAGGTGATAAACGAGCCGAGCAAGCCAAGTAGTTAAATTAGTTATCGTAGTTCGGTTTGAAAATTTAACCAACTTCAGAGTATGTTCGAACTTAGCTTGCTTGTTTGTTTGTTTAGTGAGACAAGCTTATCCGAAATTATCTTTGATCGAGCCGATCTCGAGTGGCTTGAATTTTCACAGATATATGTAGATCGAACAGGCTGAGTAGTAATTCGTTGAAGCTGGCTTAACTAGCTGTAAAAAGATGTTCAATTTTCGTTTGCGTATAATATACTGTAACAAATTGATCTTAAACAAGCTTTTAACTGTGGATAATATTGTTTGTTAATTTAGCACGTATTATAGAAGTTTGTATTTCGCGTATCAGGGAGGAGTTCAGGAAGACATTCAAGGAAAAGCATCCCAACAACAAATCGGTTGCCACTGTAAGTGTTTTCGACAAATCCAGTAGGCAGATGAGACTGCGATATTGACATAGATGTAATCTTGCTTGTATCCACTGTGAAATAATCCTGTACTCAACGCCTGATTCAGGTTGGAAAAGCCGGCGGAGACAAGTGGAAATCAATGTCAACTGCTGTGAGTGATTCAATTGGAACTAAGGAAAATTGAGCTATTTTACCTCCTAGACTAGAATTGTTTTTGATTGATAGATTATATGTTGTTAAAATTAGGAGAAAGCACCCTTCGTTGCAAAGGCCGAGAAGAGGAAAACCGAATACAACAAGACCATTGAGGCTTACAATAAGAAATTGGTATAGATTTTTTTGCACTTTGTTTTCCAGCTGATGGTTTCTCTTTGGTATTTTTATGGGTTTAGTTCATTTGCCTTGATCTAGCTATTAATTTGGGAAAATTCGTTTTTTTGACTTGCTGAATGCAACAATAGGCTGAGGGACCGGCCGATGACGAGGAGTCTGACAAGTCAAAGTCTGAGGTAGATGAGGAAGAAGATGGAGAGGTATAGCCAATAGTAGCTACTTTGATTTTAGTACAACGAAAGCTTCATTGGGGTTTTCAGTTGATTTTTGTTTTAACAATTGAAGTGGTGGGTAAGAGGTTGCTAATCAAATTTTGTTTGTCTTCTTTTTCTTCAGGAGGAGGAGGATGACGACGACGATGATGAGTAGATGAAATGTGACACACGGTATGGGGAGTTATTTTGTGGTGAAGAAGAGGATTTGTGGCAAAAAGTTTGTGTAGGATTTCTAGATCGAGATGACCAACTCAATTTGTCTTCTGCTCTTTGTCTCTCACTACCAGGATAAAAATAGTTGTCTTTCGGTTACTTTTTGGGATTTTGGGATGTCTTGTGAAGAAAGAAATTAGCTTCAAGAACTCCTCAAAGACCAGTCGTCAATATTAATGGCTCATGTGTACTTTTTACTTGATGTTCTTCAAATTTCCAATGATTATGCTTCTAGGGTTTCCGTATCATTGTTGAATCAGAAAGTAATAGGGACACAACTTCCAGGGATGACTCTGGACAAAATCGAGTTTGGAGTCGTCAAATGCATGCAAAACAACATGCATTCAACAGCTTTGTTGCGATTGTGTTTAGAGTTGTGTTTTGAAGTAATGATTGCGCTCGTTGAATCTGTGGTTTCTTCTCGCTGTTGTGGAAATTTCTCATTTGTTTTTTTGTGTAATTTATATTAGGATTCTCCTACGAGGGTTGGGTGGATCAATCATTTCATGGGCTTCAATCATTGCAGTAATCAAAGAAAATATCTACGTGGGCTAGTAGTAGTTTTATTGTATCTTTCTGATCAAAATAATTAGTGGCGTTGGGTACGCATCTGTGAATGATGTTCATTAATCTGGTAAGTGGTAAGTGGTACTTTCACATGGCCTGCTGCATCTTGGAGTATTCTGATGCTGGAATTTAAAAATATTGGATGTAGCTGTATTCTGACGCTGGATTGGGATTTGTTTTTAGAACATGTAGCGTGAGTGGCCTTGTGGGGAGACCCGCGTTGTGAGTTGTGACTCATCACTTGTAACTACTTAGTAGTAGTATTATTCTTCCAAGGGAGAGATTTTTGGGTGACCGGTGGTACCACACACATGGTACCCGGTCGGGATTTCAGCCATTCAAAATACTTTTAAACAATTTGGATTTGAGAGGGAGAGTAGTTAGGTGAGAGGATAGAAATTTGCGGCCATCCAAAAGTGATTGCCGATAAATAACGCCACCTAGTTCTTGCTTGGCACCCAAAAATTTCTCCTTCCAAACAACCCTTTAAGAACCGTTTCGGGGAGTGGGATGGGGAATGGAGGGGGATAAAAGCCTTGGATAGTAATATGCTAGAAGAATATGTTAATTAACAATTACTTGTACCAAAAATGGACCACAAATGTAATTTTAAACTTAAACTGTTCATTTCATACGAGTAATTAAAACAGTAGTATTTATCAATATCGAATAAAGATAAGATGTCTTCTTCACCTTATGTACAAAATCAATAGTTAGGATTAATTAACATAGTAGTATTTATCAATATCGAATGAAGATAAGATGTCTTCTTCACCCTATGTACAAAATCAATAGTTAGGATTATTGATGTGGTTCCGATACGAACTCCACAAATGAAGAGTGTGATGGATAAAAGTATGGAGGGAAGCTGACCAGTCTAGATCACCTTATATGTATTCTAATGAATCCTAAGATTTTAAAGCTAATGACTAGGTAAATGTTGAGTGGTTTTGAGATTTTTTTTAGCTCACGGAGGGAGTTGAATCTGTCAACTTAGTTTTCATTCTCTTACACATGACAACTCTAGTTTCAGACTTAGCAACTTAACATTAAAATAACGTTTCAAAGTTTCTGCATCAGTACTGAAGTATTCGTTTTGGATAAGGGATGAGTTTCTATCCGGTAACTGTTCCTGACAGTGTAATATTTTTTCAAAATGCATGAATATATCTTCACGTGATAAGGGATGAGATTCTCTCCAATAACTCACTCGGACAGTCTAATATTTTCTCACAATGCATGGATATATCTTCACGTGAAGATATGTTTGTAGGAGCCCCACTTGTGAGACAACTCGAGCAACTGTCTGGAACAGTCCGGAGAGGATCCACCCCTTGGATAATTTGATGAGAAATCAGTCCTTTAGTACCATGCTAAGCAAGCATTTGTCATGGTAACAAGCCCTTATTGAAGAAATGACTTTCTTAAAACCCTTAAAAATTGATTTCTCTTATTCAACACAAGCGAATGTTTTTTAGAAAAATAATTTACATTCCCTTTTTTTTTTATGCATGCACTCATTTTTTTAATCTTTTAATAAAATAACCACATAAATTTTTTTTACTGAAAGACAAGAAATGGAGAGTGAAATTTTTTTTTTAATGTAAATTTCTTTCTGAATAGAAGGAAGGACGTCCGATAAGTGGAGGAAGGTCTATAGTTTTGAAACTCAATGATCCGTTTTGATCATTTTAGCCTCTAGGCCTACATTTATGAATAAAATTGCTCATTCCATGGAGCTCGTCTGAAAGACTAACCATGCCGACAATTAAGTTGGTTGATACTTTTTTTTCTTAAAAGATTTTTCAATCAAGATAAATACCTCGAGCGAAAAATCTTTGAAGTATGACATCATAATCTTTTTATCTCAAGATAAATACTGGAGTATCTGACATAGTAATATTAGCCATGATTATATTTTGCAACAAAAGAATTGTCAAAATTATTTCGACGGATGACTGAGAGTTCCTTTCCGTTGCACCAAAAAAAAAGAGGGAAAAAAAAGATGGAGAGCCAGCTGCTAGTCGAGAAGACGGAATGTTCCGTTCCAGCACTGGCACGTAGGGCTTGTTTGATCGCTAGACTATAAAAGGTGGAATTAGGACAGGAGGAATACAAGGACCCACGTGTTTTTCAACATTTCTTAGTCCCGGGGTTGGTACATCCGGATCCGGAAATCTTGTAGGGCACACTTAGTGCATTCTGTAGGACAGATCCGGACCGTCCATCTTGACAATCCATAGTTCAGATATGTTTAATATTTTTTACCGATAACAATTAACTTTAATCGATAAAGACAAACATATCTGAATTATTGATTCAGAGATAGACATCTGCACTGCAAAATGCACTAGAGGGAGTGCTGTGCCCGAGGGGTTTTCAATTCCTGATACATCCGGAATTAACCATTGGATTGGACAATGTGATTATTTGTCCATTTTTGCATCTCAAGTGGGGATTATCTAATGCGAGCTGTGCTACCTGCACAGACTGCTGTGCACAGCAGCCTTTTCCTCCCGCCCCGGGTCTCACAAAGATGATCGGAGCCGCTCATTTTGTTCAAAATATGTTGTTTAAGGTCTCTGTAAAAAATAAGCTTCGTTCGATATCTTTAGAGGCGTTAACAAAACACCCAAAATCACTTCAGAATTTAGCCCATCTTTGTGTGACCCGGGACGGGAGGAAAAGATTGCTGTGCACAGCAGTCTGTGCAGGAATCATTTCTGATCTAATGCCAGGGGAAAGGAAGGGATGATATTAGCTAGTTCCCCTCTCCAGATTATCTCCCATCTCATCCAACGGTTCAAAGTCATGCTATTATTTTTCACACTTTCAGCAATTCAACGGTCCAAATCTTTTCTCCACTATGTAACATCCGAGCCATTTATTGTCGAAATAAAATCTAAACCATAAGATTGTCAAATCGACGACCCTGATGCCGCACAGCATGGTGCTATGCACCATGCCCCACTTCTTTGGAGGCGGGGGGGCTGCTGCCCCAAGGGGGCAGCAGCGTGCTGCTGTCCCGGGCTTCTGGGCCCGCTCCGGTCTCGCTCCGATGATCTGAAACGTTCACTTTGTAGAGCTCGTCGAGTAGAATAACTATGCAAAAAATCAGCTTAATTGGATATCATTAAGTGCCTGATCGGAATCTTTTTATCTTAAAAAGAATGAATCCGAAACACTGAATCAAATCCATTGTAACCCATGGACCGAGAGTTATATGGGCTCCGATCAGGCACTTAATGATATCCAATTAAGCTGATTTTTTGCATAGTTATTCTACTCGACGAGCTCTACAAAGTGAACGTTTCAGATCATCGGAGCGAGACCGGAGCGGGCCCGGAAGCCCGGGACAGCAGCACGCTGCTGCCCCCTTGGGGCAGCAGCCCCCCCGCGTCCCACTTCTTTAACCAAACACCATACAATTAATTCCAATGTTCATACAATCCCATCTATTATCCTGTCCACCCCATAGTAACACCGTTGGTGTCGAGATGGATGTTCGAATAGGCTGATGCGTTTCCCATTCTACATTAGTGAGAGTTTGCACTTTGTCTTGAACGGTACACTACGCACGGGGTTAGGCTTGGTCGAAACTTTTAAGTACTCCTAGCAATTTTTTACAGTTCACGAGAGAGAGAGAGAGAGAGAGAGAGAGAGAATGGCAGCAGCTCCCGGAAAATGCTTCCTCGTTACAGGATCTCCGGTAATTTCATTTTCCAATTATTACACTTCCACTCTCTCTCTCTCCCTCTCATCGAATTTTCATGTGCCATGTGTTTATATTCGATTCTCAGGGCGTTGGTAAAACTACTCTCATAATCAAAGTATTGGAATGCCTCAAAACTTCTCACCCCAACTTGAAGGTTCAGGGTTTCTACACTCGTATGCTCTCTCTCTCTCTCTCTCTCTGAACAGAAACCCTAGAAATAGGGTCTCGGAAATTGATATTAAAGTTGCTGAAATTGATGCTTATTAACTTAGTTTCTTGATTTTATTTGGTGAAAATGTATTTCATTATTTCATATACCGTGCTGATTGTTTAAAAAGTCGAATTCTAATTTTTTTTTTTATGTGGTATATTGTGGATGAAAGCTGAAATGGTGTGTTTATGTTCATACGATGTGGGAGTGTGTTTAAGTGCTGAAGTTGTTCTAAATACGATGTGGGAGTGTGTTTATGTGCATAATTGACATATGAGGAGTGTAATGGTATGTAGTTAGGTTTAACCGAAGATTGAACAGGTGAGATTAGGGAAGGCAGTGAGAGGGTTGGATTTGAAGTGGTTACCTTAGATGGTCGAAGAGGGCCCCTTGCTTCCACCACCAATTCAAGGTAAATTCGGTTGTCTCTGCTTGGAATTTTCGGACTTGATTCAAATTCATGACTTACCGTTTTAAGTGTTTAACATTTTCCAGACTTCATGTTTGGTTGCTCTTTTTCTATCACTTGAAGAAGACGTCCTTTTACTTGGAAAGTAGTAATAGATGAATATCGTCGTGGTTCCATTTCTTCTAACACAAAATCCAAACCTAAAGCTACTTCTTGGTTGTGTCAAGATGCTTGGAAATGTAGAGCAACAATCAAGACAGTGGAAGCCTGTGAGCTTTTTATAAAACTGTGAGACCCATACTTTATCTTTCTTCCGATTAGCGATTAATAATGTGGATTAATATTATTGGAAGGCTTGCGGTGTGAGACCCGAGTCTTTATTTTAGCAGTTAATCAAAAGTATTAACTGTAAGGGTTGTATGATTGTGTAAAATTTGCCAATGTGAGTGGTAAATGGAAAATCGTGAGAAGAGAGAAAACTAATAATGGATAAAATAAAAAAAAAGAAGAGAGATTTGCATGGAGGGCGTGGCATCATCTGGCTAGCTTGCACGTGAGTTTGGTGAGAGGTGTAAGCATTTGTGTTAATGTGTTATGTGGAAGACATGCAGAAAAGGAGAAGATATGCATATGTTGTATAAAGTCTTTACATGAAGAAAAGGGGGGAAGGTGCCCATGGGAGGGGTGCTTCTCTTAAGTACGTGTCTAATAAGGAAAAAAGGGAAAAAAATAAGAACAGAACAGTTGGTGGGTGCAACCTCGGTGGGGTTAGGCCGGGGTGGTGTTTTCACGCATAATTATATGTATGAACAGCTTGTGGTTTGTTGTAAATAATGATGTGGGACGGGTCGTACACTTTAATTTCTACGTTGTGGTGCTTGAAATTACAGGTCGTTACAAAAACACTCAGCAGTCAGGGCGCAATCAACTTTGCTGATATGCACTGGCTAACTTAATGTTCTTTTGTTGGCTGTTGCTCTTCATATGGCTAACCTAACAATTGTTAAACATGTTACCTTCTCAGTTTACACCATCATAAATGTCGTGAAAATACGTGCTCTGAACGGTTTTTGCTTCTGAATGTTCAAACGTCAAAACACTTCTAATTTTCCATCAATGAGGAATCTTCTCTTACGGTATTTGTATGAGCATTTTTTGGATTTCAGCTAAGCATATTCTTAGCGTCTTCTCCCATGCAGTCCAGAGTCTTTTGGATGGCCAACTGTGGGGAAGTACAAAGTGGATTTAGCTTCTTTTGAGTCATTGGCTTTGCCCGAGTTGCAGGTGGGACAGTTTGTCATTCTTTGTATGCGGTTTAGTGGTTGTAACTTATGTTAAAAGAATGTTTTAAGTGATATGAGGTCTCTGTTGTCGTTACCACAGACTAGTCCGGACCATTCATATATAGTTACTTGAATTCATTTCTTGTGTCAGGGCAGTTCACATTTTTTAGCGGTTGAAACGATAAAACTACAACAAGGGGTTTGCTTGTCTGATTTAACTTTACAACTGTAAACAGGTTTTATAAATTGATGTTTTGAAATTAGGTCAAGGAAGATACTGATCTCTTCGTCATTGATGAAGTTGGTAAGATGGAGCTTTACAGTTCTTCGTTCTTCCCTGCAGTTCTAAAGGTTCTGGAATCTAACATCCCAATCTTAGCTTCTATCCCCGTTCCAAAAGCCGGTCGGGATGTACCTGGAGGTACATATTTGTCTCTCACATTTCTTTGTGCAACAATTATCAAAGATATTCTCCTTTGAAACTTATCAAGTTAATATGGGCTATTCAGTTACATGTTCTTCCGATGTTGATGCAAACAAGCCCTGAAATGGGAAAGATAATTCCACTGCAACATATTTTCACCTACCTTAGTGATAAAAGATTGATGTTTGGTTTTCTACAGTTGCAAGGTTGAGAAATCATCCGGGGGCAACCGTTTTCACACTGAACACTGGCAACCGGGATGCGGTCAAAGAACGTGTTTATTCCCTACTAGTGGAACTGCTTCAAAAGCGTTAGATGATGTGCATATATGATAACGTATGCTTTCACTTCTTGCAAAATGGTCCTCTTGCTATGCGCGCCGAGGAACCAACATTATGAATCTGAATTTTGCTGTCTGTCGACAATGTCCTTCATCACCAGGTGCACAAAGAGGTTATTGTAATGGAAAAGAAACTGCTACAATTTGTTGTTCTTAATGTCGAAATACTTTGATTGATGTATTATTCTTCTCACAAGGAGGTACAATATATAGACTGAATACAAGGTAAAATAAGGAAAGAAAATAAAATAAAATCAAATCTCTAATTGATCAAATCCCTAATTGATTCTACCTAATCCAATCCCTAATTGATTTTACCAAATTGAGTATCTTCCTAATTACATTAAATACAATTAACACTCCCCCTCAAGCTGGAGCATAAACATCGTGTACTCCCAGCTTGTGACAAATAGTATCAATAGAAGTTTTGGGAAGTGCCTTGGTGAAAATATCAGCCAGTTGAGAGCCTGAAGGAACAAAAGGAGTGTTAATATCTTTAGATTCCACCTTTGACCGAATGAAATGACAATCAACTTCAATGTGATTGGTCCTCTCATGGAATACTGGATTATTAGCAATGTGGATAGCAGCCTGATTATTACAATATAGAGGAGTAGGACCATGTACCAGGATCCCAAACTCTTGTAGAAGTGTGCGCAACCAAGTCAATTCACCAGCAGTATGAGCCATTGCTCTGTACTCTGCCTCAGCACTAGATCGTGCTACAACTGACTGTTTCTTACTTCTTCATGTCACAAGATTGCCTCCTATAAAGGTGCAATAGCTAGTAGTAGAATGACGATCAGCAGGAGATCCTGCCCAGTCAGCATCTGTATGTCCTTCAATACGAAGATGTCCAGATGATTTGTAGAGAAGTCCACGTGCAGGAGCATTTTTGAGATACTTCAAGATACGAACAACTGCCTCCATATGAGGAACTCGAGGACGAGTCATAAATTGACTGACAATGCTAACTGCATGGGAGATATCGGGTCGAGTAATAGTTAGATAAATAAGTTTTCCTACAAGTCTCCGATACATCTCAGGGTCGTCAATCAACTCACCATCTTCAGGCATTAACTTAAGATTAGTCTTCATGGGAGTAGCTACAGGTTTAGACCCAATATAACCTGTATCTTTCAAGAGATCGAGAGTGTACTTTCTTTGTGATAAACTGATACCCGCTTTAGAACGAGCCACCTCAATGCCAAGGAAATATCGAAACTTGCCTAGATCTTTGGTAAGAAAGCTAGAACCAAGATGGTGAATTAGTGTTTGAATCCCAATGCTATCACTACCAGTGATGACGATATCATCCACATAAACCACAAGAATCACAATACCACGAGTGGTCTTTTTAAAGAACACAGAGTGATTAGCCTGACTCCGAGTCATACCATGAGAAATAATAGTATTACTAAACTTATCGAACCAAGCCCGCTTAATAAAAGCACGGACGTGGTTAGGCACATTTTGTGTTCTTTGTTTTGTTACTTATAATTTCCACCTTTTCACGTGTGTACGTGAATGTTGCATAACTTGCATTGGAAAATGAGATGAATTTAATCTAATGGTTACAAATTGAGATAAATTTCATCAAAATGGTCTAAATTTGAGATTGGGACAAAATGATACCGCATCGGTGCAACACCAGTTCTATTTTTTTGCTTTCAACACTGTAGCAAACAAAAAATTATTTTTCCTATCACTAACACCAACAAGTGAACTTGCTCTTATCTGCTTTACTGCAAGCAGCCAACTTTTAAGCATGTTATTTAAAAAAACCCTTTAAGTTTGTGTTTCTAGAGGCATTAGTAGGATATGAAGTAGTAGGTCTCGGTTTAACTATCCTAGTATACAAAATTCAAATAATCAAAATATGTTAAGAATCGTACTTTGTTGATAAAAGATTTGATGTACGAGGAAAAGAAGAACAGAGGCCTTTACCCATTTGGCCATTTGAGGGATAGGGGAAGAAGTTAACTTCACATATTCCTTTCGTTTTCCTAGCCTAAAAACAAGAGAGGCTTGTTCGGGCTATATATTCACACTGAAATAATTAGGATTTTGTATGGATATCAAATGTACTAGTGTAAGAAACTTGATTCACTAGTCAAATTTACATCCCTTCAACCACTTTCCTTAGGATAACTTGGAAACCAATTTACCACACCTTCACACCTGTTTTTGCTTTCTCATATCCTAATAACTTAATTTACATGAGTAATAAATCAGAGAAAAAAATGATCATCAAATAGGGATGTTTACATTCCACTAGTCGTATACATTATGTAAGGATCACGAGCTTTTTTTGTCATTTTCGGTTAATCGCAGGACCTCTTTGGCCATAGAGGAAAATGATTGTGCCGAGTTCTGCATCTCTGTAGTTCGGATGTTGATCCCCTGTCCAATCAAAGAAAATCTCATTAGAGAAGAATCAATAATAATAAAGAAAAAAAGGGCTACCCAGTGCACTACACTCCCACTATTGCAGGGTCTGGGGCCGCAATCTTATTCCTGGAAGCAGAGGCTATTTTCGCCACTCGAAATCAGCATTGCATACAACAATAAAATTGTAGGGCTGAATATGCCAGGAAAATTATGCCAGTTTATTGGAATTACACTGAAAATTATCCCATTTCCATAATCTGGAAAACAACTCATGCACTTGAAGTTTGCAGAAGAATATGAAACTTGAAGTGTTAAATGATACCTGCAACTGCTTCACATTTTCGCTCAATTTATCTCGTGCCATCTTTGCAGCACTTGAATCCTGCACCCAAAGATGTAGATTCTGAACTTTTGAAAAATTGTCTTCAAGCGTATTTGTAATATATCCTGCAAAAAATTTCGAAGCACGAATGCACAAGTACATATTTTGATACTTCAAGCTCATAGTAAGGTTCTCAATCTTTCTTTTGGCACTTTGAAGGCCTAGAACAACAATTTGATCACGTAGTTAGTAAAAATATCTAATGATGGAGCGTTGTCTGTGAACATAAAAGCTAAAAAGTAGTGGCTCTTGTAGCCAATATAAATAATCCTGTCTTAGACTCTTATCATTCCTTTGAAGAATCATGGATCTCTTCTATATAGGTTTTCTGATACAAAAGGCCAGAGGTAGCATAATACTCAATATCAGCACGGCCTACTTTGCAAAAACCAACAAAAACTTAATAACTGCAGCCTCTCTCTTTTTTTCCAAGGTTAAAAAAAAGGTGCTGAAAGCGATGCCTGTGCCCAGTTCTGAAATTCAGATCTGAATTAATCTAGTAATGGAATTGAAATTCAAAGATACGCATACTTACACCAGACAGACCAAATCCATATTTTTTCTTAATTTGATCAACTGCTCCAGCCTTCTCATCTTGTGGCTCTTCCTTTATTGGCACTTCCTTTGTTGGCACTTCCTTCGTTTGCACTTTTTCATTATTCCCTTTCATGTCCTTCAGTTTTCCTGTAGGGTGGAAAATTTATTCGACCCATATTTATCAACGCAAACTAAAGCCATGATCGTTGCACATCGGTGGAAACATATGGAACAAACAGCAAATGCAAAGCTTTTTTCTTGAAATAGCAAAACAATAGGAATTGGAGATTTGAAAATGAACAGTCATTTGCATAGTGTAATTACAGCATGCGCATGCATAAACAACCATGATGGGAAATTAAAGACAAATTGGCTGCCGGCACATCTTTTGTAATCTTCCTTTTCTGGAGACCGAAATGCTTTAACAAATGGAAATCTGCCTCCCTTTCTATGCTAAAAAACCCCATCTTCCAATGTCAGTGTCCTCGCAATACTGGAGGTTAGCCCATTACAATTTTTTTGATGAGAATATTACTTTAATATGCTAAGCCTTCATTCTTTAGTTTGTTTCACCCCTTTGTAATGTTGGTTCCTCTGCTGACTTGACTTATCAAATTTATCGTAGACTGGACCAACATCTAGTCAAGAGAAGGCTTTTGAAACAACCGTTTGGGAAAGCTAGAAATGCTTCACATTTTCCTATCCTCTTCATGTCATAGGAGTAGGCATATCACTAAAAGAGGGATGAGAGTTATTAACCCAGTGATAAACCACTAACAAGTTCCTCTTTCGGCTACTCCCACTGGAACAATTCTTGAGCAATGGCAAGCCAGCCACAAGTTGGGAATCTCCAAGAAGGTCTTGAGTTGGCTATCACAGTCAGGCATGAATCTACCAATTTTCTCAAAGGTTACAAGGTCAAACTGGAAGTTGAAAGATAGCACATAAACTGACCAGAAATAACTTAATAAGGACCAACTGCAAATCGTAAGAACTGCTGTGGAAAACAAGAAACTATGTCACTTAGACTCCAATACTCAATCTGGATTTAGAAAGTGGAAAAGCCCCCCAAAAGGCAAAAGAAGGTAAATATGCTCAAGAAACATGCCCAATATTGGGCTTCTCAAGAAAATTTCCCCCCTTTCAAGTTCTAGATAGTGTGCTATGTTAAACAAAGTCTATCTCCACAGTCAGTCACATATTTGTGCAACAATGAATGAAATACAAAGTCACAAAACAAGATAATAGGAAATAAAGAAATTCTGTGCAGGTACACACAATAACGATCTATTATTCAACTGACCTGAAATTTGCTTGTTAAGTGCCTGAAATTTGCTTGTTAATTTTTGTTTGTTTAGTGCTGCCATTATAGGATTTCCCTTTGGTTTTCCTTGTGGATCTCCGAGGTCGATATCATCTACAAAATAATAATTCGTAAGTAAACGTATCTGGAAATCTAAGGAATTAACTAAAGTGGGGTTAATAGAAGGAAAAGCGGCCATTCAAAAAGAGAGAAAAAAAAAAAGAAGAAGAAGAAGGAAAAGAGGAATGAGGGGAGGAAACTACTCAAGGCACACCCTTTCAGATTTCTTCATCATCCATGACTCCTTTTTTAGCAAAAACTTAAACAAAGTTGGCAAATAACATGATGAATGGAATTGTTTCTTTTTAGTATCATACAGTGGGATTTGGAAGAACTTGTCCCAAGGTCGAAACAAAAAGAAGCATTTTACAAGCTGCAGTAATGTGATGGCCGAAGATATGAGCTCAAGCTTCCTACTTCTGAAATTTGTTATTAAAAAATCCAAGTTTTCCTGAGTAAAAATCTCGAAATACCTATATCCAATGCAACTTCATCTTCATCCATGGCCAGGTTAGCTCTGCTTTCAGCAAAAGATGGAAAGTTGTCGACTGAAAATATGGTTGAGAGGTCTTCAATACTTGCAGTTTCAGCTTCTTCTTCGGGCATCTGTTTTGCTTTACTTCCTGTCTTATCTTTCATTAAAGAGCCAAATATACCCTATAGCTCCAGACCAACCACTAGAATCCATTAGTGCTACATTCATCTGGTCAAGAACAGATTTCAGACAATAAAAGCACAAGAATTACCTTTTTCTTTTCTTGGGGGATGACAGGTGCAGAAATAACCCTTGGCACAGTTATAAGATCTTTCTTGTAAACTCGGGAAACGGAGTCCAAATGCCTAGAATCAAGGATAAGGTAGGTATGCAACACAACGATAAATGTTTATGTAAGGAACCTACTCAATTTTGCACTTTTCAGATTCGAAAAAGTAAAGCAGTTCCTAGATTGCTTAGTATTATGAAGAGTAAAAATCATAAAAATCTCAAATTCAGATATTCTGAACCATCAAAATAATACCTACTCAACACATTATAATTTTGTGCAAGTAGTCACACAACATAGGCTAACAGAGGAATGCAATGTCGAGTGAGAGAGAGACCAGTTTTATAATTTTACACCATGCAAAATGTAGGTTTTAACGCACTTTGATCATCTGAGAAAAAACAAGAAATACCGCTAGTAACAGCTATTTGGTATATTACGATATTTCTATTTGAGATGTATAACCAACTGCTCTAATGCACTGAATACCAGTACGATAATTCTGTTGTCCCAAACAGGCTTTTCATTTGTTTTTGAAACTAGGATGTCTGTTGGGGTAGATGGGAGATTCATTGAAAGAACAAGAAACTAGGCTAAGCATGATTTTCATGAAGGTCCTTGATAACATGTTAAAGAAATTTGTTACTTCTTTAATTAACCATATCAAAGAGGGTAGAGAGTAATGGGGCTACTTTATGAAAGGTCTCCTTTCATAAAGACCAAAAATGACAGAAGAAATAGATTAAAAGCAGAATATGGAGAAGCACATAATCTGGTTGAGAGTCAGATGTGCATACCGGTATGTATTCTTTTGGAGCAAAATCGAGACAAAAAACATTTCCTGGTCACCATTCACCTGTACAAAGAATGCAATTAGTAGTTTGTCTAAATAATCCAAACAGATAACCAAACCAGAAAAGTAGTTTTGGAGTTACAGTCTCATACCACGACAAGTTCTCCGTCCAATGAAGAGCACATTGCATATGCTGCAACCGAATTTAGCTTTGGAGTTGACAATGTAAGACCTCTAATTGATGTTTCTTTCAAAAGGGACAAATCCGGTAGGGACCTATTATTTCAAGAAGCAGCTTTAAGGTGCATACATTAAATCAGTTATACGGTTCACTACCAAAAAGAAAGTTCCACCTGGCGAATTACATTTTCAGTTTTATTGCCTTCTTTTTATCATTGAAATTGAATATCGGCAACCCTATTGCATATGACGGAATGACTCAAAATTATCAATGGTCCAACTTGAGAGTAAACCAAAGAAATTTTAAATAACCGGATTCCTTTAGCCAAAGGGAGTCCTGCAAAATTGCTCCATTTTCTAAGACAGGGTAAATTGGAACGAGTCCATTCTGTGCTGGACAACTAATTCCAGTAGCAGAAGAGTACCTCTTGGTCTGCAGAATGAACCGATTGGTGAAAACTTCCATTTTCCTCACTTTTTAATTTCATCGAATCAAATACAGAACATACATAAAAGGGTTATCACCTTATTTGAACAGTTCCATTCAAGAAGACAAGTATAAGGCCAGCAGCATCAGGAGTATGAAATGTTGATGCCCAGCAACAAGATGAAGAATGGAACTTTTTTTTGTAAAGCACCTGCTTGATACCCTGAGAGAGAAGAAATGACAAAGAAGAGGTAAATTCTACAGCAGCTCTCGTTACCCGGGGTACCTGAATAACTGAAGCACATTTACCTGGACTACATGCTGTAACGAATAAACATAAGTAGCTTTCTCAGAACAAATCAAAACTGATTCCTTCCCATCTGCAGCACACATTAATGTGTAATTTTAACAGCTACTTAAGATATGAACATAGGTATCATGCTCCAAGACCGAGGGAGTATAGTTCCATGTTATCCATGCGTAGGACGAGATAGGTATGAAGAGGTAACTAAGTGAATGAGCAGTGAATTACCTAAAACCTGCATGAATAAAGCTTTGGAGGGTTTAGTAGGACCGACCAAGCCAGAACCAAGAGTATTTCCTGTATCGCTCTCAATCGCCAAAACTGAAGAATCCTTTGTTGCCACAACTATAACATTCTTCTCAAAACCATGGAAGCTGCAAGTTTCAAACTGCATAGAGATGACTCCTGTGCACAGTTCACTTGCAAAATGCTTTTGATACAGTACAGTTGGCCCCTCCATATCGATCAATGAGACCTGTACGCAAAAAGAGTTTAAGAAAGTAGTTTTTATATGAATGACCGAGAATGTTAATTTCTACTTAAGAAAAGACAAGTTAGTATGATAAGCAGTCAAGCAGATATGTGACTAGGTGATATATGGTGTTCCACTCTCTTCCTCTAGGACAAAAACCAAACCAAACCAAATCGAGCATTAAGTTTCAATCAATTGTGGTTGGCTACATAAATTTGTTTACTCCATTGAGCTCTATAGACGGCATCGTGAAATCAAGAAACCTGAGTCTTTTCGAACTACCCAGTAAAGTCAATCTCAGTCCACCCCTCGCCTTAGTGCTACCATCTACTGTAACCGCATCACTCCTCTTAACCACCACATCATCTACGATAAATATGTCCAAGCCACCTTAATATATTCCCTCTCATCTTATCTTTTAATATTATTACCCCTACCATCCCACGAAAAGAAAGAAAGACATAATAGAAGAAAGTTTAGAAGCCTGATTATTACCATGTTGTCTAAAGAAAAACAAATTACTGGGTGGGAAGGATCTTCGGTGCTTCTCTGGTTCTACATATTATCTAGGTGAAGGCAGGTTTCAAGCACAGGGCCTACATTTTATCTATATAAATCCTTATAAGGTCCAGGAATAGGAGACATACATACCTAATAGGCCATATATCATTATTCTCAAACTAACCCTAGTGCCATCTATCATAATGGTTCATTAGGAACTGTCCCACTTCTAGTCATTTAAGCTCAATCATATGAAGGGACCTCTAACATTTGACAAAGTTAGTAATTGATGACAATATGGTACAGAAACTGCTACCATTAGATGGCTACTATATCAAATTCTACTTTCGCCCAAACAAAAAATTTTGGAAGTATACTTGGGATAAAAGAAAAAATGAAGCAGTTAGTTGGGGAAAAGAAGAAGGAGAAGCGTACATATCCTAGATCAGACCCAACAGCAAGACGTCTTGAGCTGAAGTTTACGGCAATGGAAAGTACAGCTCCATTAACCTTCACAAGTTTAAGACTCTGGACAATTTGATTGCTTCCTTTCTTCGAAATTCCTGTCAATACCAATTTACTTTTTCAGAAGTGCCAATAGCAGCAGTTGTATCATAATCTGAATTTAGTTATATATCCCGGCTGTATATGTAGCCCTGATTGGCTTTCACAGTTATGATAGGTACAAGAGCTGCAGAAATGTAGTATCTTGGAATCCTAAAAGAGAAGCAGCAGATATAAATATGAAGCAATGATAATTATTCATTGTATAAACACAAAAGCGGGAAGATAATAGCAACTTCAATTTTGCCTGCTAATTATCTAAAAGCCGCCAGTCTATACTTCAAAACAAAATCAATTAACCATATAAGACTTCCTTTTATAGACTTCGACTTTGTGTTTGTAATCAAGTCAAAAACCATACCAAACCTAATAGAGCCATATGTCATGTACAATTGGGGTCCTTACATAAATTTGTTCATAATCATAATCTGATTCACGTCATAAGGATCTAAAGGGGTTATTTGCTGTCTGTCAACTACCTAATGCACAAGCCTCCTCTTTTATTCAGGCTTGCAACAGGATTTATTGAATATAAGACTTTGGTACTCTACGCTGACACAGGTGAAGTTCAACATGTCACAAACAACTTATTTAACACCCGCCAGTCCATACTTTGAATTTCAAAGAATGAGCAAGTCTATATTAGACTTCTAGGTAAACGCTTTGACTTTATCTTATAAACATGTCACTAGCAAATACAACTATACAGTGCTATTGAGGACTATACAGTGCTATTGAGGACTACAGTCCATTGAGATTCCTGAGAACTCATGTTGGCAGCGGAATGAGTTCTAATTATTCTGTGAAAATAGATTCTTTAGCTATGCCTTCATAAGTGTCTTACATTTTGGGTCACTCCATGAAACCCTCCAACTTCGACCAGTAATTACAAGAACAAAAAAGTTATGCTTTGTAGAGTAAGGCAACATTCAGCAGAAAAAGATGACACTAGAGTATGTAACTATACCTTGTAAGGATATAAAACTGTTTACAGGGGAGAATGACTCAGGTTTAAGCCCAAAAATGCGAATCTGCATCCAATTGAAATAAATCTATAAGTCACTGTTAATGTCCAGAACTGCATAAATAACATTGTATCGTTGTTTTTACTAGCCAAAATCTATCGGGATGGAAACTTCACCATTCCACTTTGGTCTCCAGAAATAAGAAGCCGCCAGTTGCAATCAAAATACAATGCTGTCAGTGCTACTCCACTTGAAGAAAAATCAATCTCACTCTGCAAACAAAGTAGAATATAGAATATAGAATAAGCACAAGCTCAAGAGGATATGTTCTAACATAAAAAGCTTCTCAACTTGCAAAATTAAAACTATCAACTTAACAGGAAAACAAGACTACAGGAGAAGAAAACATTCAATGCAAGGGTTCCTAACTATTTCACTTTCCCCATTTGCATATTGCTTTTCTATCTCTTTTGGTTGTCTTTGCTAATCAGAATTACCATTAGAACCCCTATGTATTGCCTAGTCAGCAAATGAATGAAGACAAAGCATAGCAAAGCACAGAAAATAGTCCTCCCAGTAAAAGTAGCGTAATTTATTTTTAAGAATAAAAGTATATGCTCTATCACTGTGAAAAGATTTCAATCTGGCAAGCAAATTACTTAATTTCTTGTCATTCGGGATCCATTCTACTCTTTACTTTCAAATTTCTTTGTGATTTATGTCATGCAGTAAGGTTAAAAAGGTTGATCCGAATGCAACTCTAACTTAAGTAGGTTGCCTGCGTAGAGATTCTCCAGAAAGTCATACAAACATCTGGGAAGTCTTACAAACATCTGGGATAATGTTTCATGATAGGAGGGAGGAAATGGAGATTAGGTAGAGTGTTTGTATGCCTCCTAGCCTTCCTTACGTGTTTAAGGGCTAGGACAGGTTTAGTTAGCTGAGAGGACTTGGTTTTAAACATTGCTTGGTTTCAAGAAATATGTGTCATTGGTCATTTATATGCAAATGCTATCTCACTTCTTAACAAAAACTAAAAGATGCAATTCAAGAAGAATACCTGTTGAACAACTGATGCAATAGGGAGCATAACTGGGCATGACGCATCCCAAAAGTTTATGGCTCCGTTTTTGTGTCCTGTTATGTACAAGTTCTTACTCTTTGAAAACCCACTAAATTGTGTGGACTGAGTTACATCTTTCAGCTTCATGTCAAATGAAAATAGTGATGGAGCAAGCTTTTCCAGCAAACTACTGCCCTACATTATCACAAGTATGATACATATCACAACTCTGAAGATTAATAGCGAAATAAGACACAAACTTTACAATGGTATAACTCTCTATTACCTCATCACCGGAACCGAATGAATACTGATTTTCTGTGATGAATTTTGCTATACATATGCTGGAGTCAGCATATGGAAGCTTTACCAATATCTCTTTTGGGAGTGATGGTGGGGACTTCGATAGGCTCTGCAATAAATATTTTTCTAATGCACAGTCATCATAGGCATAAACATGACCAGATTTCCCAAGCAGAAGGAGAGCATCTTGTTTACGCTTGTTCTGCTCATTGGAGTTTGAAATGATCTCCATATCAACACAAGGCTCCGATGAATGAAGCCCTAACTTAATCGTCCTAGTTTCAGTTTGCTCATTCAATAAAACTACCTGTCACATAAATTCCAGTGTTTTGATAAACCCAACGACCTAATTATTAAGGAAGTTTGTCAAGCAGAAACATTCGTTACAGTAACAATAATAGAAACTTTAATTTTTTTCTGGCATAATAAAATAAGAGAAAAGAATTATAGCAATGAAACTATACGTTAGGCTCTATAATCCCATGTTTACAGAAAATCGCACTACCTGCAACAAGTTGGCAGACATAGCATCCGACAAGCCTTTTATGTATAATCGGCTTGCTTTTCCATCTGCATAAGCCCACTTTAGAGATCCTATAGGGATTTTATCCAGCTTATATCCCAGATTCAGTTTACAAATAGGAGCACTTTGAGTGGCATATAAGTGCTTGTCAAGCGTCAGTTCAGTTTTTGAAGCTGAGGCAGTAGGAACACTCCAAATTAAAATCTCCCCATTGCTATATCCAACAACCACTTTGCTTCCAAAGGGGCAAGCCCAACACGCAGCTGTCACTTTCTTGGATTCATGGCTCACCGCGGGTAATATGTTTCCTCCACTCGAAAAAATGGCTTTGCTTTCTTGAATTGCCCATAGTGTTATGAAACCATCTCTATAGATTATAAGGACCCTGCATCCAAACAAGAACCACGAGGGCATATGAATTCGTCAATGGTATTTAAAGCACCAGGGCCTTGTTTGGTTTGGGATTTGGATTTTGGACTCTCTCTCTGCGCACTGTCCCCAATAATTTTTTTCTCAATCATTACTCTCATTTCTCTCTCTATCTCTCTCCACTCAAAATCCAAAATCCAAATCCCAATCCAAACAAGCTCCAGATGTTCTTGAATCGTTCAAGATAGTACACACAATGCGAATTCCAATTGTTCTATTCCAAACCAGTTGATTAGGCAAAACTAAGTTACCAGACAGTAGGGAAGAGAAACATCCCGATGCCTAGAAGAAAAAGATGAGGTAAACTAACTTGGGAACAAAATATGAAAGCTTGTGGATTATCTGAAGTTACGGCCCATAAAATGGATGTTTGGAACTTGGAAAAATATTCACATGGTTAGTACATTGCAGGAGAAGGATTCTTAGGATTAAACACCTGCAACGATCTCCACTTATTTCCCAAAAATTAAAATAAGAGAGACAACAATGTTAGTACAAAGTTAGTATTTGACTAAATGACAATATGAACCCATTAGCTCATTGATACCAATTTTAGTACAAAGTTGTTGCAAAACTCGAATAATATTAAAGTTGTGACTATTAAATTTACTAAACAAAAGAAATGGAGAAAGGGCGGGTTATATCTCTGGAGGGCAGGTGAGGCTATATGGTTTAATGATTTTTTTTTCCAATGTAATAGTAGGGTATTTTAAAATTGTATGGGGGCGACGGCCCCTACTAGCCCCCCTCCGGCTCCATCTTTAAGTCAATGCAACAAAGGAAAGTTAAACATGAAATGAAGACAGGTTACCTTTTGCTTTCAGCTGTTGGTTGAGGCATTATATGCATCACAGAAGTATCTCCTACAACTCCATCTGTATTGCAGAAATGTTGACTATACGTCAAGTTGCATTGACATGTAAAAGTGAGATGCATATGGAAGATACTTGGGCTAAGGCCAATTCAGATTCAGTCGTTGTAGTGTGTATACATAGGTGTTACTGCAGAAATACATACTACAAAGACTACAGGAGCATTCACAACTCAGTCCAGCATCACAATCACACACATCAAAAAATTGAGAACTAGGGTACATCAGAAAGAATTTTAAAAAGTTTTCTCACCATGAGATGCTGAAAGAGGTATACAGTATTTCATTTGCACAACATTCCATGGCTCCTTATCAAGCTTCAAAACGGAAATAGTACCAGTAGAATCTCCAACATACCTATATAATAAAGATACAGAACCAGTAATTAAAGTAGTGCACAAACATCTTTTACAAGACTGCATTGAAAGTTAGGAAACTTACATGAAGAGACTATGCTGGATGACTGTAAAAGAGGTGATTTCTTCTTTAAAGACGTGTACATGAGATAAAACCTTCATGTTGATGTCCCAGACCTAGAATATGATTTCCTTTAGGACATCAATACCAAGGATGGTGGCAATATATGCATAAAAAATGCATTGTGGCAAAGAAACATAATCAATGTAACATACACACTACTAGTGGGACATGGAACACTGGAAGAAATATGTGGACTTATAAAAGGGGAAATCTTCACTAACTAGCCACTGGAATAACTTGCCTCAATTTGGTTATTGGCATTTACATTTAGAAGGATGCCTTCGTTCTCAAGAAACTGTAGAGTGAAATCATGAATTGGGTCAGTTTGTCAATTAATTGTATCCACGAAGAAACGTCATATAGAGATCCATGCGCATAAAAGGTCATTGAATGGTTTAACAAAGCTGCAAAAGGCTCTTGAAAAAAAATTGAACGGGAAACTCCATCAAACACAAACCTTCAAAAACTTGCTTGGTACTGCCACAGTGGATTCCAATATGGCTTGAGAGTAATCACTTCCATATAATTTAATTCGGCCATCTCTGTGAACATAAAGATGTGTGAAGATTCAGGAACAACTTTCCATACCTCTAGCCCACGTAAGTTACCAAATAAACTACGAGGTTTAAATTTGAGTGAAGTGTGATTTATATGGAGCTAGATAACCTCATAATAACCATATGATATGTCAGAAGACAAAGTTAGGTTCCACAATGTTGCATATAGGGATCAGCTAAATGGATGTCACAACCAAATGCTACAACACTCGAATGTAACAACGAACAATAAAGGTGTTCAAACTCATACAGAGCAGTATCGCCAGCCATTATAATGTACTACAAAAGTTGGTTGAGTAACAATTAATTTGAGATCATGAGTGAAATCTACATATTACGTGCGGTAAAGCTTTCCATATAAAAGAGCTACATTACAGTGAATCAAATGGAGATAGAAACTTACTTTGCGGAGATGGCCAGAATCTGCTGAATTGAGTCATAAGCCAGCAAGATAGCTCCTGATGGAATGCCATAATGGAAAACCAGACGTGGGTCTACTTCTTCGGATTTTACACCGTCTAAGTTCGCTACAGGCTGCAACAAAAGGTACTCTACAGTTATTACTAAACCAAGACAAAGATCGTAGGCCATTTCTGGTTACATGACAAGATTAACTACTTGATCACCAATAAAATATGGGTATTACACTTACCAAAAGATCCGGGTACTAACAATGAGCCCGTCTCTTTGATCAAATATTAACATCGGATTGGACTATCCATCCAAGAGAACCAAATATCCGGTTTTTGGTTAAAGTAATTACTAACCGATTTAAACATGCATCAAAATGTAATTTGACAACGTATGGAATGTGCAGTATCACGAGGGATGTGATATTATTTATACCAGCTCTGCTAACAGCAGAGACAATTCGCAGAGAATCACGCAGAGATAAACGCGTTTGGCCCCATTTCGGGTCCGAAAAAAATCTAGAAAAATATCCATAAATTTTTGAATATTATTTTATGAGGCCCTGTAAAAAATCAGCTCCAGTGGATATCGGTAAGTATTATTTTTTGATTCGTAGGGGCGAAACTGCTCAGTTCGCCCTTACGAATCAAAAAGTAATACTTACCGATATCCACTGGAGCTGATTTTTTACAGGGCCGCATAAAATAATATTCAAAAATTTATGGATATTTTTCTAGATTTTTTTGAGACTCGAAATGGGGCCAAACGCGTTTGTCTCTGCGTGGTTCTCTGCAAATTGTCTCTGCTCATAATTTTTTTGTATTTATACTCATGTAACCATGGTAACATTTTCTGTCAAATCCTGCGCAAACCCCTCCACCTCCCCGCCCCACCCCCCCCCCCCCCCCCCCCCCCAACCAAAAAAAAAAACCAAATTCGTGGCTCCGTCCCTCACTTCAACCTGTAATTTAACTCATGTTCCCACAATAAAATACGCCGTGGCAAGAGTAAATAACAGAAATTATTGTACCAATACTGCGCAAGACCAAGTGCATCTGTACCTTCTTCTTCTTCTTTTTTTGTCAAACTTTAGAGGTACTTTTATTGATATGAAAATCAATAAAAATCATACGTCCGGAACGGATAGCCACCCCCAAAGAAGGAGGAAAGCAACCACAAAGGAGACTCAAACTCACAAACGAATATTCAGGACCTCACACCGATAAAATTCGTCTCCCTTTGAAAGACCAAGTGCATGTGTATCTTGGCTAACAAAAGAAACTGTATTCCCTTTGAAAACGGTGGTGATTTGCTAATATCAAATTAGTTGGGCAAATTTACAAACAATTGACCTTCAGTGCGCAAATTCATGCAAATACCCAATTAACAAACTAGGGACCTGAAAAGAATCACGTGCAGGAATAAAATACAACATAGAAAATCCTTTTGTTTTGAAGGGAGAGAATCTTTTCGAGTTTCGGGGATTTAAATTCAAAGTTGTGAGAACTGTTTTTGTCGGAGCAATCAAGATTTCTTCACGAATTCGTATGATTCTTGGCGCGCAGAAACTTCAATGGGAAATTTTCAACGTCTGTCAGTCTCCGGTGGGGTCTCCGGTTTCACGACAGTCAACGACTTCTCGTCAACTCCACTAGCTAGGTAGATATCAGTATATCACTGCCACCGACCATCACATGGATACTTTTCTTGTTTCCTTAGGGGTCTGGGTTGTCCGGATCAGCTCAAGCGCACTTCAACTAATCTTTTTTATATACAGTCAAAGGCCGACCCCGTCCACGCTATAACTAACCAGGTCCCAAGAATCGAATTTTGATCAATTGTATGAGGTCCAAACCCACCAACTAACCGGACTAACGCTTTCTTTGTTTATTTATGTTTGGATCCTAATTCATGTGAGGAGAGCCTAGCACTTAAATTTCAAATTATTACTACTACTTAATAGATCTCGTGTTTTGAATGATAATTTGTCTTCAAGGCAAGAAAAAACAGTCTCAATTAGGAATTTCCAATTTTGATGCTCATCTTTTTTTCATCTTCCGACACTTGTCAATCAATTTACATTTTTTAATGAATTTCATGGACATGAAAAATGAATTTCAAGAATTATTCCCTGCGCATTTAGAAGGAAATTAATTTTCGCAATTTTTTCTACAACTCGCAACCTTTTTGTTCTGTTTTTATTCATTTAAATTTCACAACATCACCCGTCAATACGTAAAAAAAGTGGATAAAGAAAATAAAATATAATAGTATAATAAATCGAAGTCAATAAAGACAAAAAAAAAAAAATGCTAACATCAAAAAAAGTGTAGAAATCCTTATCCAAAAGGCATCATAATTTGCTAAAGAATGCTACTCTATCCCTCAAAAATATTTGCTCGGTTACAAAATGAGAACTTAAAATTAATACAATTATCTTACAAAAAATTCAAAAAATAAATTACATAAATCAGTAGAACTCATTGATACCTATTAAATATTTTTAAGTTCTTTTTTTCGGACCGTATAAAACAATTTGGGCTATAATTGTCAGTGTGAGAAGAGTCTAGCCTTTCTAGTTTTTTTTTTTTTTGGAAGTATAGAAGATTTGTTAAAGATATAATGGGCTCTGTGAAACAAACAGTAGAGAAGTGGAGTATACAAACAGAAATCCTATCGGTACCGACTGGACCATAGGAAAAATGCACCGACGGCCACCGGACGGCCGTCTCCGGCCACCGGACAGCTGATCCGAGCCGTCCAAAAATTTTAAAAAATAAAACCGAGTGGGCCTAGGCTAGAATCAATGGCATCCGAGGTGTGTAGGGTACTTGATCCGAGCACCCCTTTTTCGTGTATATTTGTATATACGTGTATATACACGAAAAAGGGGTGCTCGGATCAAGTACCCTACACACCTCGGATGACCACTGATTCTCGTGCAGACCCACTCGGTTTTATTTTTTAAAATTTTTGGACGGCTCGGATCGGCCGTCCGGTGGCCGGAGACGGCCTTTCGGTGGCCGTCGGTGCATTTTCCCTATGGTCCGGTCGGTACCAATAGCAATACTCGTATACAAAACACCAGAAAGTCTATCCCACTGCTCCGTTTCATCGCTCTTTTTATTGCTCTCAATCTCATCGTTAAAAAGTATTTTGAATGGTTCAGATTTCAAAAAACTTTTGCAGCACTAAAAGAATATTTTAAAATCCAGATAATTGAATGCCGAGGTAAAATAGGGCGCACTGCCATAAGGAGAGCGGTGGACTAGCACCTCCCATAAAACACTGCCATATCTTCGTTTGAAGGTTTTAAATATTTCTAGTGGGGCCTTTTAAGTTGGGCCCCTAGTAAAAGACCATAACTACCGCACCGTCCAAGAAGTACTCCAGTATCAATGAAAGTCTGTTCAAAAAAAAAAAAAGTACTCCAGTATACTATTGGTAGATTAGACAACTCTTTGGGTCCATTAAAAGTAACAATAATTATCTTAATTTTCTTGCTTTTGGAACACTAGAGAATACGTTAAATGATGGCCTCAAAAGTAATCAAGATAGTGCTTTAAGCATTCAGGACCACGTAGCAGGTAATTAGACAGAGAAGGGAGGCGGGGGGGCTGCTGCCCCAAGGGGGCAGCAGCGTGCTGCTGTCCCGGCCTTCCGGGCCCGTTCCGGTCTCGCTCCGATGATCTGAAACGTTCACTTTGTAGAGCTCGTCGAGTAGAATAACTATGCAAAAAATCAGCTTAATTGGATATCATTAAGTGCCTGATCGGAGCCCATATAACTCTCGGTCCACGGGTTACAATGGATTTGATTCAGTGTTTCGGATTCATTCTTTTTAAGATAAAAAGATTCCGATCAGGCACTTAATGATATCCAATTAAGCTGATTTTTTGCATAGTTATTCTACTCGACGAGCTCTACAAAGTGAACGTTTCAGATCATCGGAGCGAGACCGGAGCGGGCCCGGAAGGCCGGGACAGCAGCACGCTGCTGCCCCCTTGGGGCAGCAGCCCCCCCGCCTCCACAGAGAAGGTGCTGTGTTAACACTTCTATTATTAAAGAGTATTATTATAAAGTTAAAGGATAAGATGCTTGGTTTCAAAGCTTCAGCTAATATACTAATAGTTTTTTTTTTTTTACAAATCGGTAACCATACTATTATTAATCAACTCGAATCGGAAACATCTAAAGAAGCTTCATTACAAACTCAGAAAGAAAAATTTTCGTTCCAAGTTGCTCGCTTGATAGAGCATACTTGGCTATAGCGAATAGGAGTATTAGGTGAGAGAGTCGAAAATAGGGAATAAAGCCAAAATGGGGAATAATAGAGAGTTCCCATTATTTTAAAAAAAATAATAATAAAAATAAAAAGACTTCTCTTTTCTAATTATTATTTAAAATACAGCATATGACAAAGGAAGCATGACTATACTTTTTGATACAATCCTAGTCTAAATAAAGTGACGAACGATAAATTGCTTGATTTCCATCCTTTTTAATTCAGACAGCATGCAACCATTTTTTTTGGAAGTGTTCAATTAAACAACATATATTTTTCCGAATTTACTCACCATACCCACAACATACTTAAATGTTCCAAATTAAAACAGTCCATTTCTGGGTGGCTTTAACTTTTTTTCCCTCCCTTTCTTAAGACAATTCTTTACTGCCTTGAGTTGACTTGACACGGGCAACCATTTTTTTGACCAGAGGATCCAAGATTTTTGTCTGGAGTAGACAACTAGTGCGATATCATTGTCTTAAATCCTTAACAAGTTGTAAATTCGGACTGCCTGTAGGCCAACTAGTGCGATATCATTGTCTTAAATCCTTAACAAGTTGTAAATTCGGACTGCCTGTAGGCTGTTGTGCCCACTAAAAGAGCATCGTCCCGAATCCGAAAAAGATGACATAAACCGTTCACTTCGTTGAACTCAACACATAGAACAATCTTGAGGGAAGAAAAAAGAAAAATACTGACTGGATGTTGGTAAGCTAGTGAATGAATTGCATATTTAAAAAAACAATTATCGATGTTTGAAAAATCAAGTCAAAAAATGTTTATTTTAAGTGTCGAGCTCTATGAAGTGAATGGGCAGGCAACCGCTTATTTTTTGAGATTTCAAATCAGATTTTCTATCCTAGAGTACAACTGACCCGGTTATGGGCAGGCAGCCCAGGCAAGATCAAGGTGATTTCTCGTGTTTTGAGAGTCAACCACTAGTATCCATTTATCTCTTCTTCTTACTTTGGTAGAACTTCAGAATTTCATTCAACTAAAACAGAAAGATACTCCGCATCAAGGGTGCAAGTAAGTCAGTAATAAAACTACATATCACAGACCAACCGAAATACTAATCCAGGATCTGCCTAATGTTTAAGCTATCTCTAAGCATGAGCTCCCTGATGGAGATGGAGAGGATCACTAGTAACCACTAGATGATCAGCGCACTGATTGGCGTCGCGATAAATGTGGAATTTATCTCTTTTATTGGTAAGTGATCCTAAAATACTTTCCTTCTCCTACAATCCTACCAAGTCATTAACTTCAAATGCAGTGAAACCGTCTCCCAGCACTAAATAGGCACATTAATCTTACTAATCCAGATTAAAAAAACTGAGTTCAATTTTGTTCACCCACCTTTAAATGCAGATTCTGCTTCAAGTCCTTAACTACTTTCTTTCTACGCAAATTCTCTGCCACTATCGTCGATTACTGCTTCCACAAAATCGTTGCCTTCGAAGGTAAAATTTCCCCGTAATCGATAGGTATATACTTTATCAAGTCCATGGTATTCAGGTGTAAAGATTCTAATGCGACCGATTGAAACAAAATATATATCGAAAACTCCAGCAAAAAATTACAGATATTCAAATAGGCGTAAACTTTCGAATCAAGATCTACGTACGGCGAAGTATAGATAACACAGTTTTTTTTTTTTTTTTAATAGTAGTTGTCTGAACTAGCTTATGCGGGTACTCAACTAATTCTAGAGAACTATAAGGACTAGCTTATGCGCACCTTGGGTCCTCGACTAATTCTAGAGAACCATAAACCCACTATCACTAACCGACCTCACTTGAAACCGGTGCAAATGCTCCGTATGAACAGAGAACACAATTATAAAATCAAATTCAAAAGAAATATAGAATCAGAACAAGTAGCACGGAAAATCAATTCGACAGTGCGTTCGCTGATGATGATTCTGAAAATTTGTGAGTTTTACGCAACTCGACATTTGATCGAAATGTCGAGTCAATCGATTTGAAAAAATGCTAACACAACAACGACACAGTTTGAAGACGATGGCGAGATTAGTTTTATGGATTACCTTCTTCGAAGCCTTCTCGACGAGCTTTTTGACGAACATGGAGGGGATCGGCCTTCGAATCTGTACCGAGCGAAGTTCCAGATCGATCGAAGATCAGAAATGGCGATCAGCGGACCTCTGGTCAGTGAAAACCGCCGGCAAGAGAGAGAGAGAGAGAGAGAGAGAGAGAGAGAGAGAGATTTAGCGAGAGACTGACAGAGAGGAACGGTTCATTACAGGTTTTTTTTAGTTTTGGATTTTTGATAGAGACGGACAAGTGAGCGGTTTTATTTCGTTTTTGTTTTGTTAAAGAGAGGTTGGACGGTTGGGATTGGAGGAGATGTCTACACGTGGCGGGCAATGAGGTTGATCCGAGGATTACGAGAGGAGAAAATGGTTGGACGGTCGGATTTGGTACCAACTGCTCACAAAAGGACAAAAGACAAATCAATCAATTTGCTACAAAATAAAAACAGATAAATAAACAGACGGTAATTTTTTTTTTTTTCCAGACAATATGATAACAGAATTAGAGCCGTTTCAAAACCGAAATAAGAACTTATTTTTTGTCTAATAATAAGATGTGTTCCACAAAAGGGTGAATAAGTACTTATTTTTTAAAAAGATAATTTCAAGCTCAAAAATCATGTGCTTATGCAAATAATTTTCCTATCAATATGGATATTGTTTGATAGATCTCATTGAGATCTTTAATACGGTGCAAAAAAAAATTGAAAAATTATTTTTCATTTACATTATTTTTAAGTTTGAAAATGTAAAAATAAGCTGCTTATTTAGATTTTGTGGAATAAAGCACCAAAATAAGTACTTATAAAATAAGAAGATTTTTGGAACAGGCTCTTAGGGGTTAGTTGTGTTCACAAACGATGCATTTTAAATGGTAAAAAATGATACTCTCTCCGTCTCAAAATATTTGTCCGGTCTGTAAAATAAAAACTACAAAATAATACATTTATTTAAAAAAAAATTCAAACTTTTTTCATAAATTAAAAAAACTTCTTGATATCTAGTAAATTATTATTTAAAAAATTATATTATTTTTAAATTTTCGTTTTGCAGACCGAACAAACATTATAGAACTGAAAGAATACTTATTTTATGAAAAGAAAAGAATGATATCGTAGATCAGTTATCTACACCATGTATGGTATTGCATGACGACTTTTTATTCCAGACAATGGTCAGATCGAGTGGCGTGTCAAAGTGAAAAACATAAATAAAATCTTCAGAATCTAAAGTTTTCTTCTTTTTTTTTTTTCAATCGTGAATCAAAAGATTTGCAAAAAGTAAAATATGGAATGCCTTCTTTAGCATTACGTAAGCTTAGATAGGGGTAGATTTTTGCTTGGAAGAGACGTGGGAGAAGTGCGTGAAAAGGCGAAAATACAAAATAAAATCTCTAGAATCGGCTAGATATCAAACAAAGATGTATTTATTTGTCCCTCCACGTCGTTGACACTTTTACCTTTTGTCTTTATCCTATTGTAATTATCAAATTATCTTTTTATTTTGTTAGTGTTCATTCAATTTAAATGGTATTGTTGTGATTTCAAATAAGAGAAATACAAAAAGTAGATTTTCAATGAGTAAAAATGGAGTGCGAAAAATCAATTTCTTTCCCATACTACTATCTCACAATGAACATTACCACTTTCTCGCTCTCAGAGTCGGGCCTGAGCTAAAACAAGTGTTGCAGCCACTTTAGGTCACAAATTTTTTTTTGAATTGTAAGGGTCCTTCCTACTTTTTTATCCCTTATTATAGTCCAACAAAAAGAGGCCTAATTTTTAATCTTCACTTTAAGCCCCCGACAAGTCAGGACCAGATCTGCTCACTCCGACACCATAATTAGGAAAATCATTGCCACTTTAATTTACTTCGGCCTAAAAAAGAATTCTATACCATCATTGTCGTGATTTATTTGCTAAGGCTCTGTTCGGAAAAGTTTTACTTTCAGTTTCTTGTTTTTGCTTCAAATATTTTTTAAAATAGATAATCAATTCTACTAATTTATGAAAATTCTAGAAACACAAAAATTACATTTTCATTTATTTTGAAAATACTTTTAACAGCCCAAAAAACAAATAAACAAAAACTATTATGGTCACTAAAAACATGTTTATTTGTTTTTATCTTTTAATGAATAAACGCAAACTCATTTCTTGTTTTTCATAAACGAAAAATAAAAAATTGACAACTTTATCAAACAGAGTCTAATTAAATTGTTTTTTTTTTCAAGAGAAAGAAAGGAAAAAAAATTCCAATAAGTTTATTGAACGTACGAATTTTGCTCCTTAGAAGAAATCTTCGGACACGTGAAAATAGTACTCGTACTCCCTCCGGAGTAATAATTTGGCCAACGTACGTATTTCGTTCCTTATAGAAGAAATCTTCGGAGTAATAATTTGTCCCTACTATGCACTTCTTCTGTCCATCTTTGTTGGTCTGTCTATTTTGGGAAACTCAACTTATTAAGAGGACAAAATAATGTTGCTTTTTGTAAAATAAATTTCCTCTTTTGTCCTTCAATTAAAATTTGGCTCAAAAGTGAAATTTTAAATATTAATGTGACTCCACAAAAAAAGAAGGGCAAGAAAGGAAATCTCCTCTCTTTTGCAATTTGATGTGTGACTTTAAAAAGCACGTTTTTGGACTAACAATTGCGGATGGAGGAAGTACCAAACAAGCAAATTTTGTTCTACTCTAGCTAAATATGTCCGGTTTGTTTTGGTCTAGTTTTTTTTTTTCTTCAATATTATATATATCAGCGAGAATTAACATGGTATTAATATATTAACTTATAAAAGGTTCAGAGGTTGTTCATAATCCTGAAACCCAACTCCGTCCCTTGCGGAACTCGAACCCTGCCTCCTAGGGAGGAGTTCAATTTTCCACCTGTTTTGCTCAAGTCAAAACAAGCAAAATGACACGTAACAGATGAGTCTTGTTGACTTCTGTGTTTTTTGACACGTAACAGATGTTTGGACTTCGGTGGACTACGGGAACTGACTCAGGTGGTGTCGGGACCACCCGATCTTGGTCCAAACTCCAAAGTCGACAACCACTCGTGGATTTTTTAACCCTTCGGTCACCATTTAAGAAGCAAGAAGAGAGTTGGGCCCAACCAAATGGACCCATGGGCTGCCGCCTCCCACAGAGTTTTGGGTTCGAACCTCGCTTGTGGGTTTTGGAGCTCTTGAACTAGATGCTGCGTTTAGAGGCACTTTGGTTCCACTGTGGATGGGGTTATGGTGACGCGCTAACCTCCTCTAAACAGCGCTTTATTCGAAAGAACGCCATAGTGATAAAATTAATTGGGATAGGCAGACACAGTTGAACATTTCATAGTGGGTGGGAACCCGTTGGTCACTCCAATTGGAAAAGCTACACTAGTCGCCCCTTTCCATCCTTTTGACTCAAGAAAAGAAGAAAGTGTATCACTACCAGCATTTTTTCTCTCTCATTTTTCTATTTTCAAATCAAACACAATTCGAAGGGTGTTTACGATAGCAGAGAAAACATACTTACATGGCTATGTGGAGGCCATAAACTAACATTGTTTGTGAGCTCCACACAGATGTACGAATTTTTGCATGAATATGTGTGCGTAGTTGGTGCGGATGTAGCATGATTGGGCCTAACAACAAAAATAGGGCTAGATTTCTGTCTTTTTGGTCTTGTTTTTTAAGCCATGAAAGCATACTTTTTCCTTCCAAACTGGGCCTTTTTTACATCAACAGAGTTTTGGGCTCATGCTAATACACCTCCAATAAGTTGGGCCTCTTCTCTCCATGGGTCCAACTTGTGGGCTAGGTCTCATAGGCCCAAAGGGGCATCTCACTTTTATTATTTTGGATTTCTTCATGTCTGGCCCATTTTCGACCCCTATGACTATGCTTAGGTGGTCTTACATTTAGGGCCCATTGGATGCAGGGAAAGAATTGGAGGTATTAATTAATAAGAGGTGCTATTCACACAGACAAAGGTGGCGCAGATAGGGCACAGATCTCGATGTGGAGCCTACTACGGGTCCCACACAAATAATCTGAGTTATTCATTAAATTTGAAATATTTTTTCAAGGGCTCCCGCAAAAAATAAGCTCAATCCGATACTTACAAATACTCGATCTAATCATCTAACTTTTCATTCAACTTTAAACTTGAATGAAAACTTATATGATTAAATCGAGTAGTTATAGGTATTGGATTGAACTGATTTTTCACGGGAACCTTTGAAAAAATGTTTTAAATCTAATGAATGGCTCGGATTTTTTGTGTGGGACCCGTAGTGGGTCTCACATCGGGATCTGTGCACGATCTATGCACGCTTTGTCTGTGTCACACAGACTTACGGTTAGTCAATAAAGGAATAAGATAGTATGGAGTATTAGTTAATAAGGCCCACATTGATGTGATGTTTTTGGAGGGGTATTAAATAGTACTTGGTTTGGATGAATTATTACAAAAGTGGTATAAAATAGTACTTGGTTTGGATGTAGGATAAATTGAGGGTATAAAGAATGATGGATGATGTAAAAAGTTATCAAATAACTGTTTGCCATTGTGCAGTTCCAAACTTAATTATAATTGCAAATATAATTAATTTTTCACACTTTAAGCTGTAATATTTAATTTTACTAACAAATAAATTTACTAAATTAATAATATTACAAAATAAAAAAATCAATTTTAATTTGAAAAAATTCGGTTTTTAAAGAAAATTTTGGGCTTTTTTTGGAATAATTTAATTTATTAATAAAATAAATAAATTTAATAATTATAAAAAATTAAATTCGTTTTTTTAAAGTGTTTTTTTTAGTGGGAAATTAGTAATTCAAATTATGGGTTGCGGATCAAAAAAAAAAAATTATGGGTTGGGATACGAGAGCACATGTCACACATGCACATAATAATTTTTCTTTCCTTTTCTCCTCGTACGTTTAAGAGAGAGAGAGAGAGAGAGAGAGAATGGGACAAGAAGACGAAGAAAAGCTACGACACTCCATCTCTTCGATCCCCCTGAACGTCACAGGTTCGTCCTCCCTCTCTCCAATCTGCTGCTGTTCTTCTTCTTCTGGTTTCATCGTTTGAATCGAAAAAACCCAGGCGGGTTGGGGGTGAGGGAAGGGGGTGAAATCGTCCAATTTTCAGGGGATTAGGGGGATAACTTATGAACTCCTCAAACCCTGGCTGAAAATAATACCGCCGTTTGCCCTCTGCTCCGGTCTTAGCCAACAAAGGGGATAACGAAAACCTCTGGCGTTTTGCCTTCCCAAACCCCGGATTAGAGCTGGGCCCAGATATCCAGGCCTCTTTTACTACATCCAAGCAGGGCCATAACATAGACCTTCAGGTACTAAAGTCCCCACGCTAGGTCACATGCCTTTTAAGTTCACCAACTGGGCTTAATCTCAGTTTATATATCTACAAAAGCACTCTGCCTTGTATTTGATCCGGATAAAATATATACTCGCCCTTTAAACTATCCAAAAAATGTTTAATTCGTCCGTAAACTATCAATTGCACATACTTACTCCTTGAACTATCCAAAAAAATGTTTACCAAGGACAATTCACGTTTTCCATCCATTGAACAAACGGAAAACTCATAAATTGGATGGAAAATTTGTAACACAACGTTGCCCAAAATTTTGAGAGGGTTATTTTAGAAACCCTAACACCCTAGCACCTAAAATAAGTCTCAGCCGATCCAACGCGACCAGACACAGAGAGAGAGAGAGAGAGAGAGAGAGAGAGAGAGAGAGAGAGAGAGAGAGAGAGAGATTTGGGGCGTTTTTAGCCGATCGAAACCCTAACTCATACTAGAAGGTTTTTGACTGGATTAAGGATGGCATGGATCTTGAGAGCTCCCACCGGAAGAAAACCGAAATGTAAGTATGTTTTTCTATTCGGTTTGAGCTAATTTGCTGCCTTGATTTTGCAATTGTGAACCAGTAAATGGAATTGAAGAATCAACTATCAATGAAAGTACAGATTAGCTTTTTAGTGTCAATACCACCTCAAGCTTTGGGTCTGCCTGGTATAAATAACAAGCGTGTATAGGATTGCTTGTTTGTTCAATTCTAGCATGATAAAGAATTTGGCAATTGGCAGGTTTTTGATGAGATTGAAGAAAGATGAAAGTGAGGTTAACTTAGCAATGGGGGAAGCAGACAGAGAGTTTTCAGAGTGGAAATGGGCAAAGCCCAGATGAAGTCATTAAGCAGGTGTGTTGCTAAGGTCTTTCGGAAATGGTTCTAAGAGTGTTTAGAAGAGAGAGAGAGAGAGAGACAAACAGAACATGGTGGGGACTGTACATAGATAGAGAGGAAGAAGGAGATACATAGACATACATGTATTGATACGTGAAATGACATATATAGCCATCAACTAAATTTTCCCGTTTGTTCGTTTGTTCAATGGATGGAAAACATGAAGGATGAAGTAAATATTTTTTGGATAGTTTAAGGGGCAAGTACATATTTTACCCTTGAATATACTGGGGACCGAAAACGCCACAGCTCATGAAGTTCCAATGTTAACTGCCATAACTGAAAACGCCACCGAAACCCTCATCAAACTCAACTCCCGTCTCTCAACTCTAACTCGCTCCCACCACTACACAGACACCATCCACCTCTTCCTCCACCTCCACTCCTCCCACTGCCTCCGCCCCGACCACTACTCCCTCTCCGCCACCCTCACCGCCTGCGCCCGCCTCCGCCACACCACCGCCGGCCGCCAGCTCCACGCGCACTCCCTCAAAACAGGGCTCCAATCCTACCCTCACGTCGCCAATACCCTCCTCTCTCTCTACGCAAAATCGAAAGACTTGACTTCGGTGAAGCGGGTTTTCAATAATATAGAAAACCCAGATGTTTATTCGTGGACTACGTTGTTGTCGGCGTGTACCAAGCTTGGGCAAGTTGGGTATGCTTGTGAGGTATTTGAAAAAATGCCTCATAGGAGTGTTGCGGTTTGGAATGCAATAGTCACGGGTTGTGCTGAAAATGGGTATTCGGATGTTGCTTTGGATATGTTCCGGAGAATGCACTTGTTGGGTGTTAGGCATGATAATTACACCTTTGCTAGTGTGTTGAGCTTGTGCTCGTTGGAGTTGGTTGATTTTGGGAGGCAGGTGCATTCAATGGTGATTAAAACTGGGTTTTTGGGCAGGGCTTCTGTGATTAATTCACAACTGACAATGTATTTTGGTTGTGGAAATGTTAATGATGCTTATGAGGTATTTGAAGAGGCAGAAGGCCTACGTGATGAGATTACTTATAATGCAATGATAGGTGGTTTAGTAAGTGTGGGAAGAGACAAAGATGCGTTGATTATGTTCATAGAGATGCAAAATGTTTGTCTTAGACCTACTGAGCTGACTTTTGTGAGTGTAATAAGTAGTTGTTCATGTGCAAGAGTTGGCCATCAAATACATGCCCAAGCTATTATGATGGGTTTCGAGATGTGTACATCTGTGAGTAATGCCGCTGTGACCATGTATTCTAGCTGTGGGGATCTGAATGCAGCTCGCATGGTTTTTGAGAGATTGGAAGGAAAGGATATTGTCTCTTGGAATGCCATGATTACAAGCTATGCTCAAGGGAATTTGGGGGAAGCAGCAACTTTGGCCTACGTTAAAATGCAAAGGGAAGGAACTCAACCAGATGAGTTTACTATTGGAAGTCTGCTAGCAGGCTCGGAGTCTATAGAGATTGTTGAAATGATTCAATCCCTAGTGATTAGAAATGGGCTTATCTTTAAAATCGAAGTATCAAACGCTTTTATTTCTGCATTTTCTAAGCATGGTTACATGAAGCAAGCCTACGAAGTATTCGGTGACATGTCTCCAAGAAATTTAATTTCCTGGAATACAGTTATTTATGGGTTTCAATTAAATGGGTTTGCAGTGAAGGGCCTTGAGCAATTTTCCTTGTTGTTGTTGTCAAGATTGAGGCCAAATGTTTATACTCTAAGTATTGTTTTGAGCATATGTGCTAGCGTTGCATCTTTGAGACACGGGAAACAGGTTCATGGTTACATTATCAAACAAGGTCTTTTTTCAGAGGCATTGTTAGCGAATGCACTCATCTCAATGTATGCAAAGAGTGGGGTTTTGGATTTGTGTTTGAGAGTTTTCAACTCAATGTCAATTATCAACAAAGACATAGTATCTTGGAATTCTTTGATATCTTCTTACGCGCAGCATGGGGAAGGAAAGAGAGCTGTGCGTTGCTTTGAGGCAATGCTAGATTCAGGCGGGGTCCAACCAGATCAGGCTACCTTCACATCAGTCCTTTCAGCTTGCAGCCACTCGGGTTTAGTTGATGATGGAACTCGGATTTTCAACTCTATGGTGAGGAACTATGGTTTTCAGCCTGGAGTAGATCACTTTTCTTGCATGGTTGACCTGTTAGGTCGAGCTGGATACCTTGATGAGGCAGAAAGGCTATTAAATGGCAAGCACATTGAATTAGATTCTAACACGTGGTGGACATTATTCAGTTCTTGTGCAGCTCATGGTAATCTGAGATTAGGAAGAACAGTTGCTGGATTTCTTCTTCAAAAGGAACAGAATAATCCAGCGGTTTATGTTCAACTGTCCAATATTTATGCAAATGTAGGACAATGGGAAGAAGCAGCTAACCTGAGGGAAATGATGAAGAGCCATGGGGTAATAAAGCAGCCTGGATACAGTTGGGTTACATCATAAGTCAGTTCAAAGACCATGAATGCTCATGGGTTTGGTATTGAAATTATGCCTCCATCCTACTAGAGGATTCAGGGCATTGTGATTTCTTGCTAAATAGGAGTAGTACACATAACATTCTTTCGTGAATTCTTGCTAAATAGAACTTTCTTGTATCTGCTCCCTGTGAGGCAACATTTAGCTTGATGTTTGACATGTATGAATATCTCCCTCCCTCGCAAACTTTGGGATTTGTGTTGGTAGGTACCTTGCTTGTTAGTGACCTGAAGCACCGCAAGCATTTGATTTTGAGTTTGAATTCAGTTTTTCTTTCTTTGTTTTAGGTTGAGCCAATTTGAATTCAGTTGCAAGACGTGTGCCATTAGCTTGCTGTGTGCAAAAGGAGGAGTGATGGGTTGATTCTCTTATACGAGAATAGATTGAGAATTGATGTGCAGAGGTGATTTCAGTTTTAATCAACTCTGGCTTTAGACAAGATGTCCTGTCACATTTCCTGGTCACCGTCGGTAGTGAACAATAACTTGTAAATTACAAGGCCCATTTGGAAGAGAGAGAGAGAGAGAGAGAGAGAGAGAGAGAGAGAGAGAGAGAGAGAGGGAGGGAGGGAGGGAGGGAGGGAGGGAGGGAGGGAGCGAGAGAGAGAGAGAGAGAGAGAGAGAGAGAGAGAGAGAGAGAGAGAGAGAGAGAGAGAGAGAGCAATTACAAGACGTGTGCCATTAGCTTGCTGCGTGCGAAGGGAGGAGTGACGGGTTGATTCTCTTATATGAGAATAGATTGAGGATTGATGTGTAGAGGTGATTTCAGTTTTAATCACTTATATAAGATTGTGAAAATCGAGATAGATGAATTTGAGGATGGTGGTGGTGGTGGGAGTGAAGGAAGCAAGCTGAATAGTTGTAGAGATGATCGGGTGGCTGAGATGAGCATGATGAACCAAGCGGGTAATTGAAGTTTTGGAGAAGCTGAGTCATTGATTGATTAGATTGAAGAAGAGAGTCAGATTGTTAGGGAGATGTTGTGGATCAAAGAGATTTTTGATAACTGTCATGATGAGGTTTATCTCCTGAACTTTTAGCTGTCTTTTTCTTTTAGCAATCCAATTACTATTTCCTTGGGTCGTCCACTTGTTTATGCTAGGATAATCATTTATGAGGTGTTTTTTTCATCAGGTACTGGAGGAAAGCAGAAACCAATTGGCTGTAGTAATGATTGTGGCTTTACAGAGGTAATTCCTTCTCCACTGATTTTGTATCGTTTTGGTGGGTATCTCCTTTTGTTTTTCCTCAAGTTTTTTTGCTAGGGGTTGATTTGTTTGCTGAATGACTATTTAGAACTTTCGATAGTCGAAGGAAGAGAATTTTGTTTTGGAAATTAAAGTAAGAACAAATCTGAGAAAATGATTTCTCCATGTTTGAAAACGGTGGAAAATTATGCGCAATGTGTTAGTAATAAAAGAAATGAGAAAAGAATAGGGAAGAAATATAGGTACAAATTGAGTTTATATCTATTACGTGTTGTCGATTATAGGCCTACTTCTGTATGATGTCCATAAGTGTAGTTGGTTTGTGTAGTGTTAAGTAGATGAACGGAAGAAGGTTGTTATTTGTTTAGCTAATGATTCGTTGGTAGAGTTTTAGTGTGGTGGACTGGTATATTGGTGGACACTACAATAATGAAGGTTTGTGTGTGTTTCCTGATGCACATAAGTTGGTATCTGGTGTTGTCTTAGTTTCATTCCTTGGATGGACCTTAAGCTACATACTTTGACCTTTGCTAAGAATGGTTGTGAGCAGTCATGGTATTGAGAAGGATGAGTTTCTTTTGGCTTTAGCTCTTTGCAAAATGTGGAATTGAGAATAAGTAATGAAACAAGGACGATATCTATCGAACCGAAGAACGAAAAACATTGAATTCACGGTCAACGGGTCAAGTATCTAATTGAATTTAGTAAATATGATGGTTTTTTTTTGTGTTAAATATAGCTAGTGAGGGACTAATGATATCTGGCATTCTCCTATACATTACTTTTTGGGTATATTCAGCAATTTATTTACTTATGATTTGTCTTTTGCAGAATTATATCTTGCTACTCGATGTTGAATCACAAATTGCTAAATTTGCTGCAAGCATTTTGTCAACTCTTAAAATTAGCAAAGTCAAGACTGCATACAAGGTATGAAGTGCTACATGCTAGTAACATGGATGTTAATGAAGCTAAAAAATTAGAGTTGGACGGGTTGCGTAGGATCTGTTAGAATAGAATATTATGGTTGAAAACCAGGATGTTTTGAGAGCTATATCGATTAGGCAATAATGGAATAGTTGGAAAGATGTTATGGTTTTGGATGGATGGGAAGAAATGGATCTGTTTCAGGCACGAGGGATTTGTGTGAAGAGTTTTCTGGTTTGACGAGGTGAGGGTCTGTCCCCCTTTCCCATGTTTCTTACATTGCGCTCGATTTATTCTTGATACTTTGGTGGTCCATGTTCTGATACTAATAGTGCTCGATTTGGTATTCTTCAAAAATTGAAATATGCTATGATTTTTTTTACCTTGAACTCGAGTTGTTTAAGGAAAAGATAAAGGAGAATCAGGATAAGACCGATCTGAGCAAGCAACTTCCTTATTTTGTGGGGAACATTGTAGGGGTAGTGATCTTTTTTTATTTACTGAAAAGCATTTTTTTTTTTTTAAGGTTAGGGTTGTTGAACAAACGAAATCTCGGTTCGTGAAAGTTTGTTCAAAATTGACTAATTACATGGACAAACTAAGTTGAATACGTCTTGGAACCTAGGAAGTTTTGAAACAAAATTAAACCACCCACTACTTGGCTACGAATTTGAAGAATGTAACAAAAAGTTAGGTTGTGCCCAAATTGTCGATTCCTATTCTTACAGGTAATTGATGTTGATGGCTATTTGGAGAGGATGTACTTGAGCCCAGCTTCAATCAAGAGTAGGAAATTGAATTGATGGCTAGATGAGGAAGCTGGTATCTGAACATGAAGATTTTAGATCCTAGGCCAGCTCTGCATTATAATCGATTTGGTTCTGTTTGGTCTTTTTTTGTGATTATTTTAGTTTCGGTCAATAATACCTTGTCGTGGAATTTGTTAAGGCCAATGGAAGCCAGTGTGAAGAAGTGATTGGAAGCATTGTTTGGAATGAGAATTCGACGTTTGAAGTTCTCAATTATTTTCCTGTCTTCTTTGTGGGCAAATAGTTATCTTATCTTGCTTTGTTAGATCTACAGTTGCGTATGTAAATTTTCATTTTCCAAAGTTAATGTACCATATTGAGTTATTTTTCTGTTGAAGTCGATGGTTGTAGGATTATTGCTTCCGTATGTCTGGCTTCTTCATTTGCATTTTTGATACGCCTTACTATTACAATTGATGATCAACCCCTCCCTACCAACTACCAAGCCAAGCTTGTGCCCCGATCAATTGAGGTCTGCTACTTGCACTGGATCCCACCTCTTGTGCCATTTTAGTCTTTGTGTAGTGAGGGTACTATCACGTACTGTTATTGTGTTGAGTGCATGTATCCACTAAATGCTTCCAATCCTTCAGATTGCCATTGTAGAAGTTGACCCATTAGACAGTATACACCTTGTAACTTATATGCTTGGGGCCATTATGTTACCCTCTTAACATGTATGAATTATTTCTACAATATATACTTGCTAGTGTTTTTGCCGGTTTCACTACCAATACCAGACGCTCTCAAAACATCAAAAAAAGGACAAACAAATCAGGACGGAGGGAATACTATTGAAAGAATATTTAACACTTCATGGTTTCACAACTCTTCTGAATAATCGCTTTGTTTCTAATTGAGCTTTTTAAAATCTATTTTAGAACAATCCAGAGTGATTATCCCTGCAAAAGTGGAATAAAAAATCTGAAAATCCCCTTAAAAAAAAAACTTTGTTAATGGATGCGGATTATACCAAATAAATATCATATAAAATACTATTGTAAAGTAGATGTATAAATTACATGATTTAAAAAGGTTGCATTTTCTAACAATGACTCATTTGGGAATAGAGGACGAATCATTTAACACTCAGAAATCTATTCTTGTATATAGTGGATAAGTTGTGGTATGTCATTTTCACCTGTCTCATCAATCTTAAATGCGTATCTCCTTTGGATTTAGTTGGCCGGCATCATTACAGTAGGCTTAATACCCTACTCCACATAAGGTCAACATAATAGTTGCTACTACTTTTACAGATTTGCTTATGGAGTACTTTTACAAATTTGCTTAGAAGACCAAAAAAAATGGCCAAGAAACCATTGCTTATATTAGAATTGCAATCATTTAAACTGTATGTTACCAGGGTTGTAAGCCAAGTCGACCTCAATAGTGGGTAGTTTAAACTGGGATTGAAAAGTTAACAGGCTTCTAGAAGTGTTTGAGCTTGACTTGTTTGTCATTTGTGCCGATCATGAGCTGAACTCGAGTTAACTAGTCTAAATGCATTATAAACTTATGGGAAAATTACATTAAGCACCCTCCAACTATACCTCGATAACGAGTTGCCCCCTTAATCGTTTAACTCGGACACTTAACCCCCTTCATCTTTTATCTCGCACAAAATGGAAGATGCTGTTAACGGAATTGCTGAAATTACCAATTTACCCTCTTTCAACCCTAAATAAGATGATGCCCTGATGATAAACCAGTCGACCACCTGGTTGTCCACTCGGTCGACCACCTGGTCGTCCACTCGGTCAACCACTCGGTCGACCACTAGGTCGTCCACTCTGTCAACCCGGCCAGTGTAAAATGACCTCTACCGACTAGTTCCCACTGTAGTTCCTACCAGCAAATTCCATACTAGCGTTCAACCCATTCTATACACGTGCAAAACTAATCCGTTCTAGCATTGTGCCCGTTCAATGCACGAGACAATTAAAAAAAGTAGGTTGTCTTTTTGGGTAACAACTACCATTTTCAGTACTTTGTTCTTAGGTTGTAATCTTTATTGGAATGCACTACATTAATCAACCAATACTCATTCATATTGTACCGAAGCCAAAGTTGGGTACTTTTCAATCTCCATTTTCTTGTACATGTGGGATAAAAAAAAAGAGAACAATCAAAAGGAAACCTATTTTCTTCCACCACAATTCCTTCTTCAAACATAGGACTTCCTTCTGCATTTGCCCAATTTTTTTCTGCAATTGTTGAACTTCTTTATGCATTTGTTCTTTCATTTCTTCCAACAATTCCGCTCTACTTTCTAATTCATCAACCTTTCTCTGCAACCCTGACTTGCGGATCTGTAAATTCTGGGTGCTCTCTATGTTGGACTGGGTGCTTTCAGATTTTGGTGGGTCGACCCAGATGAAAAATCCATAACCGAATTTTGTCTGCAACCATAAATACAATGAGACCAAGTGCTACCTTTCATCACAGAGAGAGAGAGAGAGAGAGAGACAGAGATTTCAGAGAAAAAGAGAGGGAGAGAGTACCGTTGGAAGGAGCAGAGAGAGAGAGATTTCATAGAAGAGAGAGAGAGAGAGTACCGTTGTAAGGGCAAAGAGAGAGAGAGAGAGAGAGAGAGAGAGAGAGAGAGAGAGAGAGTGTGTGTGTGTACCGTTGTATGTATTCTTGACTAACGGCTCACTAACGGATGGTGGTTAAGTGTCATGCGATAAAAGATGAAGGGGGTTAAGTGTCCGAGTTAAACGATGAAGGGGGCAACTCGTTACCAAGGTATAGTTGGAGGGGGCTTACTGTAATTTCCCCTAAACTTATCAAGCCGTGATAAGATAACTAATAAACTGCAAAGTACTTTCAGATTTGGTATTTTTTTTTTCATAATTAGCCAATCACAAGTGAACTGTTAATAAACCAATTCCTGGTCATCGTCGGTAGTGAACAACAACTCGTAAATTACATGGCCCGTTTGGATGAGAGAGAGAGAGAGAGAGAGAGAGCTGTTACAAGACGTGTGCCATTAGCTTGCTGCTTGCGAACGGAGGAGTGACGGGTTGATTCTCTTATACGAGAAAAGATTGAGAATTGATGTATAGAGGTGATTTTAGTTTTAATCAACTCTGGCTTTAGACAAGATGCCCTGTCACATTTCTTGGTCACAGTCGGTAGTGAACAATAGCTCATAAATTACAAGGCCCGTTTGGATAATAGTTCGAACAAAAAGAACAAAACCTTGTACTCCAAGATGCATACAAGAGTCAGGAAACAAGAACAATCAAGCGTGGTTCAGCACAATCCAGTCCGGAAATGACAGACAATGCACAATATGGGTCTCTTCTCAAAAGATGGGACACAAATTGAACTGTGACTAGAACCATTCTAATGTTGAATTGCTTTAGATATATGGAGTCCTCATTCATGGCTGATGAAGTTGGCTTGTCCTCAAGGCAGACGAATAGTAATGTGACTCGAGCTCCTTGAGACTAGCAGCTGCTTCCTCTCCAATTTTAGCCAACAAGCGATCTGTTTTCTCTGCCTGTTGGTTAAACTCGTCTATTCTTTGTTCTACATGATCATTGAGTGAAGCAAAACCAGAGAAGATTGCGGTTTGCTTCAACTCGGACACCAACTTCAGAAGCGAGTCAGCTGCCTGTACCTGTTTTTTCATGTATTTAGCATCAGTATAAAGGAACAAAGCGGGAAAAGAGATGGGTATCGGGCAAAAATATTGAAAAAAGGTTTCAGGTCAATTTATTCACGATTCAACTGACACACGCATAAAATTTGACTCAAATACCGAAATGTAGCATTATTGACCATTTTGTTAAGAGTACTACTGTCTGAATAACATCAGTGATCTGAAGGATTTGAGAAGCTAAAGTAAATCGAAATGCAAATCAAAAAATTTGAACAATATAACTCTAATGTGTTACTGTAGAGGTTCTATTTCAAGTAAGCTAAGCTTACAACGTAACATCATAACATAAAGCTTGAATGCATGTGGCCTATTACATGTGATATGTAGTAAAAGTATAAACCCTTTGATGTAACTTTCTTTCAGTGAAAGAATAAACTTCCTTACCATTCTGGCTGCACGCATCTCCATCATGAAAGCTTCTTGTGAATTTCTAACTGGTGGATCGTTGACCTACAATACCAATTTCTGTCAACAGGTTAAGACATTACATTCAACATCCGTGATTTACAATTTAAATTGATGGTCTACATGGATATTTGATTCTTTTGCAAATATGCGCTACTAATAAAGTAGATATCCTTGACTGCAAAACAAGCCAATTCTTGGAAGATAGAGAACTTTGCTTGCCAGTGACTACATTACTTCTTCGTATGGACATGATAACGATAAATCTACCCATAAGGTATAAAGCCGCTGACAGTTGGTAAATATTACTGATAATGGGGTAGCTTCTTGTAATATTTTCATAGTTAAGACTCATAAAGAATCAGGAGAAGTGCCCATAGAAAAGCTCTTATGATTACAAATAAGGCCCAGAATATTCCATAGCCATGGGACTATCTCAGAATGCATTCCCAAGTTCAATCTATTAGACTAAACAACAAATAGATGCACAAGTTGAGTTTAAACTTCACAAACTCTAACAAGCAGGCCATTTCTCCTTGCCCTCGGACAGCAACTATAGTTAGTTAGGCCAACCCGTATCAAGTGAGTTAGGACTTTCCTCCCACCCACGGTCCAGCCAACAAAAAAGAAAGAAAATGGAACTATCCTGTGGTTAACACTGGCAACGATGAATCACACATCTCCCTCATACATAAACCCAAGAACGAGGACTCAGACTAGTCCACCTTGATACAGCTAGCTAATTCTATCACCATAGCATTGAAGAAATGCTTCAAACCACTAATGTTGGTTTTGCAATAAACAAAAAACAACCACGATTGTTTCACAAAGTAACACACAAGAAGCATATATGCATAGGTAGACAGAATGAGCGAGTAAGAGTACCCGCGCAACGTTAACAAGGAAACTGAAATTGTCAACAATATTTCCAATGTCATTATCGACTCTTTGCAACAATGTCTTCTGCTTTTGAGCTGCAGCAGCTGCCGCCGCAGCAGTTGGCCCACCACCTCCACTACCACTTCCACCACCTCCTTTATTCATTGTGGATCTTCTCGAACTGACGGCACAAAAAAAGAAAACACGTTTCAATAATTGAGAAGTCAAATATATGGAGTGATAACCACTCGGAAAATTGCTTTATGGACCATTTATTGGCCAATTTAAAAACAAAAACACAAGAGAGGAAACGAAGTAAGCCAGCCATCTCTAAATCTTACAATGAGGCCACACGTTATCACTAGGAATAGTTAGGATTCTAACACACAAAAATTTCCTGTTAAAAGCCATTGTCTCTAACAACAAAGAGAAACAGAAATGCCATAGGTTTGAACGATGAAAGATAACATCTGTGGACATATTGCTATTTAACTACACATTATATCAGTCAAATCATACACAACTAGTCAAATACATGCCATACAAGTTACATTCATCCAGTGCATAAAATATTAATGTTGAATCAGAAATTCTAGACTTTCCATCAGAAACAATTGAGCTGTTGCAAACCCTAAGCTGTGTGCAGCACATAATAGTTCACAACTGCACATCAGGGCACCCTCAACCCTACTGTCTATCTAAGCAAGCCAAAGCACTCAAAAAGCACACACTCTATTTGAGCTAGCCATTCCACATTACCTTCACCAATTTTCAAACGGAAAAACAAAAAAACATATCAGAGAAATTAAAGAAAACCCACAACCAAGATCACCAAAAAAAACCGCTTTCAGAAATAAGAATTACAGTTGTAGCAAGACAACAGCCAAAACGAAACCAATCAACAGCAAATACAACAAAAATTAAGTAGAGATAGCAGATTATCACATTGAATCAAGAATCATGAATGAGAGAGAAAGCACCCAAATCAAAGATTAGGTTAAATTCAAAGCAAATTACAACGAGCCCATCATCCAAATAAAAACCTTAGTTTTACACTAGTACTCAATAAAGGAAGGGAAAAAAAAACGAGAAGGAGATTAATCAACTTACCAATTACCACGATTGCTAGGTTACTCGGGTTTTAATTTCTAGATTCTTCAATGATTTCCATGCTTTCCAACAATCAAACTTTTGCCATCCTTCATTGTACAACTAGGGGGTTAGCTACGTGCGTTGCACGTTTGGTTTTGCTTGCTGGTCTAATATTGTCGTTTGTTGTTACCAAATATTTGCATTGGCAACATGTATTTGTCACAATAAAGGCATGAGCTAATTATTGTTGTGCATTCGCGAGAGAGATAAGTAAGGTGAGAGTTGAATTTATGGTTAGTAACGAAATCTATAACAAGGAGATATTAATATTCAATACAACAAAGGCAGCAAAGTTGACACACAGCAAAACAAAGAACAATTGAAATAGTACTCTACACTTATTCAGCAAGACAGAAAAACGATATTACCATGTCTGGTTTATATTCATTGGTATGAAGAACTAATACGTAGTTAATATTGAGAATAAGCAAGGTACTAATTTCTAAGCCTTGTGATCACAGTGTTCTTACGCATTAAGGGATGCACCAAAAACCTTTTTCCCTGGATGATACAGTATCCCATTAAGCGCAATATAGTCCTATGGATAACAAGCTAATGATCTCCACTTCAGTCCAAAATTGTGATTCCCCACCTGTTCCTATTACATCGTTCAAGCATTATATGGCCACTACTGTCTCATCCGCCAACTTTTGCCTGTAGACATATCCAAAACCCATGGCATCAAGTACGTTCTTAGAGCTAACATAGTGCGTAGAAACTTGAAGCTCTAACTTCTGAGAATGCTATGTGTATATGTGTATAGGTGCTGGCCCCTGTTAAGGATCTTGTAAACCATTGATATACACAATATACATACTTATGAAAGGAAAAAGACAAAGAAACAAGAGACCAGTTCTTTTTTTTCAGTTCCCTTTGGTACTGTGACCGTTGTCAGATTATAGCAGTTCAAGACCTATAGAGTTCCTGTTCTTTATTGTAGAAGTTTCCTGTTTTTGGAAGTACTGTCATTTATTGTTTGTTATAGTCTTACAGTTCATCTAGCAAAGTGTTCTTAATTTAATACATTTGGTTTTAATGTTGGTTTGTCATATTATGCATTCTTACCATCGATTATTGAGCGGTGGTATGTCGAACCTCTTCCTCTTCAATTTTTTCATATACGTTAAGTTTTGAGAACTTGGGAATGCATTACTTTAACTGTTTCCAGATATGAAGAAGCCAAAGCAAATTTCAAAAACTCATAATGGGAAGATTTCCTGAAATAGACAACTTGAAAAGGGAAAATGTTTCTGAATTTTTAAGAACTACTCCATTTCCTTACATAGATGAAAACTTTACTTCGATAAGGAGGCTTTCAGCATTTTCATAGGTTTTATTCTAAAGCACAAAACAAAACCCAAAACACAAAGTTAACCAAACAAAAAACAAATCGAAGCAAATCGAAGAATGGTAATTGTAAGTTACTAGCCAGTGATGTTAAGAACTGTATGCTTTTTTGATCTATTTCCCCTCCAATATATGTACGAACACAATTGCGGATGAGAATGAGAGAGGCAAATGGTAGCTAACCCCAAGTGCAGCAGCTACTTTCTTGGAGTTGTTTTTTCCTGAAAAAATTACTCTAGTGCAAGAAAAGTTTGGATCAAGAAAAGAAAAATAGAGATTTAGCGGATGGACCAGGGGATGAAAAAAGAGAAAGTGAAAGATTTAGCTTCACAATTATATGCTTCTATGTATGTCTTTTGTACATACACTTCATAGGCAGAGTAGTTTCTGCCCACCTTAACTGAAGCCGCTGGATGCGTTCTCTGTTATTGGACTCAAGCTGTGCTTGTTTTAGTAAGTTCATTCATTTCATCTCTGTGTGTACCTGCGCACATGCGCTTCTGAGTGTCTTGTGTTACACCGCTTATGAGGATAGAGTACTTCATTTAGTCAGATTGCCCGAAGATTCTAAATAGTAAATACACACTTGTTTCTTGTTTAACCTCCTGAAATATCCCATAGTGTATAAACAACATCCAAGAACAGGAAAAAGTTTCCCACCTGTGCATGAAGTAGGTATGGTCTTTATGAAATGGAATCTTCTAAATGTACAAAATACTCATGTTGGATGCTCTGTACTTGCATAAGAGTATGGATGTGAGAATATCAGACGTGTTGGCTGTGTGTAGTGGAGACACCCAGTAATTCATATTAGGCAGTTAAACAAGAACAAACTCCCTAACATGTTTGAAATGCTTTATAGCACTTGCAGGCACTTGTATACACGATCTAGTATTATGATTAGCACTTGTATCTTGAAGTGTCCTTTAATATAGGAGTATATTCTCATAATCCACTATCTAGGCATATAGTATTATGATTTGTTTTCCCTAGGAAAAATGATATAGGAAAAAGGAACCAAGATTGCAAAACCATAACCACCCTACTTTTTAACTGCTAGTGATCTAAATTTGCCTCATTCCTAGCTTGTAGGCACTTACGAAGCAAATCAACTCCTAAGCTTTCAGTTTCGAAACCCTCTTAGTGCTATCAACTTTTTTCGGATCAGTATACACAGAGCTTTTTCTCCGACTTTAAATGGAGCACTTGATAATGAACGATGAGATTGGTTTTTCAAAATTAGTCTATGTGCACATAAGTTGGACCAGACACCCGATACTAGAAAAGGAAAAGCAATTGAGAAAGCGTGTCATGTTTATGTGTAATTGGGACAATGGGTCCCATGGGACCATCCTAATTTGCTCTCCCCTTGTTACCAGGAATGCTGCCCAGCCCCTCCCTCTGGTTTGCCCCCCATCATATCTGGTAGCCCAAAAGGGCGGCTTGTTTCAGGTTTTTTTAGGTTCTTTCTAAACCCAATTCGCTTACAGCGACCCCTTCCCCTAAATGAATGTTAGTTCTCTTTGATAAGTGGAAAGGAAAATTCATTCAAAGGAAGTGAATCCTAAAAGATAAAAACAACTACCTGAAGTTTCCAACCATAAAGCCCACAGTTGAATTGCCCTGCAGAGAATTTCCAACTGGAAATATGCATTTGTTATGATATTCATTTTCAAGTGGTGATTTGAGTAAGTCCAGGGCACAGGGAAAATTCAAAAGATACTGTTTAGTGTACACACTAAGTTAGCCAAAGCGGACTAAGTGAGTGCTGATAATACCCTACAAGAATACTAAACCCAAACCAGTATTGGCATGAAGCACAAGGCTCCAAATCCAAAGGGCCCAATTGACAAAATTAGCCAAAATGGCACAGGCGCGGCAATTAGTTTCTCACGTCTTTCTTTCAGTCCGTGGGTATCCAATTTGGACACAGCAAAAACAAAAGAATCAGATTCAGAGATCCAATCAAAAACTCAACAAAAAGCCCTAATTATTGGAAAATAATAGTGATTTACCAGCTTAGGGAATTATTTTAGAACCAAAGTGAAGTTGCCACCGGTTGGAGGAGTGGAAGACGATAACGACAAATGGCTCGGCCAACGATTCGGAAGAGTCTGTACCAGCAACACCACCTCTGACCGGATTTTCGTCGGCTACCTCCAACACCGCCTGGAACTCTGTTGGCTCTGATTCAAGGAGCACTGGCATTGAGGTTTCGTTCCAGAGAGAGAGAGAGAGAGAGCAATGGCGTGTAATTCGGTGGGAGGGAGAGAGAAGGGGATTTCTCTCTCAATTCTCCTGGTCCTGGTAACACCACGGTAAAGCCACGTGCACCACGGTAAAGCCACGTGCGCTAGACAAAGAAAACGCAGAATTACAAAAACACCCCAATTGATTAACATTGCATGCCTTTCAATTGAGGGGCAAATTGGTCCAAATTGAGCAAATTGTGGCTAGCGAAAAATTGGCTGAAACTCCCTCTTCTTATAGAGGAGGAGGATACACACATGGTTAAGAATACTAGGGCCCTATTCAGTTTGAATTTTGAGGGAGATTTTAAGAGAAATGATCTACGATAGATTGATAAAGAAAATTTATTGAAAACTGTGCGCACATGAATTTTGAGTATCCCAACCCCTTCCATCCCTTTGACTCAGGAAAAGAAGAAAGTGTATCACTGCCAGCATTTTCTCTTTTTTCCATTTTCAAATCAAACACAATTCCAAGGGTGTTTACAATAGAAGAGAAAACATATTTACATGGCTATGTGTAGTCTATAAACTGACATTATCTGTGAGCTCCACGCACATATGTACGATTTTTTGCATGAATATGTGGGAGGGAGGGGGGCTGCTGTCCCCAAGGGGACAGCAGCGCGCTGCTGCACCCCATTTTGGGGCCCACTCCGGTCTCGCTCCGATGATCTGAATTGTTCAATTTGTAGAGCTCGTCGAGTAGAACAACCATGCAAAAAATCAGCTTAATTGGATATCATTAAGTACCTGATCGGAACCTTTTTATCTTAAAAAGAATGCATCCAAAACACTGGATCAAATCTACTCTAACCCATGGACTAAGAGTTATATGGGCTCCGATCAAGTACTTAATGATATCCAATTAAGCTGATTTTTTGCATAGATATTCTACTCGACGAGATCTACAAAGTGAACGATTCAGATTATCGGAGCGAGACCGGGATGGGTCCCAAAATTGGGGCAGCGGCACGCTGCTGTCCCCGAGGGGACAGCAGCCCCCCGCGTCCGAATATGTGTGTGTAGTAGGTGTGGATGTAGCATGATTGGGCCTAACAACAAAAGTAGGGCTAGTTTTTTTTTTTTGGTCTCGTTTTTGTAGCCAGGAAAGCATACTTTTTCCTTGCAAACTGGGCCTTTTTTACATCAACAGAGTTTTGGGCTCAATGCTAATACACCTTCAACAAGTTGGGCCTCAGCTCTCCATGGATCCAACTTGTGGGCTAGGTCTCACAGGCCCAAAGGGGTATCTCACTTTTATTATTTTGGGTTTATTCATGTCTGGCCCATTTTCGACCCCTATGACTAGGATTAAGTGGTCTTGCATTTATAGACCTTGCAGGTACTAGAGCCCCCAATCTAGGTCACATGCCTTTTAAGTTCACCAACTGGGCTTAATCTCGGTTTATATATGTAGAAAAGCACTCTGCCTTGTATTTGACCCACATGTGACAATCACGAAATGGACTGGTGCAATGAAACAGCACCGAAATCCTAGGAGACATTTCCTTTTCACAACATAGGAGATATCCCGCGGCCAAACAGAACGAGACTAATCCATCTAAGGCCGGCAACAAGGAATCAACAACCACAGAAAGGATTTAGAAATACTCCGTAACTAGGAGGGACTACAAAGACTTTCACCTCTCGAATTGTTGACCTACTCCTGAGAATCGAACTCACACCTCTAGAATGTGAGTAACCCATTGGCCAATGGAGACAACCCTCGTTGGGTCTAGTAGATGTAGTGCCTCGTAAAATTGCCAATGTCTCCTCAACACCAAACATTGATGCGGGCGGGGACTATTTAATTACTATGTGATGAGCATCCTACAAATGTGTAATGGAGAAGAAACGTGAGGTATTGCTTCAGATGGTCAAGCCCTCCTATGTATATTTATCCTCCTTTGCGTGTCCCATCTCGAGCCTATGTTAAAGATATAAATTCTTAATCTCGTATCCCATGTAAAATCTCCAGTAATCTTGTAGCGAGCATCCCACAAATACGTGGTGGAGAAGGAACATGAGATATTGTTTAATTTGTTTCAAGTGTCAAGTCAACATCGATCCCTATCTGTACCCTCCTTTATGGGCCCCATCTTGGACCTAGATCAAAGATCTTAATTCTTAATCTCGTACGTACCGCACAAAAATCTTGTTAAGGTTTCAGGTTCGAAATATCCGAATTATCATCAATTTTTACGAGGCAGTCCTTGTGGAGCTCTATTTTGATGTTAGATGGGTCCTAGGTTAGTGGACAGTGAAATTGATCTCTCAAGCACGTGTAAGCTGACCCGGACACCCAGAGAAGGCAAAGAAAGCTGCCAAGTTTCATGTTGTTGGGCCCAACCTTGGTTCCCATTTGGATGGCCCAAAGAACTCAATAATGGCGTTTAATAATACAAAGGAGAAAAACACTGATTAAGCTCACTCCAGATCTCATGATTCTCAGGCTTTCCCGGCACATGACTCATGCTGTTCACATCATTTGCTAAAGATTGCTTTTTCTCACAAGTCACAAGCTCAAGCCCCACAAAAATAGGCCATCATCATATTCTTTCATTCGTGAGTTGTAAGGGGATAGCCTTTGCCGACCTTTTCCCCCCTATATTTAACCGTTGGAAACTCCACTTTGTGGGTCATCCTCCTAACTTTCCAATCATCCTTCTAAACTTGGACAATTCAAGAGATTATCATGAAATTTAATGGATTCTAAGTAGTAAATTATACAACTTTTGGTTGAAAATTTTACTACAAAGTTACCGTTACCGTATGCTTTTGTCTTGTTACTATTTCAAGTGATCTTTAAACGATTATCGTACAATATTTACTAGAAAGTTACCGTTATAATATGTTTGTCATGTTACTATTTCAAGTGATTTCAAACGACTATTATATAATTACGTAAATCACAATGCGAGCTTAAAGGAAGTTTGTGACTGATTCTAAAGATAGATGTGAGCTCACATATACAATAAACCATGCATATCCAAAAGCAATTGAAATTGGCTTGTTTTTGCAACAACTAATATTCACCGAGCTAAACATGAGCTTAACTTGCAGAGTCAAGCTGCTTAACAATCCGTGTTCAAAAAAATATCATTGATTTGAGTTTATTACTATGAGAGGGATTATTGAGTGCTCCTAAAGCACCATCATTATTATCTACTCTCCGAGCATCGTTATGTGATGCTTCAGAGATTTTTACCATCGTACATTCACTTTTTGTCGGTACACTTAATTTTGAACCCAAAGTGAAAGTAATTTCCCCATTATAGAGACGGATCCGGGGGTGCTATACGTGTAAAGTGACACACAGCTGTTGATTTTATCAATCAAAAGTCCACATTAAAAATCAATTATGACCAGTAATAATGATTCTTATCGGTTATAATTAAAAATTATATCTCAATTATTCATTATCAAAATCGATAAATTCATGTGCGCCCTGCAGAGTACTTTGAAGGGTCTTCCCCTAGATTTCCCAATTCCATAGGCGACATCCGGCGTCAAAGTTGCTAGTACATGTTTAGAAACAGTTACAAGAAGGGACATTGTGGACGCTAATATGACACCCATAGCCTTGTCGGTTTTTGCAGCGCACACCTCACTTTTTTGCCATATATACTTTATCGGAAAAGAGATGGTACTGTGCAGTGGTATGCGTAGCATTATATTGCGCATTTCTAAGTCATTGAATCGTGCATCCGACGACTCAGATTTCATCTCGGCAATGAACGGCTCTCAATCGTTGATTGCATTCGAACTGTCTAATGCACGATGCAATGGCTTGGAGATACGCAATACAGTGCTACGCACACCATTGCACAATAGCAACCGCAATCCCTACTTTACCCTGGACTTCTGGGCATCTTGAAAAGTTTGCTTCTTTTGCCCAACTATAAAGAAAAAGAGAATTTCATCTATTCCAGTCTAGTTTTTTTATTTTAAAATATTCTAAAAAGCAAAGAGAGAATATAAGAAGGATTCCAGGACTTTCTAAATTACCATAGTACAAGCAGGGAAAGAACGAGATATACAGAAGGACAAATATTGAATATCTAATTAAGCATTTTAAAGAGACATTTTTTTTTTTGCCAAGTAAAAGGACGGGAAGGGGCAATCAGTGTAGCTTTCTTCCATGAATAATGTGACCAATAATGTTTTCCACACATACTATGGAATGATCAATTGTGACTATCTGTTTCGATTAGAATCGTCGCCCACAAGGCGTTATGGTGAATTAACCACAGTCCGAAGAAACGCAATCAGTCGCCATAGCCCCACGACGGTGCATACGAGTGCAACGAAACACCCTCTACCGCAGCATCTGGTTTCAAGATCCCTACTGCTCGCAACTCGCAAGAGGTATAGCTAGGAACCCAAGACCGTGGGGGAATTTAGGAGGGACTCTCACCCCTCCTCCTTTGGCCATCTCTGTACAAGAGACATGCATTAATTATATTTCCATATAATTTGATAAGCAAATAGTAGTATGAGATGGGAGTTCATTGTTTGTTTGACAAAAACAATGAAGAGTAGAGCAGTTTGTAAGGTCACAAAAACAGTACTCCATCCGTTTCATATTGAGAGTCTCATACTTTCTCTCTCGCCATTTTTCAAATAAAAAAATCAACTAATTTGGTGTATAATTTTTCAAATTTTTTCGCACCGTTTTAAAGATCTCGATTAGTACTTTAATTTGGTGTGAAAAAATTTAAAAAATTATCTACAAAAGTAATTGATTTTTTGATTTGAAAAATGATACGACTTTTTACAGTGGATTCTCAACATGGAACAGATAGAGTAGTAAAAAGTAAGGGGGACATTCCGCCGCACCTTATGATAACAAGGTTTTAGTTCCTATACAAACGTTGTCGTACAGTACTTAGTAGGAGTATTTACTTAATTTATTAGGCGGCGCAATTATGTTTACTAGTAAAAAGCAGATTCATTACTCATTATCATCCCACGTTCAGCTCCTTTGACCAAAGGACTTGGGTCCAATTTTGAAATGCCCACCTCGATTTATCTATATGCTCCACGCCCGCGAGCTTATCGACCCGAATACTAATTGTTTTAGGCTCGACTTATTTATTGAACAAGACTAAAATTGAGGTTCAAGTTCGTTTCGTTTAGTACTCGAACAAAATTTTACCAATTCAAGTCTCGAACAATTCTTGAACCACTCCGTTCATTCGCAGCTATTCCTGCCCTAAGAGGTTTGCATGATGGTTAAGATAAGAGACTTGAGGGGTTTTCTCTCGTAGGAATCACATTGGAAACTTCTTAGCTGATAGTTTCTAAGGGGTGGAGCTTCCTACGGAATTCTATTTAGTTTTAAAAAAGGTGCTCTACTAACAAACTGTGAAATTAACTTTCTAAAAATTAATTGGGGTGGGCACAAAATGACATAAAAACTATGAGATATAAAGTGTAGGACCGAAGCACACATACACTATATGCGAATAGAAAACAGTAAAGAAATCAACACACAGAATATACGTGGTTCTCCAATACCGGGTACATCTACGGGAGCGAAAGCTTTTACTGGTTCCGCTCCGCTCCACCATCTGGTCTCTTCCTTGAACTTCTTAATCTCTCTTCATATTAATATATGATCCACAAATTCTGACATAAAGAAATCGGATCGTTCCGTCCCATCGTCCTCCATTCTTTTTCTAGGATCAGAGCAAAGAGGACCGACAAACAAACAAGTCAAGCTGAGTCACCAAGGTTCGAGGGATTGGACGGGTGGTCAAGACTTGAGACTTATGATTTTGCTCTCTTCTACGGCATCATGTTTGATATCTCTTAGATGTTAATATCAAGTATCAACTCATTTGGAACTAGTCTACGGGGTTTCCGCTAATAAACAGTACGATCGGTTCCTCAGTAATATTAGTTAAAGTACGCAAAAACTAGCCCGAAAAATTGGCCCAGAATAATTAAAAAAAGGTTAGAGATCGGGGATGGGTACAGCCGAAAAGGCACGCCGTCGGCGTAGAGTGTAACCAACACAGTCGGTTATACGGTTTTAAATTGCCGCCAAATGGGAGGAGGTGTCGTGAGCAGAAAAGCAAATGTTCTCTCTCTTTTTGAGCTGTTCTTTTTAGATGCTTTTTTCCCAATCCCTGTTTTTAAGAAAAAATAAATCACTAGTAGTACTATATAATACTAGGGGTTGTTCTTTTAAAAAAGCCAATGGCTTTTTCGTAAAAAATGAGCCAAATAAATCTATATAAAAACAAAAATAAGCCAATAAGCCACTTTTTTCGTCTTTATTCAAAAAATATTGAATTTCGATCAAAATTTTATATTTTTTAGATTCCTTTTGTCATGAAAATGCAATAATCTCTAAAAAAATAAGGATAAGTCAAGTGATACGAAAAAAATTTGAATAAAGACAAAAAATAAGCCACTTTCGCTTATTTGTCCAAACACCCCCCTATTCCCCATATTTGTGCAATAAATTAAGGTCTTGTTCCGTTAAGTTTTTTTTTTGGCATTTTTCTTGTTTTGTTATTATTCAATTATTTTTGTGTGTCTAGTAGTTTCGTGCCTAAATTTTGTGGATTATCAATTCGTCTCGCAAGACAAATTGAAAAAGTAAAATATTACTCCATCCGTCCTGATTTGTTTGTCCCCTTTTTGACTTATGAATGTCCCAAATTGATTTTCAAATTTCAAAATCAATGAATGAGATTATGTAAATTTTCAAATCAATGGATCAAATTTAATTTCCTTAATAAGTTGAAAATTCGAGATTGAACAAACAAATCGGGATGGAGGGAGTATAACTTTTTTCTAAATATTTTAAAAAATATCTAAGATAAAACTCAAAAATCCAAAAGACAGATTTTGAAGCTTTTTCTTGTATATTTATGCAAAAATTTAGGTAAAAGTTAAAAATATTTACTTTTTCAATTCTTCTTTTCGATACAAAATCAATCATTCATACTCCGTAAAAGTTAAACACAACATTAACAGATGCGGAAAAAATTTAAATAAGAAAAAAAGGAGCCCAAAAAGTACGTTACACTAGAAAACAAGTGCTAGAGCAACAGTTTTCTATTTTTCCGTGAGCTGTGCACAGTATGCTGTGCACATAGCCCTCTTTCTCCCGCCTCGGGCAGCACAAAGATGATCGGAACCGTTCATTTTGTTCAAAATATGTCGTTTGAGGTCTCTGTAAAAAATTAGCTTCGTTCAATATAGTTAGAGGCGTTAACAAAACACTCAAAATCACTTCAGAATTTAGACCAAGCTAATTTTTTACAGAGACCTTAAACGACATATTTTGAACAAAATGAGCGGTTTCGATCATTTTTGTGCGACCCAAGGCGGGAGAAAAAGGGCTCTGTGCATAGCTGCTGTGCACAGCATGCTGTGCACGTAGCTTTTCTGTTTTTCCGTAGAGTCGTAGGAGGGGTCCAATACCGTACGGACGGTTCAGATTCTATTCTTCTACAAGCGGGACCCTGTGGCCTACACCCCGCTCTGTCCTCTACGTGGACGACACCAACACCCTTCAATCTCATCCTGTCAAAACGAAGTCGTCTTGCAAGTTGCAAGAGAAATGGATTGAAACAAATTACTACTATTACAATAATTGCATCTTAGAGCATTGCCAAGTGATGTTTCATGTGCTTCTCGATGTCTCCTATCATGGATAAGATCAACGGAAATTCTATGTACCATGAAAACTTACCAGTAGTAACTCTGGATCATCGATTTTCAATTCTAGATAATTTTAGGATAATCTTTCTGGGTACCTAATACTCTTCTAGAATCAATGAATCCAAAGCTGTTTGTTTCATTTTATATGGGTTTGGTGCTTTGATACCATACATTAATTTTTTTGGGTTGTTGAGTAATGTACATGCATAGTATTTATGGACAAAGTCCGTCGTTTTTAACTTTAAGTTCGAATGACGTTGATCACATATCGGTTGGCACAGAAAAAGAAGATATAGAGATGTTTATGTTCGCTAAACGATTATGGAGACTTGAACTCTAGTAATTCAATGAGGAATTCCAAGCACTTAATCCATTAAACCAATCACTTTTTGGTTACCAGTCGGAATATTAATGAGCGTATCTACCTAATAGTTTATTGTTTCAAGCCGAATGAAATCTCCTAATTTAATTAACTTGAATTTTAGCATCATTACCAACATCGAATGAGCCTTGGAAATTGAATGGTTTCCACGAAATTGCCCCAATAATAAGGCCATAAAAGACCCTCATTAAGTGCTCTGTGCATAGACACACCACAAACCCTAGGTTCTCCTTTTAGGAGTAGGGAACTTTACATGAACGCTACCTAAGCTATAAGATAAAGAACCAAAACAATAGTCTAAACACCCAATTTAATTATCAATCCAAGGGGTTGGCAAATCACCAAAACACTTGGACTTAATAAAAAGAAATACCCAAGAAAGTACCATGTAATATTTAGTGGGTGTTAATATACCAAGTGAGGCTCTAGCTCGTAATCAATATGATACTAAGCACTCGTCTTCTCCAAATCCCGTGTACTACAGTCTCGGTATGAGACTTAGGAATTTGCTAGTCCTTCCCAAGGGTCTCAAGTTTAATTTTTCTTACCAATAATTATTAGGGTCATCTCATCCCCATGGTTAAACGTGTCAAAATACTGTAGGAAGGGAGGTAAGAATTAGTCCGAGGTGCGTGCAAGCTGGCTCGAAACACCCAACGTTAGGAAAAAACCGTAAATGGCACACAATTTATATATTAAGATTCAGTCCAATGGAGTTCCATTCTCATGCCTTCCACTCTGTCTTTGACCCCATAGAGACTCCCATGTGGATCATATCCAAAACGACAAGAATCTATCTCAAAAACAAAGCATTTCAAGGTGCAGATGCAGCCTTCTTTTTCTTTAAAAAAAGAAAGAAAAAAAAGAAGGTACAAACTCTCTTTGCACCATGGTCAAGACTCAAAAACCACTAGACAGACAAACCAGGGCGGGGATGGGGCTTCCTCTGTCAATAGATATCTCTGCCCTAGCTATTAGTATTAACCTTGGGAGAATATAGTGGTTCAAGGACCACCTCGTGACAATAACGAGTATCCTCCACGTACCATCGGGTTGGTAACTCGAGTGACCGAGGCAGCCGAGTTAAGACTCTTCCGAGCCCGTCGATCTTTTGAGTCGACTTAGGACCAAATGGTTTGGTAGTAGGGTCTCATATATACTTGCATTTTGGTGGGGTTTTGGTGACAGGCGACATGGTGCTCAACAAATACAGAGTATTTACTTTCCAAATATTCTAGGGCGGGCGGATTCTCTTATGGTCACCCCAAGATAGTCAAATACGTTGGCTGCTATAGCCCACATTTTCTACCGAGGAAAACAAAAAGTATCCTCCACATGGGGGGCTTAGGGACAACATTCAGTAGCGTTCAATTTTATCGTTTTTCTCGATAATCAATGATCCAAATTTTAAAATAACTCTTTCACGGAAGTGTTTAATTCTTTCAACTGAATGCTACAGCAGCTCCCAAGTCCCCTTTTGCATAGTGAAATTTTATAACAGTATGGGAGTATCGTCACGTGGTGCTCCGAATCACTTCATCATCACACATTCTTGTCGGAACCACGATTAAATGTTTAGATCCCACGTAAGTGTGTAGTTCTTAAAGTGATTTGGAGACCACGTGGCGGTACTTCCGAACTACTGAATAATTACTCCTTCGCATAATCTTGGTTCGTGGACCCCCATAACATGTCAAAACGTCGTAAAGTTCATTTCACACAGTTAATTTAAACGGCACCGATTGATTAAGACCACCTACATTCAGCGGTCCACGCTCTACACGATTCCTCCCCCGTCCCTTTCCCGCATTTAAATTAATAGTACTAAAACCCAAACCCCTTCGCTTTCTGGTCGCGTGTGTGAATTCCAGCAATGGCCTCTCTCTCTCTCTCTCTCTCTCTCTCATAAAGCTCACCTTTTCTCCGTTTCTTAATTCCCTTTCCATTATTGTTAACTACCTTTGAAAATTCTCTCTCTCTCTCTCTCTCTCTCTCTCTCTCTCTCTTCAATGCGGTGGATGACAGTCTTTGTTAAACGCCTTGACTTCGGACCTGAGAATCCTGTGGTTGGTATCCCATTGACGTCGGTTGTGATCCTTCAAAGGCACTTTCAAATTCTTATTAATTCTCTTGAAGACTGTTCAGTTTCCCATCCAAGTTTAACATTCGCCTACAGCTTCGATTCCAGCCGGTAAATGTTCCCGATTGCCTTTTTTTCAGAGGCTCTTTAAATCGAAACAGGAGAATTCAGTCTAATTGCGCTGCTTCAATTGCGTTGTCGTTTCGCTTTTAAATTGTTTATGGAACTGTTTTGTAGAAATTTGAACTTATGAAGTCCTTTAATTTCCGTTCCTTTTGCTATCGTTGTGATCTTACAGAGGTACATTCGATCTTTTTGTTTAGTATCCAGTTTTATTTTTGTCGATTTTGGCCGGTAAATGAATCGAAATAGGAGAACAGAGAGGAACGGTTTTGGGGAAATTTTAACGTATCAAATTTGTTAGTTTCCGTTCGATTTTTGTGTCCTTGTGATGATGTTTCAAAGGTACATTTGAAGTTTCTATTTTTATTTTTTTCGCGACTGTTCAGTATTGACTTTAAAATTTCAAAATTTCGTCGGTGCAGCTTCAATTGACAATTGTGGATGGTAACTGTTTTCGATTGACTACTTTTTAGTGGTTTCTGTGAACCGGATTGTGAGAAATTACTCGAGGTTATGGAACGGTTTTAACTTGTCAAATTTGTTAACGTTTTCGTTCTTTTTGTTACTGTTATAAATTGATATAATTTTACTCGTTAAGGTGTCGTATATGAAATTTGATTAATCAAATTTGCTACTCTGAGATCCATGTTCGTACTTTGCTCTTTTTCGGATTATTATTTGGTGTCGCTTGGATGCTCTTTCTTTAAAGCATTGGTTTTGGTACTTCGTGACAGAGTGTTTTGAGTTTCCCGTCTTTATTTTCTGAAGCTTATGATTCTCGATTTTGCGACCCTGGTAGCATATCCTGATCATTCAGTCGATTCTTTAGAGTCTGCACTTTTAATGAAGTTTGATTTTTTGGTGGGTAAGTTCCAACAAAAATTTATTTGTTGTGCAAACTGCATTCCAAATAATCTCTCTTGATGTTTTTTTGTTTGTGAGTGTGTGTTTTTGTGTGAGCGTGCAAGACAATTGCTCTGTCTTTGTTTATGGTCTCATCACATTTACAAAATTTCGTAACACTTACATTATGCCAGAGGGACAATCTCGCTCACGGATTGAAGTTATGCCATAAACAGAACTCACCATGATGTAGCAATTCATTATACCCCTTAGTATTTTTTTAAGGTGGGTGCAGGAGATAAAACCATCTTTAATGTTCTTCCCTTGATATAGAGTATATCAAGTACTAGTTTATTGAGAGGCATGATTCGTTGGACCTTTCGGGTTATACAGTGATGCGTAATTGGGCTGTATTGTGGAAACCCCATGGTTGATCCTCTCTTGCCTTTTGAGCTATGCATGACAGTCGGATTTTAGTATTTTACTAACAATCCGCATTGTGACTTCGCAGATGTAAAATTTTTTTTTTGGCGCTGTATTTGCTCGATGAGAAATGGTAACAGTGAATCTCGTGGGGCAAAACGTAGTTATACTACGAAGGACGTGGCTGTGGGTATGATCCGCTGGGTGCATGGGAGGATTACCACAACTTTTTGACTTCAATCAGGGCAACATGGCAAGGAAAGTTATCACACAGAAGAGACAAAGTGGTGGTAAGTTCATTGTTTCCCTCTTTTATGCTTTTTCCTTTTTTTGCATCAGAGCAGGGTATGTGGGAAAGAACCTGTGGGGTTAAGCTGGCTACATGACCAATCATGAGGCACAGAATTCCTCAGCCTACTTAAAATAGTCGGTCCAATGGAATAGTAGTTTAAATTGCTAACCGTGAAAAGATAGTAGATTGGTAGTTCATTTTCACCAGTGAATCGTAGAATACTTCTACCGGGCTATGAGTTTTGTATACATGCATCACACTGATGCTATCTTGGGTTGGACTGGTGCCAATCTGAATGGTTTACGAGGGACGGCACACTTCCTTTTATACAATCAATTCAGTTTGTCTTAGAATCTTTATTTCTTACCATAAGTTAGAAAGTTATTTTCACCAGTGCCACATTGTGTTCGACACACTCCCCCCGCCTGGATTTCTTTTGTGCTTCTTGAACTAGAAGTGTAATGCCACCAACATAACTGCTCTGCAGGCCTAGAGGCTCCTCGAAACAGCTTGGAACTGCCAGTAGAAACTTCACAAAGCTATTTTGCTGATGGAGACATTATACCGGTACTAATCTCATCACATATCTTATCTTGTTTTAGCTATGTATCATGGTATGGTTCGGGCTTTCTGTTATTTGCACTGCATCATGAAATTATGACTAAGAAAGCATAGATGTCAGCATTTGATGTGAATGGTAGTTGAAGTGGCCAGGAATTTCATTTTTCTCTACCTTATGTTTTTTGTCTTCATTTCTTCTCAAATTATATGGTGTGGCTTTTAGGAGATCGCTTGAACTGGGAAGTGGTCCTTGTTGAATTTTTTTAGTTTGTGGCAGGGTTACAGATTCTTTGAGAGATCTTTGTTTCATAGTAGTTGACTTCCTCTTGCTTGTACTGTAAGTTGACTTCCTCTTGTTTGTACCATAAGTTGACTTCGATCCAGTGCAATCATATTGCTAGGGCACTGTCTTTACCGCCTCATGTGCTAGTGAGGATTGCACAAGCAGGGGAGTGTCTGATCTTGTCCAATATTGTTAAAAATCACCTCTCGAACCAGTTTATGAACCTTGTTACTCGGTAGTTACTAGTTTCGAGTTGGATGGATTGCATGGTATCAAAAAAGCCGTTGATCCTACATTTGAATCTCACATGTGTTATGATTATTCTGACATAGTAATGACTCTTACATATGTCCTCCATCAGGAGGAGAGTTTGGCCAAACGTGACTGCATGTCAGTGTATAAAAGTTGAAGTTACGGTTCTTTCTAACAACTTAGGCTTTTAGATGAATAGGCGGTCAACAATCCAATATTTCCAACAGCCAATTGCTCTATATCCCATCTTTCTCTTGTTTTGCTTTGTACGTGCTTGTGGCCTGTATTCACTTGTACTTTGCTATGTTAATTTTTTCAGTACTCTTACGAAGTCAGAAGTGAGTGGTCTGAGAACTCTTATCCAACAGAGGCTTCAATGAAGAAATTGATCAATGAAGAGATATCCAAAAGACCAAACAACAGACGAAATGCACCAAGCGTTGTTGCTCGTCTGATGGGAATGGATATGCTACCTTTAGAAACCAAAACTGAATCCCAGGATGCTGTAAAAAGGAATGAAAAGCCAAGAACGAGTCTCCAAAATAAGGAAAATAACAAAAAAGGCTCTAGTGGCAACGTTCATCGGAATTCAAATTCTTCAAAACAGATAAAGGTTGATCAACATGATGAGGATAGAAATCCCAACCATCAGCATGTTAGCATGAAGTTGAAAAAACCAAGGCCTCGAGAACATCCTCAAGAGGAAGAGCTCCAGAAGTTTAAGAAAGAATTTGAAGCGTGGCAAGCAGCAAGGTTTAGGGAATGCACAAAGGCTATTGAACTTGACAGAATTCCCAGCCAGGTTCTTGCTCAGGAGACCCTCAATATGGAAAAGATTGCTTTATGTGGAAATTCAAGTAGAATTACAAGAAGTGAGAAGAAGCCTGTCGAACTTAAAAGCCTTGCAGTAAAAGAAAGGTCAACAGAAGGAGGTGAGTTACAACATCGGGCATACGGAAGGGAACTTTTTCCATCAGAGCAGAAGGAATCACATTCTTTAAGGAGTTCTTTAAGGAGTAGAACCCTAAGTAGAGATTTTGACATTTCTTCTGCTCCAACAAAAATAGTGATTCTGAGGCCTGGCATTGACCGCATTAGCAGCATGGATGAGTCCCGGGTAAGTTCATCTGGCACTTCAGAAGAGAGATGCAGTATGGAACATTTTCTTGAGGAGGTAAAGCAAAGACTGAAATATGAGTTGCAAGGGAAAGTTCAAAGTGGAAACATGATCAGAGGGGGCGGAATTGAGACCCCATATACCGAAAAGCCATCTGATCCAAAAGAAATAGCTCAAAGAATAGCAAAGCAGGTAAGAGAAAGTGTAACTAGAGATCTTGGAAGGAATTTGCTTAGATCAGAATCCACAAGATCTTATAGAAGTGAGATACAGAATAACGGCCCAGGTTCTCCTGAGTTTATCAACAGAGATACTAGAAGACTTTTAGCTGAGAGGCTGAGGAATGTTTTAAAGGGAGAAACAAGTTTGCATAACCCGACAGTTCCCTGTAGCAGCTCAAGTAAGTTGAGCTGCAGCGACATTGTAGAAGATGAACCTGAAATGCAAACCAGATCATTTAGACGTGGTTCTGACGACTATTCAATGCATCATAGAGATTTGTCTCCTATGAATCTCGTTAGATCTTTGTCAGCCCCGGTATCAGGAACATCATTTGGGAAGCTGCTCCTCGAGGACCGCCATATTTTAACTGGAGCCCACATCAGGAGGAAGCATGAAGCTATTGAAAGTGTAACCGTGGACTTGAAAAAGAAGCGGAAGAAGGAAAGGTTCAATTTTAAAGAAAAAGTTTCCAGTTTTAAATACAGTTTCATTCTCCGGGGGAGGCTGTTCAGTAGAAAGATCCAGTCAGCGGAGCAGCCACGCAAGTATGAGTGTAGTTCCTTGAAAGATATCACAAGTGGACCAACGGTAGTGATGAATCTCAGAGAGAGGCATGAAGGATCTCGTGTAGGTTTCTAAATTGAAAAACAAGAAAATTTTGACCTCTATTTGTTGGTTCCTTCTTTATTGACATCATATCGTGGTTTTAGGAGAACTCCACTGAGGTGCCACCGAGCCCTGCATCTGTGTGCAGCAGCAATCATGAGGAGTTTTGGAGGGCAGCAGATCATCTTAGTTCAACATCAACATCAGATCTTTCACCACTGGATGATTCCATGCCTCAGGCTTTCAGAGAGATTAGCTCTAATCTAACTGGTAAGGCATAATTCATGTCTTTTTAGTTTTTACACTTAATTCACAAGTAGTAGTATTTTGTATTATATGTTGATCATGCATTGCTGACTTGACTCTGGATTATTATGTTTTCACGTACAACTTTGATTATTTATCCCATGATGGCTTTGGAACATCAAATGTAGGCTTACTCAAATATTTCTTGCAAAGACAATGTTCATATTTCCTTTTCCATACACTAGATTTTCGAAGTTTCTTTGTTCTTTCAAATTGTTCCATATCAGCCCAACAATGCACTCATTGAGTTTGAACTTTGAAGATAGTATTTTTTACATAGATATGTTGCATATATAGAACACATGGAGATTTAGTATTGTAAAGAATTAGAATAATAAAAAGCAGCCGGTTTGAGAGTATTTATGGCATTTTCTGCTTCGTGATTATGTAGAGTTGCGGAGGCAACTGAACGAACTCGATTCTGGTTGTCCGAAGGAGACGATCATTCAAGAGCATACATTGGAAGCTGAAATGGACTTGGAGGACGAAGCAGAAGCTTACGTAAGAGACTTGCTTGTTGCTTCCGGTCTGTACAAGGGCTCATCAGAGAAAATTTTATTGAGGTGGGATCCATTTGCAAAACCGATAAGTAACCGGATCTTTGAAGAACTGGAGGAGTCTTATAGGAACGCAACCAAGAAGGATAGTGAAGGATCCAAAAGAGACAATGTGGATCACAAGTTATTACTTGATTTGCTAAATGAGGCACTCACAATTGTTCTCGGACCACCAGTGACCGTGTCTAGATTCAGGAAGACGGGTATGTGTCCCACAAGTCGACCTCTGCGTGGAAGGAAGTTATTGCATAGCGTGTGGGAGATCATTTGTGGACATTTATACCCACCGTCAGACAAATGTTTTTACTCGATTGATAGTATGTTGGCCAGAGATCTGCGTTCCACCCCCTGGGCGGGGTTGATGAACGATGACATTGATTCTTTGGGAAAAGAGATGGAATCCCAGATAACTGGAGATCTGATTGAGGAAATAGTGAAGGATATGCACTCATAATGGAGTGCATAAAAAACCTTATATATACATTGTGACCATACTCGCGGTCACTCGGGTTAAAACCAACTCACGTGTCGAGCACTGATTGGTCAACATTAGATTCGATCGGCTTGTAAATTATTTCTCGAAGTACCTAATAATTAGTCTTGCATGCAGGCCCGAAGCTGGTTTCTGCAATGTTTGGTTACTTGTGTTGAAGAGGTTATTGGATGTGCATCTTTTGTGTTAATGGTTGTGGTATAGGGAAGTGGTTGGTTTGGAGTTCTTTCTGATTGTACAGTACTATTTCGTGTATGAGGCTATTTTTGTGATATATGATGATAATGATTTCTTCGTGCATTGTTTTCTAAGTGCAAGTAATTTTCCTTGTTCATATGGCCTGTGGAGGGGAGGACCCGGGGATGATGCTGATCGAGCAGCATCTCTACTGAATGGGTGCTGAGCGGTTGATTTGGCCGTTTATCTCGGCACGGATCCAATCTAAGCGCATACAAATCGTATACAAATCTGAACTATCCATTTCTCGGTTAAGATCTGAGCCGTCGATTACCGAGATGAGCGGTTGAATCTGCACCGCTTTAATTTGTAAGGTGAGGCTCACCTTTCGTGTTATAGTAACTTCTAAAGCTCTCCAATCAAATTTCTACGAGGTGTATGTTATCATGTCCTTCGCGGAATCCAAAATCGTCAATACAATCTTCATTGGAGGGCAAATGGGATCCACCGCCAAGTTTTGTGAAACCAGCAAAACTTGTTATGCTTCCTTTGCTCAATTAAATGAGGGCAAGCTATATATGTGGGACCCATTATCAAATTTAAAATTCGAAAATTAAATTAAATAAGTATGATAATATTAGGACCGACCACATTTAGTTAAACATATAAATATTTAAACTTTGTGGAACCCGTGGTATATAAAATATTAAATCTGGCATAAAAGTATTGGATCCATAAAATACAGCAAGTTCGGCTAAATAAGCCAACTGGCTTATTTTTTTTGTTCTTATTCAATTTTTTTCATATTTGTTAATTTTTCGTCAATTTTTTGGAGATTATTGCATCGTCATGACAAGAGGAATCTAAAATGTAAAAAATTATGATCGAAATTCAATTTTTTTTGAATAAATACGAAAAAATTGGTTTATTTTTGTCTTTATTCAAAAAAATTAAGTTTCGATCGTAATTTTTCACTTTTTAGATTCCTTTTGTTATGACGATGCAATAATCTCTAAAAAATTGATGAAAAACTAACAAATACAAAAAAAATTTGAATAAGGACAAAAAAATAAGCCAATTGACTTATTTAGCCGAACGGGACAACTGGATTGTAATCCCCTCCCCAACTCTCTAATCTTTGTCATTCTGATTTGTTGAGTAATGCAAGCTAATGAGAAGTTTCGGCTGCTCAAAAAAATGGGACAAGATCGTATGTTTTTTTAGAGTTTATTCAGAATATTAACAATGGGACAAATTGATGACAAAAAAACATATCGTTGATTATATTAATAGGATATTGATATGATTTCAGAAAACTAAAATTAGAACTTAATATTTTTTTTCAAGATGAATGCGTTACGATCACATGTTTAATAGGCGATAATCATAAACGAAGTTAACACATACTCGATGAGCTCTAACAAAGCAAACTATTTATATTACAAATTGCAAGAGGATCCATCTACTGGGATATGTCACAAGGACGTTGACACAAAGAACTTTGGTCGAGTGAGAATGAAAAATCTAATAAGTACTTGACCTTCATGAGGTCGCATGTTCGAATCCTACGAAATTCAAATGTTTCAAACCTTAAGGTAACTGAAAAGTTTGTTAGGTCGTTAACTTTAGGCCCTTAAATTAGTTGAAGTGCAAACAAACTGATCCCGTCATTTCGTTATCAGCGGAAAGGAAAAAAAGAAGAAGAGGAGGTTGACACGTCTATCAAGAGCTTGAAGAATCTCTCTCTCTCTCTGTTGATCTGTGAGTAAGGACAGAGAATTTAGGTCTTGTTAGGTACAATATATTGTCCAGAAATGCTACTGGAACGGCAGCTGTTATACAGCAGCCCCGCATAGACGTTTAAATTTTGAAATAAAGTTGGATTATTCGTAAACATCATTTTCAATATCGGATTGAGGTGATTTTTTACAGGGACCCTAAACGAAGTATTTTGAACAAAATGAACGGCTCCGATCATCTTTGCGGGACCCGAAACAAGCGCAAAAGGGATCTGTGCAGGGCTGCTGTACAGCAGCTGCTATACTAGTAGCATCGTTCATACCTGTTCGGAGGTAATCCAAGAACTGCTAATCATGACTTTCATGAGATCGCATGTTCGAATTTTGCGAAAATCAAATATTTCAAACCTTTGGGTAGCCAGAGAGTTTATCAAATTGTTAATTTTAGGCTCTGAAATTAATTAAGGTGCGTTCAAGTTGATCTGTTCATTCCGTTATCAACAGAAAAAAAAGATGTTGACACGTGTATCAAGCTTGAAGAATGTACTCTCTCTCTTTCTCTCTCTCTCTCTTCGTGCTGATCTCTGATTCTCTGAGTAAAGGACAGAGAATTTAGGTCTTGTTAGGCGGAGTACAAACTTTATTGTCCTGGAATTCGGGGGTAATCCAAGGACAGCCAATCATCAACTTCCTGTTCCAATAAGAGATGTGTTGGTCCAAGTTGAATCCAAAGGGAGAAAAACATTTTAACCACGGAGCGGTAAATATAACAGTAATTATTTACTGAGCAAATTGTGACCGTTCAAAAGTGTTTTTGACTGTTCAGCTGTTGATGAATTTTTTCCGGGAAAGTTTCGATTGGCCGGATGTTGATGAATTTTTTCATCAATTCATCAACATCCTGACAGTCGCGCGAAAATACTTTTGGACAATCGCGATTGGTTGCTGTTGTAAAATACTTGTTCACAGCTGAGCCGTGAATAAGTTTCTCTCATTCAAAGGATCCCTGCAACAATTTGGAACACAATTGTATTTGGAGTTATAATGAATGTGAGCACTAAGCCCATGTACATCGAATGATTATGAATACAATTTTGTTCGTAATTGTATTCCTAACATTGCTCAAGAAAAATGATAAGTGGTCCACAACTAGCTAATTGTACAATTTTTTTTGTTCATAACAAGGTTCTAAATACCGCATCAGCTAGGGTACCGATTTTCTTATTAGTACGATACGACGTACCGGTACAGGTTAGATACCGGATACCGTTTCGAATTTAGCGCTATTTCTGCTATATGTAGTTATAAATCAATTATTTTTCCCATACATGCAATTCATCATAAAATAAACTCCCATTAGACAACAAAAATTATAATCATTAAGGTAATTGGACCTTGTGTAGCATTCCCTACGAGTACCAGCAGCTTTCTCCCTCCTCCACCCCCCCCCCCCCCCCCCCCCCCCCCCACGCTCTCTCTTTGAAGTTTGATCGCGATCAGCGCGCTCTCTTGCGAATATGATCTTTTCTCACAGTCTGTTCTACACAGTACCAGCCGGAATCGCCGGTGCTCGCCGGAAAGATCCGGTATCAGAGCCGGAACGGTATTTGAGGTGTTGGTTACCGATTTTATACAAATTCAATATGTACCGACCGATACGGAACGAGATTCACAACCTTGGTTCATAATGATACCTGAATTTTGGGGGGCTTATTTAACTTTTTATTCCTTAATTTATTGGGCGAGTATTATTTTCGTAGACATTATAAACATTCAATCCCTAAGACTTGAAAATTGCATTTGATAAGATATCATCAAATTCTAAGGGAAATTGGCCTAAACGCCACAAGCATGCGAGTGTGTTCTATTAATTAAAATAAGTACTTATCTTTGAATTGAAATTGATGTATATAATGAGAGAATGACATGTTTCGTAAAACGAAAAATAAGTACTTAAAAAATAATAATCTTAGCGGAAAGTTTTTGGAGCGTTACGTTGTCTTGTATTGCAATCGGTAATAATCTTGAGTAGGTAGGGTTGGGCCAATGACAAAGGCAGGCTTGAATAAAACTTGCTTCTAAATTGTTCCATGGGGTCTTTGTTTGGCAGCATGGATTTGTTGAAAATATTGTCAAGGTTTTTGGTTTCTTTTGGAAGGGCTTTATCGTGTTTTGCAGGGCAGTTAGATGGAACTATCAACCATCAAGCATAAAGATTGTATCTGAACACTCCACCCTTCTTCACGAGTGTGTCTGATGGGTCCGACCTCAGTTCTTATTTCTCGCGACTTATCTTCGTTTTGTTCTGTTGTATTTTCGTTGATTATTGTAGTTATTATCTGTTCGTTTATTTTATTCTGTTTTATATTATCCAAACTGAAACGAAGAATTTGTCTTCCAAAGTTAAATTTCTTTACTTATTATCCATTACTAATTCCCTGTCCAAATAAAGCTGGTAAAGGGTTGCTCTCTGCTTCTCCAATTTCGATTCCATTGTTATTTGAGATTTGAAACAAAGGCATATTTAGTCTATTAATTGGGTTAAAACTCCCCTTCATACTCTTGTCATTATCTTTCACCACACTTTTACTCTTTTGGTCAACATTTCAATCCCCCTCAGTAACGATCCAAATCATTCATTATGTACCCTATAGAGAAAAATATCGACTCAATCATTCACATTACGTACATTTGGTGCACACCACCCGGCGGGTTGACGGATTTTTTTTGCACATTTCAAATGACATAAAATCACAATGACAAGTAAACAAATTAAGGCCCGGTTTCGCAATAAAAAAGTTTTTTTTATTCAATTTTTTTTTCACATCTGTCATTTATGCGTCAATTTTTTTGTACTTATTGGTGAACCGTCTCAACGAGATGAATCAAAAAAGTAAAAATTTATGAACCAAATTAATTTTTTTGAACAAAGACAAAAAGGGTGCTGCTAAATACAATTGCGAATTTACTACATGTAGCTAATTCAAAATAGGAAATTTTTGAAATCTCCTTTATGAATTGACTACATGTAGTAAATTCGCAGTTTTATTTAGCCGGACCCGACAAAAATAAGCAAAAAAAACAACTGTGTTTTGGAGTATTTTTGTCTTTAGCAAAATTTTTAAAGATTTTGATCATAATTTTTTACTTTTAAATTCTTCTTGTTGAGGAACTAATAATTCATAAAAAAAAAATTTGACACAAAACTAACAAACACAAAAAAAATTTGAATAAAAATCATAAATAGTCTAACTTTTTTATTTAGGCCAACCTGGACCTAAGCTTCTTTTTTTTTTTTTTTCTCGATAGAGGTGACCATTATTAGTTGTAGTTAGTGAGGTATAAATTCCTATCAAATGCATATGAGTACATTGTGCCTACCACTCCCCTCGCAACCGAGCCTAAGTTTTTTTTTGGTCAAAATGGAGAAATTTTATTGATTTGAAGGGCAAAAAACGTCTAAACATCAAAGAGTACGAAACCCCATGAAGGCAGAGTAGTCATCTATGAGCCTGAGAGCCCGTTCCAAAATACATTTTTAAAAAATAAGTACTTATTTTATATTTTCAAACTCAAAAATAATATAAATGAAAAATAATTTTTTGATTTTTTTTGTACCGTATAAAAGATCTCATTAAGATATTTCAAACAAGATCCATATTGCATATTTTTAAATTTCATTAAGCCCATTATTTTTTAGCTTAAAATTGCTTTCTTAAAAAATAAGTACTTAAAACCCGTTCCGGAACGGGGCCTAAGTTACTTCTTGTAGTAGCAACAAGTAACTTGTTTACTACTAGTATTAGTAGTAAGGGGAGTGATTTTCACGGACTTGGGGTTGATGCTGTGTAGTAAGGTACACAGCACCGTGCTGCGCATCTTCAAGCCATCGGATCGTACATTCGACGACTCGGATCTCATCTCGACAATCAACGATCGAGAGTCGTTCATGGCCGAGATGAGATCCGAGCCGTGGGATGCACGATCCGACAGCTCGGAGGTGCGCAGTACAGTGCTGCACACACCATTGCACAACACCATCCCCCAATTCGATTTTCTTACTTTCCAAATTGTTAACCACACTCCTTTGATGTTCGCACTCCTCAAAATATTAACTTTTAGAGACTGCGAAAATCAATACGTATTGATTTTGGCCCTCCCTTTAGAAGTGCGGTTAATAATTTCGGAAGTGCGAAAATCACTCTCCACAATAAACAAATCTATATGTCAAAATCAAAAAAAAAAAAACAAATCTATATGTATGCGGAGAGAATCTATCTTCTCTCGAATCACATGGGATTAGAAGGGCAGGTGTCTAGTTTTGACACTTTTGACCCGGCGGTGACGCTGTCGGGTGTGGTGCACATGCCTTGTCGGGTATTTTTTGACTTTTGATCAATTGGAGAGTAGAATTAAATAAAAATAATTAACCAAAAAAAAGGAAGATTAAACTTGCAAGCATATGGAAGGGAAACTCCAGACTCCAGAGGATTGCCCTGGTGGAAGGCTCGAGATCGACTTAAGGTGTTTTCTTTTGCCTAAGATTCAGGATTCAAAACCTATTTGGTGCTATCAACTCTTTTGGTTTTAATTGGCCTCTCGCAAGTAGATAGTAGGATTAAATCCGAAATTAATCGAAGTTTGCGTAAATTGATCCGAACACATGAGTTACGAAAAATACGGAGCATGGGATGGCTCAATGGCATGGGCCGTGTCACTCCCCAAGTTCTTATCAAGATATGTAAGTAGCAAATGGAAATACAAAAGTATGAGCTATAGGGATTCGGGGGTGCTGTAGTGCACTCTCGTATAGTGCACGTGTAAGACGGCACACAGCAGTCAATCTCATCAATTAACGGTCCACATTAAAAATCAATTATGACAGGTAATAAATGATTCTTACCGATCATAATTAAAAATTATATTTCAACCATTCATTGTTAAAATCGATGACCCGTGTGCGGGCTACATGGTGCTTTGTAAGGCTTTGCACTACAGAATTTCCCAATCCGAGTTATAGGGTCGATTTTTTAAGCTTGAATATACTTCCTACGTCCCATTTTCTTTAGACTTTTACGATGTTTGTGTTGTTCTTTAAACTCTTATATCTTCCAATATGAATCTCAAAAAATATGTAATATGGATCTTGTTTGATAGTTCTCGATTAGATTTATAATATAAAATTTTCAAAATTATGAAAAAATATTTTAAATTGAAAGATATAAGAGTGTAAAGAACGACACGAATATCAAAAAATACCAAAGAAAATGGGACGGAGGGAATATCAGGGTAAGATGGGCATCTTTGGAAAAGTCCGTGTAGTCTGTGTAGATAGATTTATGTGCGCAAACTTAGACCCATCCAATACACGTAGACATCCTTGTGCATCAGACGGTCCGGGTACATCGAACATGAACACATTTAAATCTATTTGTGCAACATTGTTCGTCTCTAGAAAAAATTGAACCATACTATATATTGCGGTATTTTGTGGTCCCACCTCAATAATCAAGATTGTTCACCAATTAAAATTTATCAAGCATATTAACCATAACAAAAATTACATTTATCTAATTTCATTAGACTGAAATAGAGTTCATAATCAAAACTCATCTGCTTCAAAATAAGTGTGCTCGCAAAAATTTACTAACAAATTTAACATTATGGCAAGTAGGGCTGTAATTGAACTGAGCAGCTCGCGAGCTCGGCTCAGCTCAGCTCGTTAACAGCAGCTAAACGAGCCGAGCTCGAAATTCGAGTTTTCGGCTTGTTTCTTGTTTAGTAAACGAGTCAAGTGGAGCTCGATTTCTTCGAAAAAAGCTTAGCTCGTTAAGGGAAATTTATCTCAATTAAAAAAGTTCGTTTAGTTAATGACTAAGCTCAATTCGTTAAAACTTGAACTCAAAATTTTAATTTGTTTAATAAACAAGCCGAGTTGTGACACGACAAAACTTGATTTGACCCGTTTGCCGCCCTAAGGCCAAGGGCAAGAGATCTGAATTTGTCAAGTACAAAGCGCAAAATCTGCCGGCAAATGGGGGGAACATTCATTCCGACCGCACCACCAATTCGTGGCAGAGCAGAGCAACAGTATGTGCGTCAGGGAAAAAAGACTCGGAAGTCAGGAAAAAATGAGCAATGCTAGGCCCATCGAATGTTCGATGCATGTACATGTACATGGACATGGACATGTACGACTCCAAAAACGCAACTTCGGATATAATTGTGCTTAGATCAGTTGGATGCACAGATGCTTATATATCCAATGATTTCAAACTCAGTTGTGTTCGGAATTGTGTTTGAACACAACTGAGTTTGAAAATTGTGTTTCAAGATTTTCGTTTGGACAAAAACGTGTTAAAGAATTATTCAATGCACTGTGATTCCCTCATGATAGATGGTGAAATTCACACACATTAATGCCTTGTTTGGATCACTTTTTGAAAAATATTTTTTAACTCAAAAAACACTCATTATTCCTACTTCTAATCATTAGTCTAATTTTCATCTTCTTTCTCCAATCATTATTCTCATTTGTCTCTCTATCTCTCTTCACTCATTATCACTACCTCCAATCATTACCCTAATTTATATCTCCACTTATTACCAAAAAATCAAACTCAAAAATTTTCAAAACATCATCCAAACAAGGCATAAATGGTTTCAAGATATATTTGTATCGGATTTGTGTACATTTATCTACTTCTATATCATTTTGGGGTGAAAATAAGGCCAAGCTTGATAAATTTTTAGGTATTATTGCCATTACCTTTTTCGTCCTTTTTTTCTAGAACACGCATATATTTTTTTTTTTGTTTAACCATCGATCTTGATTGACAAAATAAAAATAAAAAATCATGACCAAAAGCAAAAGAAGAAATTCACTGAAGATGATAAATATACAAAAAATTTATATTTAATTCAGTTTTGTTCGCCTAATCCATTTTTTTCTTAATCTCAGTCCATAATTCCATACTTTTATAATCGAGAAAAGTCTTGATGGTACCATACCAAAAATCATTGAACATGAATACTACAAACTACTTTTTAAAATAAAAATTAATTTAGGCCTCGACTAATTAAATAGTAATTGCGCGCCGTTCGCGGCCGCATGTGCAATTAATCCAAACCTTAATGCCCCCAAAAAAACAAAACATTAATCTTCTTCTTATTTTTTAGTCCATTAATTAGTAATTAACGAAGTATAAGAGGCGCGATTATGATGACAAACGCGTTATGAACGGTGATTACGACAATATATATATTTTTTATAACCGAATGTCCAAGCTAGTTTGCATGCATTTCGATTAATTTCGGAATCCTGAAGATAACGACATGGCATAACCTCCAATTGCTCAAGATTTGAAATGTTTGGCCTCCGTGAGAATTGAATCTGTGACCTCTTAGAGGAGCATTTATTTTTTTGGTATGTATGGAGGAGGAGCACTTATTACTTTCTCATAACCACTAGGCCAAACCCCTTGGGGTTTACGCCAATATTTTTGGGACATTAGAATAAATGAATCATATTGAATCACAAGTCTGACGGTCTATCACTCTAATAATAAATAACTTTCAATCAAGTCTTTACTATAGTCTTGTCTATATTGATTTTTTGTATAGGTGATGTGGACAGGGACGAAGCCACCTTTGGGGTGGGGTGGCCCCGGCAACCTCCAACCCCCAACTTTACTAAAATCACCTTATGCATAATCTAAGTACATATCTAAATAGTAATAATGTGCTATATCGGCACCCCAGACCTTAGCTAAAAATAAATAAATTAGACATAATAAATAAGAGTAAATTATTTTGTAAAGTAAGCAAAGGTTACTTGTATTTTGTCATTATTTTTCATCCCTCGTATGAGAGATTCAACGATAAAATAAAACAACTTAAAAAAATATGAGAAAAGTTTTACACAAAATAGTCTGAAGTGTGAGAAACACGTTGCCGATGCATATTTATCTCCTGCCATTCTGTTTCTCTCAAGGAAGTGATTTTATTTTAAATGGGAGTAGTTAATTTTAATATAGTTTCAGACTTAAATTTCAAAATATTTTTTTTGAACAACAAAAAAATTTCATTAATTCTGAAATTCCAAAATATATTTAACGAAAACTTAAAAATTCTTGTTACAATGTCAATACATGTAATTTTATTTTTTTATATAGTTTATGTCCTCCTTTCGTATAAAATCCTAGCTTCGTCCCTGAATGTGCACACTATGGACTATCACATGAGCAACAATTGGATTGAACGATGGATCTTATTTACGTCACCTATGTGTGAATTCCATGCGCATGGTAAAAGATTTCGAAATGCCTTTAACCACATTCATATTTGAATTCCATACTCATTTTCTCATATTTTTCAAAGGTTCATTCCTTTTTGCGCAATCTTTTATATAGTGTTTTGAGAAATCTTCAAGTACGTGCTTTAATTTGTGACAGACTGTTACACAAATTCTTATACATACATCTGATCTATTTATGTTAGTATCTTTTACTAGTACTTATTAATTAATTTTCACACTCCTTTTTTCATAAACGCTCTTTCTTTTTTTGAAATTTTGCATTACAAAATTATAATGTTGTCCTTTTCATTGTGAAAGAATCTACAATATTGTACTCCCACCGTCCCATGTTGATAATTTCCCTATGAAAAAATGTGTAATTTTTGAAGAAAAAAAAAATCCCAAACATGAGTTTTTGAGTTTCTTCGCACCAAATTAAAGATCTCATTTAGTTTCTTAATTTGGTGCAAAAAATTTAAAAAATCATGTGCAGAAGCTTTTTTTTATTCAAAAATTTCCCGTATTTTTGTGGGGGACTTTTATTTCTGGAAAGAGGGAGTAAATTAATACTCCATGTAAAAGGGAAAAAAAACAAAGAGCACGGTTATAAAGGGGGAGTGAAAAAATCACTACCTAGTACTCATTTTTTTTAAAGGAAAATTTTAAAATCAGCCCAATATACATATTTGTTAAAAGAGAATTTTTTGGGTGTCGAGAGCAGCACATCCGGTCGTCCATTTCGGTTTTGGACGGGTCGTATTTGGAGAGAGAGTGGTGGGGTGAGAGGAAAGAGATTCAATCTGGGTCATCCAACACATTTTTTGACAGTCTAGATGGGTTGCTCGGGCACCACGTGCTACCCACCCAACACCCAAAAATTTCTCGTATTATAAGGTGTAACATGTATATAGAAATACGTGAATTTTTTTTTTTTCCTTTCTTGTGTTGTGTGCTTATGATTGACAATAGAAAGATCATTTTTAAAATAAATTTAGGGGGAAAAAAAAGAAAAAGAAAGATGGAAGGCGCATGAGACGAGGGTGGTGCTAACATGCACGGATACGTAAGATACGCCAGCAGCACTAGCAGTAGCACCACTAATGACCCATAAATCACGCTTTTGTCGGCGTCTTATCAAAATTCCTTTCCTTTACTTTCTCCTTACTTTTTTGTTCTTTTCTCCAACAGCAGAGTTTACTACCCAGACCAGACCGGCAGACCCAGACCCAGACCCAGACTCTACTCCTCCCCTGTTTACTTCCCTTCTCCTCAAAGCACAACACAAACCCGAGAGAGAGAGAGAGAGAGAGACTAGAGAGAGAGAGAGAGCAGAAGGATGATGATGGATTGGGAAAAACAACAGCAACATCAAGAGGAATTGATGAATGGTGTGAACAGCAGCAGCAACGGAAATGGAAATGGAAATGGGGGTATGTTTGTGAAGGTGATGACGGACGAGCAAATGGAGGTTCTGCGGAAGCAAATCGCGGCGTACGCAACCATTTGCGAGCAGCTCGTCGAAATGCACAAATCGCTCACCTCTCACCCCGATCTCTCAGGTCTCCCTTTCCCCTACTTCGTCCGTCGGCTTTCCGCTATAAGTAGTAATAAATAAAAAGACTGCTTCTTTTTGTTTTTATTCGTTCTCCAGTGAATTTTTCTTCAGATTTTCGTTGAATTTGTAGGAATTGTGAACAGAATTGCGAAGTATAGCCTGATTAATGAGAAATTATTCAATGCCCCTGGGGCAAAGGTTGAGCATGAATCGGGGCCGCGCATATAAGCATATAATTACATCTCTTTCTCTCTCTCTCTCTCTCTCTCTTCATGTATGTGTGTAATTCGAGTAAAAAATGGCTGCATTTGATGTGTTTTTTCCACCTTTGTATTAAAATATTCGTCCAAGGGGAGGTGTCTGAAAAGTAACAAATTACGACCGCAGAATGATAAAAAAAAAAAAAACCCCCTTGAATTTTTTAAAATTATCGCCTTATTTTGACTTTTTCCTATCTTGGTTGTTTTATAGCAGTTTTGTACTACTTTTCTGATTTTTCTCGTCAAACCGAATACCGAATTATTATGTACTCTGATTTTTTTTGAACTGCATTATGTACTATATGATTGATCCTGAAAATTATGACAAAGGAGTAAACCAAATTAGTTTTGGAGGAGAAACCCAATTTCAATTTTCTAAGTAACGAACATTTTTTGAATTAACGTTACCTAATAAAGATTAGGATTTTTTGGTTCATTTTTGAATTTTGATACCTTTTATAGAATGTGAACGGTAGAGCCTTCTCATTCTTTAAATAAATCTTGTGAGTTGTCAGAATTTGAAATATTACCTAACTTTGCCTCAGTAAAATCAATTTCCACCTCATTCCTTTTTTATTCTTCTGTTTTTTTGTTTGTTTGTTTGTGTTTTCGTATTTCCAATTTCTATTAACTTCATGACTTTCGGACCATTAATAAACAAATTACGCACTAATTCAACATGATAGTCATTACTTTGGGGAGTACTTGTTGGAATCGATTTTCACACTCTTTTTAGGGTGTCTTTCACTAACTAAATATTAGTAATTATTTTAAATTAAAGGTGATGTATTGAGAGGACGACTTGTTTCGTAAAGCGAAAACTAAATACTTAAAATAAATAACCTTAGCGGAATGGGGCCTTAGTTAGTTGCGCTCATTCTTTTATCTTTACCCATGTGAGCCTATGACATCATGCCTTCATGTATGGAAAAATAACAAATAGAAAGAAAATATTCTCAATTCACATGCATAAAAACAAAAATAAAGGGAGTGTAGATAAGTGTCAAAATCAGTACCTTCTTAAAAATTCAATTTTTTTTATATAATACATTGATCTTGTTTGTCAGCCATTTTTCGACCTACTTACTTTATGTTCTCAATTAGCTCATTGTGAGTTGGTGGTTATTTCATTTAAGTAATTGGGATTGGAGTAGGTCGGTTGGTCCATTCAACAAATACCCTATGGGTTTAAAGAATTTGTTATGTCAGATGTCGTACATCTTCCCTTACATTAGTAAGATTTCGAGTTTTTGCTTGTGGGTTCGGTTAGTTTCAAACAATTACTAGGACTGGAGTTTTTGTTTGTATAATTTGTTGTTCCATGTGATATACATTTATATCACACTTTTTGCTTAGATAAAGATGGTTATTTCTCTTAAGATGTTTGTGTTAGTTTGCTCAAGCAAATTATGTAGATGTTCTCTTGAATAACTGTATCTTTGTGTCTTATCTTGGGGGTATTAATTGTTTCTCTTACTTGGATTGTTTCGCCTTAGATGTATTCTTTAGGTTTCGATTAGTCTATTAGAGAAGTTAATGGGTTGAACTGTGGTGTCTTTTGTGGTTTGATTGTCATCAGGTATAAAAAATACGTGAAAAGGAGGAAAGGCAATAGGTATCCTCATAGGAAGGAAGTTGTCTTCTCCTTTTTAGTTGGCTGAGCAAGACAGAATTTTTTCACCTACTAACTCAGGAAATAATTCTCCATGAATGGGGACCCATCCATGGAGAATGGTGTTTTTGATGGTCAAAAGCACCTTTACCTTAAAGCTAGGTCAGCAAAGTTGCCTTTACTCCTCCTTTCACTTGCTTCCTTTCCCATGTAGATCCCTCCCCTTTGCTTTCCTTTACTTCATCCTACTATTCTCCCTCTCGAAGGATTTAAAAAAAAAAGTACCTAAGATTGGACTTAGGAGGAAGGTCTTACCGTTGTGCTTCTTTCACTTCCTTACTATAAAAAAATATGCTGCTTTCTTGTTTGACATTTAAGCGAATAAGCGCTTTGGTTTATCATTCTTATTTGGTTCTGAGTTATCTGTTTTATATTCCCCATTTGTTGACTTCAGCTGAAATGGATGGGTGGAGTCTCCCTTACCCGCACCCAACTGCATGGATTATTAAGCTGCCTAAGGCAATGCTTTGTAACCATGTAACTTACATTCAACTCCCCTAAAACTTGCCCATCGCGTTTGTTTACATGGGTGATGGTATGCGTCATACTTTAGTAGCCAAGACCACCAATGTGTTAGTAAAATCTCACTGATTTTGTTTTTTCTAGCGAAGGAGAATGAGCAATCACAGTTGTCAAGAACAGCCCTTGTACAATATTTTAACCAGGAAACTCCTCAATTTCAAAATACTACTAGTAAGGGTTGCCATATCATGATAACCTTTTTGGCAACATGAGATTTCCCTCCTTTCTCCAAGTTTTGTCTGATTGAATTGCAGAATAGAAGAGTAAAAATCATCTGTTGAAATTGAATGCTATGATGATGTGTATATTTCTTCTGAGATTGGCGCATTTTCATATGCAAATAGGATTAAGTTATTGGACCACTAGTTTTCCAGTTATTTTACGTATATGAATCTATCTGTTTTGCCAATTTGTGGGTGATGATCAAGAAGCATCAGTCCTTTATAAACATGTTGCAAACTCGAAACCGTATTGCCTCATCATATGCTTTACAAGTTTGTCAACTATATTTTACTTCTAATCGGCTACCCGTTGCTGAGTTCAGTTCAAAGTTAACACTTGACATGTATGCAAGTGACTTCGATTCTATTTTTGTTTTGATGATAAAATTTTGCTTTTGTCCCCTCAGGAGCCAGGTTGGGAAATCTTTACTGTGACCCCTTTGTGACATCCGTTGGACACAAAATTACTGGAAGACAACGGTGGACCCCGACCCCCGTGCAGCTTCAAATTCTCGAGCGTATGTTTGAACAAGGCAATGGGACACCAAGCAAGCAGAAGATCAAAGACATAACCTCTGAGTTGTCTCAACACGGTCAAATTTCAGAGACTAATGTCTACAATTGGTTTCAAAACAGGCGTGCTAGATCAAAACGAAAGCAGCAGGTCACCACAACTAACAATGCTGAATCAGAAGCGGAAACAGAAGTTGAATCAGCTAACGAAAAGAAGACTAAGTCGGAGGATTTTCAGTCTCAGCCTAACTCAGCTCCAAGGCCTGAGGATTTGTGCTTCCAAAACCCTGAAGTTAGCTCTGCTATGCATTCTGTGGATTCACAGTTGAATAAAGTGGAGCCAATGTATCCATCAAATGGCAGTTCAAAGCCTGCTAGGAGTATGGGACAGATGTCTTTCTATGATTCGATGCTATCAAATCCAAGTATGTATATGTCTTTTCAACATCTACTTTATTTTTGCTGGAAAAACCCTGCAGCCTATTTTTATTTTGTTTAAGATGTATGTACATATCCAAATGGGCCTCGGGTATATGAACGTCCACATACAATCTAAGTAGATTTACTTAATATAGGAGTTGTTGAATGATGGTCCAGAGTCTCCAGACTTAATCCTTTTTCTTTAGTTTTCGTTTTGCCTCCACAAACCCCTCCCCAAATTTGATCCAAATACAGCCTTGTGAATAAATATGGGAGAATCGATCATCTTCTATGCGAATCTATGTTACATGAATCCTTCAAAATGTAGCACGTACTTGTGCTTGACACTCACCACCACTCGGATAAAAATATGATATCCATGTCCGACATGCTTAGTCAGACAATAACTTAGCTAGCATATTTTCTATTTCAGGTTTCGTATGAGCTATGCATAGAACTCCTACAATAGGCATGAAAAGGTTAAGACAACTTCTAAATACCATTTAAGCTCGACAATATAAATGATATATTAAGGATTTTAGTTATCTAGCTTATCCCTACAATATGCATGAAAAGGTTAAGACAACTTTTAAACACCATGACAAATGGACAAAGTACCGGCACCTAACATCCGTACCCGAACCTGACATCCATACAGGAGTCCATGTAGCATAGATATGCATTGATACATTTTTCCTAAAATTACTGTCAAATGCCAATGGATGTTTCCTAATTGCACGTTCATTGATGGATACAGGAATCGACCACTTGATTGGTAAGATGGAAGTCTCCGGCAACTACAACCCATACCTGCAGGAAGATGACTACAACTTGACAAGCTGATAGTATTTTGAAGCATTGGGATTTTGCTTCGGTAAGTATGAATGGGAAGCAAAATATATCAAACGGAAGTAACTGGTTCAGATACCAGTTAGAGAAAAACTTACGGTTTGATAAGATAGGCGGACCACGCCCTTAACACATTAAGGCTGCTTTTATAGATAGTGTTAAAATGGATTTGTTTCATAGTGTTGATATATTTCAGGCTTGTGTATGATAATTTTCTGATGAGGTTGTGTTTCTGACTCTCTTTGGCTGAACCTTGAATGCTGGTAATGCTTTTGTTATTCTCAGACCTAAGTGTTCAGATCCTTATCTGGTTTCCAAATGGATGAATGGTAAAGGTAAGAGGTTTGTTTTGTGGATGGATGGTTTGGACAGGGCGTCGTGTAGTGCATCAAAACACGTCACTTTTACATACATTACTGTACGGACGAGGTTGTAACTGCATCTATCCATGCCCTATAGCCTATCGGCCCGTTTGTTAGGTAAACGTATCTTCGGTGTCTGAATTTTATTTTGGCCCGGATTAAACATGCATCGCATATATACCCCATAAAAAATCCGATCACTAAGGGGAATTTTGAAAAAGCACGAACCTAATCAGGCTCTTCAAAGGGAAGAATTTTGATGGCTGTGAGCAGAAATTGCTATGGGATAGGGTGAACAACTAGGTAGTTGGGTTTCAACCATGATCCTAACCTTTCGCGTACCTATTAATATCGTATTAAAATGGGTTGTTTGTAGGCCTATTTTATTGATGAGTTCTACAAGATAAACGGTTCAAATTGCGATTGTATCTGATTAATTTGGAGAGGTATATATATGAAGTGATGGAATATGGAGAGCTTGATTGCATCTTGGTGTTCGAGAATATATTCAATGGCCCTGGGACAAGATTGAGCACGAATCTGGATCACACATTGGTGTGGGGTCTACACATCCCACACCAATGTGTGATTCAGATTCGTGTTCAACCTTGCCCTAGGAGCATTGAATATCTTCTCCCTAGTGTTCAGATTTGATACACAGAGCTCATTTGATCGATGGATTAGAGCTTGATACAGGATTACAAAATTGTGACGATGGATTATATTTCTCAATTTATAAGAAATATTAGGATATTATCCCCTTTTTAAAGTTTGACATCGTCACCAACGAGTTCTCAGTAGCATACTCTTGACGCAGCCCGTCTATCGTGCATGCTTGGTCGGTACCTATATAAAGAATCGTTCCTCGCAACTCGTGTGAAAGCATGTATTTAGGTTTAACGTTCAAGGTTTGACCTGGTTTGTAGTGGTACTTGCTGCAAAACAAAAAGGGAAAAAAAGGGTAACATTTTTTTTGTCAGGGTGCCAACATGGTTTTTGCATGAATTTCAAGACAATTTAGACGAAATCCAGTCTTCACTTCCCTATACTTTCTGCCAGCAAAAAGGGCATGACGCTCTAATTTATGTTCATAACCTTTTTTGTGCTCTAAATACTCAAACCTTGCACAAAAACCTCGTACTGAGTTATATTAATTAGTTCAAAATATAAGTAAATACATTAAACATTCACTTAGATGCAAAAACCCATTTCCATCAACCCTAACTACTCCCCCACACCAAGAAGACAACAACAATACCCCAAACCTTTGTTTTCTCCAAAACTCCATTCCTCCCCCACAATGCTCACTAAAATGGTCCCTTGCTTTCTACCCGCAATATTACTCTTACTTGCTGTCGTCCTCCCTCTGATCTCTCGGGCAGTAGTGTCTCAAAGGACCGACGGGACTTCTTTGTCACCCTTCAGCGGCCAAGGCGAATGGCAACTGTTGCAAGCAAGCATCGGCATCTCCGCGATGCACATGCAACTCCTGCGCAACAACAAGGTCGTCATGTTCGACCGCACCGATTACGGTCCCTCCAACATCTCTCTCCCCTCGGGTTTGTGCCGCCACGATATGAATGATACCGTCCTAAAAAACGATTGCACTGCTCATTCCGTCTTGTACGATATCGACTCCAACACTTTCCGGCCGCTCATGGTACAAACCGACACCTGGTGCTCCTCTGGCTCCGTCCGAGCCGACGGAACCTTAGTCCAAACCGGTGGATTCAATGATGGCGATCGTGTCGTGCGCGTTCTAGCCCCATGCACCGACAATTCTTGTGATTGGATCGAATTCCATGGTTATTTATCGCAGCGCAGATGGTACTCAACAGACCAAATACTACCGGATGGCCGGATTATTATCGTTGGAGGAAGGAGACAGTTTAGCTATGAGTTCTACCCTAGAAGCTCAACCTCATCGTCTCCTTCCGATACCCAGCGGCTTGGTTTTCTTGGAGAGACTACAGATGAGAATGAGAACAACTTGTACCCTTTCGTGCACTTATTGCCAGATGGGAACTTGTTTGTTTTTGCCAACACCCGAGCTATATCACTGGATTACAAGCAAAATCGTGTGGTAACAGAGTTCCCTTCGATGCCCGGTGGCCATCCTCGGAACTACCCGAGCTCGGGTTCATCGGTATTGCTCCCCATAGTCGATAATAACAATGGGATCGCGGAAGCCGAGATCATGATATGCGGCGGCGCCCCAAGTGGCTCGTTCACACAGGCAACGCACGGAAACTTCTTCCGTGCACTTGCCACGTGCGGACGAATAAAAGTCACGGACGAAAATCCTAGTTGGGCAATGGAGACCATGCCCATGGCGCGTGTGATGGGCGACATGGTAATTCTACCTACTGGGGATGTGATCATCATCAATGGTGCCGGGTCGGGTACCGCCGGGTGGGAGTTTGGAAGAAATCCGGTTACCCGACCCGTGATTTACCATCCACAAGCAATGGGCCCGGGCACTCGGTTCTTGGTCATGGGCCCAGCAACACGGCCCAGAATGTACCATTCCACATCGGTGTTAATAACTGATGGGCGTATTATAGTCGGGGGTAGCAACCCACACGTGTTCTACAACTTCAGTGGGGTAAATTACCCAACTGACCTCAGCCTGGAAGCTTATTCACCGCCATACCTAGCACCAGAGTACCGACCAATCCGTCCTACAGTTACAAATGCCAGGGGTACTTTGGGGTACAACCAATCATTTTCAGTGACGTTTAGTGTGTCAATGTTTCTGAGAATGGGAATTGTTTCAGTGCGGATGGTTGCACCATCGTTTACTACGCACTCATTCGGCATGAATCAACGGATGGTGGTGATGAGGACGACTGGGGTCTCCATGGTGGGGCCCAATGCGTATAGGGTAGATGTAGTTGGGCCTTCAACGGCTGAGATTGCACCACCGGGGTATTATATGCTGTTTGTTGTGCATTCTGGTATACCAAGTACTAGCGTGTGGGTGAGGATTCAATAATACAGATGAGTTTTAGAAATGTGCCTTGTTTATTTGAATGGCAAATTTTTTTTTTATAAATCAGAGGTTAAAATGATAGAAAGTACAAGGCATCGTAACACACCCAATCCGCCCGTTAATCCTAGGTCACTAACTAACCGAAGTGCCAACCCAGAAATCAAAACATTCTACAACAACACTAAGAGCATCCACAGTGGTATAATCAAAACTAAAATATTGATAAGATTAGCAACATTTGCTCAAAAAAGAGCTCACAGTGGAATAATCAGATTTAGCAACCTCTTAACAACTCATCAAATTTTGGCCCTTAAATAATCAAAACTAGCAACTTTTTGCCAATAATCAAATTTAGTTGTCCTCATATTTTCTCAATCAAGTATACCATCATTACACAAAAACATTATCTCTCTTCCATTTTCAACATATTTCTAAGAAAATAATTTTAAAAAAAGTTTTTTTTTTTTGCAAAAACTTTTTTTTTTCAAAACTTTTTTTTTTGCAAAAGTATTTTTTTATTATTTTTTGCAAAAACAGTTTTTTTTATTAAAACTTTTTTTTCAAAAACTGTTCTTTTTAAAAAAAAACTTTTTTTCAAAAACTTTTTTTATTCAAAAACTGTTTTTTTTTTTTTACTTTTTTTGCGAAAACTGTTTTTTTTTTTTAAATCAATGTTTTCAAAAAACTATTTTCTCTTTTTCTAATAACCTGTTTTTATTAGTTTGAAACCTATTTTTAAAAAAACGTTTTCTATGTTCACAATTTTTAAATTTTTATAAATTGAAAATGTGATATGGCAAGTTTTGATTATTCAAATTTAATTGTACCATTGTGGACTTCTACATTGCTAACTTTAGCAACCTCTTAAATGCATAATCAAAAGATGATGTGGAAACTTTTGATTATTGATTTTTAGTTATTCCACTGGGATGCTCTAAGAAATGACAACAATCAAAAAAATCCAACAAAAGCAACTCCAACCTCTACCCAACCACCGCCTCCCACAAGGTCGTCAAGCAACCCCACCAACACCATACAATGCCATCCGACGATCTTCGCACGAACAAAACTTGCAAGAGAAACATCCGAAAAGTTTTGGTCGAATCACAGATCTAACAACAGCAGCAAAGAAACGCCTGAGATGTCGAAGGGAAGGAACGTACGTGTGTTTATGTGCGTGCGTGCGTGCGTTTATAGACTTAATATTTATTCGAGGCTACAAATTATAATGGAACCAACATCGACAAGTCGACCAATGTCTTTCTCGATAGCATATAACTCGCGAGAATATCGTCATTCATCCCATTTTCGAGGCTAGGGTTTAAATAATTCTCATGAATGAGAAAGCCCGATTGATCACTACAGCAACTAGTAGAGTTAACACAAGACAAGCCTAATTACCAACGAGAGGACAAAGAAAATGAAAAGCTACCAAAAACATTGATCGATCTTGGGGTGAATCCATAGCGCGCACTAATCTCAGTCTGAGAAATGGATGCTCTGATGAATACCTGTAACAATCGGTATAACACGGAATTCAAAATCTTGTTTCTAACTATGTAATTTCACCGCTGATGGAAGTAGTCTAGATGGCAGGACAGTTCTCACCCATAGAAATAACTCAGGTTCAAATCTCGTCAATGGTGAAAATGGATCACTACCATCTAGTACTTGGGTGGTGCTGTGATGACGATTTATTCTTACGGACAATAATTATGATTCGAACCATACATTTCACAATGGATCGAGTCACCCCTAGAAGGTTGCTACTTGCTACTTGCTACCCTAATCACCTCCTCCCACCCTTTTGTTTATCAGGAAAATACTACTACTACTTCACAATTTCACGTTGGGGCAGTGGTCTCGGTCTGAGACCTACGCTCCATTCTCCTCATCAGACATTCTTTTGGCACTACGTTACCCCACTAGCGCACAGACCCGGATCCTCTGTCAATATTTTACCTCTCCGCATTGTGTGGTGGTTTCATTATCTCATCTGGTTTCTACTTCCAATCTTCTCTCTCTCTCTCTCTCTCTCTCTCTCTCTCCCTGAAAATGGCGGCTGAATCCTGTATGGCGAATTCTCGATACACATACCTACACGAAGATCATACAAAGGGCCCTCTTGAAGCCATTGACGCACACAACGTCCTCCTCCACATCAACACGAATTCAAAGCTTCTCCTCGCATTCCTCTCTGCCCTTCTTCTCACTGCAACTGCGTTTTCCCTCTCTTCGCTCAAGGTAATTTACCAACTTCACGAAAATAACGATTCTTACTGTAAATTTTGTCCATTTAGGAACACAAATATATTCACTATTTTAAATTTATTAATCCTTCACATCTGATTCTGCAATTTTTTGCACTTATGGTTGTGCTAGGGTTTAGTGAAAGTATGCATTTTTTTGCCAATTTTTTTTTTTAATAAGGACTTCTTGTTCGTGTATTTTAGCTGTACTTGAGTACTCATTTTGAGTAAAGCTTATTTGGGGTGGTTTGATAAATCAAGTTTGGACATTTCTTTTTTCGAACTTTGCTTGATAGCCACTGCCGGATCCAGAAATTCGGTACTTGTATTTATTGATTATGATCTCGAAATTTTTTCTTCCCTATCAAATCCACTGTTGTTTTTGGTCCTGTTTCGTATACTTTGAAGATAAGTTTTTATTCGACATGAAAATCGGGCGAACTGAAGCCTAACTACAGAATCATGTAAGAAGATAAAAATATTTGTCCTATAATCCAATAAAGATAAGAAGAAAAGTGATTTTTGAAAGAAAAATGATGGAGCAAATTAATTTTATTACTTTGTGAGGCTGATGAGAGGTGATAGATTGAACTAAGAAGAGCACTAGCTAATCGGCGATTTATCGCTAGCGGGGCCTATCCGATTAGGTCCGACTAACGACTAATCACCGATTACTAATAAATATGCACTGATTAATCCGATTAATCGCTCGAAGGTGGCCAGCCACTTGACTAGCGCCTAGCGACTTTTAGAACATTGAGCACTAGTGTATTTTTTCGGAGTTAAATGGAAGATCATACATGCTCATAGGAATCTAAGGGAAACCTGACCCCCTTGGCCTTTCATTGGATCTGCCCATGTTGACAACCCACTACTCAGCTTGAAGCGGCTCGTTAACAGCCCTATGTGTGTTTACTAATTGATGTAACTATATTGGGAAAATAGAACGGAAGAAAGAAGAAAGGTTGTCTGAATTAATGATATCAAGAACATAGACATCACACATAAACCATGGAAGAGAAAGAACATTAGTTCCCGTAAAGACCTGTGGTGGCTTTATAAAATTTTTATTTGTGCAAATTCAGATGCTTGGTTTATTTTGTATAGAAAAAATGTTATTGTTGAATTTGAGGCGTGCATAACAGGTTACATTGTTTTGGGACGGTAGTCATATCCGTTATTACTGACATAGGGGTATGATCCAACAAACAGCAGGGTGAATCAAGTAACATGCTTCTTTGGAGCTTACTTCTAAGTGCAACCCTTGTCGTTGTTTTTCTTCGGAAGCATGTGGAGAAAGGTGAGAAACTGGTAAACAGTACTTTTCGTATCCTAGAGTCCCGCGGATATTTGTCTGGGAGTTAATGAATTAGTCTGTGTTTATCCATAGTCGAACTAATTTGGATGGTTAGACATCATTTTGTCTTTGTTGGAGGTATGCATGACCAGAGGACCTTTTCTTTTGTATTTCTATTATCATATATTGTTTGTCATGCATTAACGTTTTCTGTCATTGTTTTCTTCTTTCCTGTAAAAAGTTTTGGTTCGTATAACATTATTGGACTATCTAGACTTGTGATTCAGATCTCAGTCAGATAAGTTATTTCAACACGCTTATTCACTATTTTCGGCTTATGTGATGCCTTCCAACTTTACATCTTCTCAATGCAATTATTGTCAATTCTGGTGCTTTCTCTTGTTTCATGCATTCTGAGTTCCTTAATTATCAAGTATTGGAAAGCTTTCAAACTATTGACGGATCAATGGAATCCCACTTGTGTGTACCAATTTGGTCCTTGCGAAAGTCTCTTGATTTGCTTTAAACTTCGGAAGTCTGTGGAAGTGCATTTGTGCAATTAGTGACTATTGCATAAGAAATTGAACTCACACCCCTTTTGCAAGAGCCTGAAATATGAAGTTGACTATTGTGATGAGTTTCTGTTTCGTTTTTTAGATAAAATTAGATTGAATTGCATAGTTTCCGCACAACTTTGAATTGTTGGACTGCCCAATTTTTTCTGAGTTGCTTCCGTCTTTGAAAATATTATGAGTATAACGAACCACTATCTTTTTTCTTCTATATGAATGACTATATGCCACAAACACAGTAGACTTATGACCAAGTTCCATCTGGAGTGTAAGCCCCTCGATTGGAATACAACACTTTTTGTTAACGGATGTAATTTTGAAAAGCCAGAATCCTAACATTTTTAAAAGAATAATGCTAAACTGAATCTTCGCTATTGTAGTTGATAGTTTGGTAATTGATGAGGTAAGCTTGCAGTTATATCTTGAGACCCTTGTCTTGAGTCTTCTGCCTTTTCTTTTTCTCTTTCCCAGAAGAATAGTTAGATATGTCATTTCATTTTGGGAAGCATGTTTCACATTTTCCTATGTCTGTGTTTGTATGTCTCAGAGTCCGTCATAATTATGCCAGCTTTTGGGGTCCAACTTGAAACTCATTACCGAAGGTAACATTAATATTTTCCAATTATCAACTGTGGATCTTACTATTCTATTGGCTAATTGTTAGGTGTCGTTCTGAAAAGGAAAATTTGGTTTATCAATACTAGTGTTCATATTGGATACCGTTGCTCATTGCTCATTTCTTGGATCGCAATGCATACAAGACGATAAATGCCCATACCCCTTCTTAAAGATGTTTTTGGTCGTTACTTTGTTTCTGCAATAGTTGAAGAAGTATTGGTTGATAAAGTATGCCGTATGTTTGCACTGGATCTAAATCTCCAAGTAAAATTTAGCAGCTATATCTCTCCCTCCCTTCTTCCCTGGACCAACCATCTTTGTCCAGCGAGACAACTGTGGATCACTGTATGTTTGGATCTGTTGCTATGTGGTTCTTCGATTCATGAAGATAGGATTATTGCTAACTCTGTTGGTATAGGGTTTTGTTTTGTTTTGCTTATTCTTACCACATGCTCAACTAGTAAGATTATCTCCTTTTTTTCCTTTCATATAGAGGGAGAACAATCCACCGCTTCATTCCCATTGACAAGATCTTGAAACCTGTCCTAAGTGAATGTGTGACCCCAGTCACTTGTTACTGGAGTTTGTCTCTGATTGTGCGTGAGGAAGAAGAACTTGTGTTAGTTTTCAAGGTAAGAATATGATGCTGTCTCATACCTAAATCCTATGTTGTTTTGTGGTATTGATTCTAGCTTAGTGATTCACGATGAACTTTATTGCAAACACCAGATACGACCTTGTCATGCACTTTACAATTGGAAATAAAAGTTTAAAGTTTTGTTTTTCGAAAAAATATTTTACATGGAAAATATTTTATATTGTAAAACATTTTACATCCAAACAAACGGAGCCTTAGTGTGTGTGGTTCTTTTCTACTTTCTCCCACCCTTCCTCCCCGTACTGAGTCATAAACACTTGATCCATTTTCCAGGAACTACGACCACCAGTCAAAATGTTAATCCCAATCTGGAAGGCTTTGTGCGCCGCTACAGACAGCCCAGAGACTCTTGACCAACCAGGTTGAGCCATTCTGGATGCCTGATACAGTTGTACATGGTTAAACTGTTCCGAAATTTCGTAGTATGTAGGTAGGATAGAGGGAAAATCAAGAAAATAATTTTGGTGATGTATTCCTAATTGAATGCTTTACAAGATCATTGGCGAGGAACTGTAAATTCACTCATTTAGGAGATCAGCTCTTCTTTCATTCTATCATTCTGAATTGTTGAGCGCGACACAATTGGAAGCTCCTGAAGTTGATTATCCCCCATCAGGAGCTTTCAGCTATCACTCTCAGGCTCACGCCAGAGTTCGCCATTGCTGCCTGCAGGAGAAGTTTGTATTTAGCATTGTACTTCACCATGTGCATTGGTAAAGCAGTGCCTGCTTCTGCCTATTCCACTTACGACTTACGCCCGGTTTGCTTCACAGCTTCAAGCTGTCATTCTTTTTGTTAGGATCAACACATACACGATTTACGAGTATAAACAGTAAAGAATCATCACCGAGATATACGTGGTTCCTAAAAAACCGGGTACGTCCACTGGAGCAAGAGCGGCTGCTATTCTTTATTATCACAGTATGAATTAGGATTTACAACATAGAGTATTTATACCGACTCTGTTCTAACCCTAATATGGTATTTGGTCTGTATCCCAAAAATACCCCTGTACGAACCGTACCGTACCGCAGGGGGCGTTGCCTCTCGCACACCCCAATTACAGAACACCTAGGCCTTTGGCTCAATCTACTTTCACTAGATCATCAGCGATAGGCCAAATGTCATCACTCCATTACGCTCCGGCATCTAACCTTCTTTTTAAAAACTCCTTAGTATCTCTTCATACTTAACATATGAGTCATAGTTCTAACGCTTATGTTGTTGCTACATTAGCCAGGAAACCCAAGATAAGAAATATAAATAACCTTCTTCAGCTAGATTTTCAAATTTGTTCGAGGAGAAAAATTAAGCATTATTGTGTCGGACTTATAAGCTTATTGCCAAGTCTGTGGTTCGACGTATAAGCTGATTTGCCGAATTCTGCCTTCTATTCTCCCTAGTAGGCTCTTTGCATTGTGAGAAAGAGAGAAAAGAAAGGAGTCTGGTTTCCCACCAAATCTCATCAAAAGTGAAGAGCTTCAGTGAGAAACCAAATGGATCAATTTAAATCGTTTTCCCCCCCCTTTTTTACTACTATGAGTTATTCAAATAAGTGGAAAAACTTCTCCTTTCTTTTCTTTTCCCACCATGCGAAGGGACCGTAGGCCATTGCTGTTATCGGTATATCTCTTACACAGAAATGAAGAGCGAGAGAAGAGGCAAACAATAGACTAGCCGTTCCAAGTTCCAACCAATATTTTCCAGTGCCCGTTGCTGCATTTGATAAACGAGCCGAGCATATGATTATTAAGTTTGGTTTGAAACTTAACGAGCTTCAAAAATATATTCGAGATTGGTTTGTTTATGAGATGTACCAATCTCAAACGAGTTTTAATCGAGTTGACCACAAACCGATCTAGAGGAGATTGAATTTTTTATACATCATAAGTCAAACGAGTCAAGTAATAATTTGTTCGAGATTGGTTCAAAACTTAACGAGCTTCAAAAATATGTTCAAACTTTTTTTTTTTTTAACAGCAAGCTTGGTTAGTTTATATAACAGCATTAAAAATGAGGGTGAATTTTATTATCTGCATATAACTGGCATTACAAAAGTATATGACTCATCCGTACAATTGTCACTCTACACTGGTTGCACTGTTATAACCGTATTATTAGTACTTCTACCTTCTACTGTCAAATGGAATTTACTATACACTATACACGATGAATTAAAAGAATAAGCTCACAATGAATACAAAGGAAACGAAAAATCACAGCCAAGCAGGCATCACTAAGCCTGGAAAAACCATGGGGCATCTCATCAACCATTGCCAATAGCCAAGCTAGCCGAGCTTAAACGGTGGGATGCACGTTCTAAACTGAGTTGATGTCGATGTAAACCGTGCCACGATCCATTTGAGCCACCACTCCATGATCCAAGCTTTGCTATCTGCTTATGCAATGCTTCCAAGTTGACAAGAGGCACGGTTGTTGGTCGCCCATGAGCACACTGCAGAACAAACTCTCCGGTATTATTCAACCCAAAGCCTCCCCCTCCCTCCCTCCCTCTCTCTCTACACGTACGCACACACGGGGGAAAGGGAGAGCGAGAGAGAGCGGGGGGGGGGGGGGGGGGGGGGGGTGGGGGGGTGTGGGTGGGGTGGGGTGGGTGTTGTATTTAAACATGTACACACGCTTTTGTAGGGACCCAAAAAAAAATGAGCAGAGGTATGATCAACTCACTTGGAAACACAATGAGGCCTGCTTCAGCTCTTCAACAATCAGGGAACACTCTGAAGGTAGCAACGTGTCCCCAAACATGATTGCGCCTGAATAACAAAACCGATAAGCAAAGTCAGGAAAATACACCCCCGCAGAAGCTTTGATTCCAGTGGAAGCGGAAAAGAAACAAAGTATGAGTCTCATGGCTACAACTTGTTTGCGATATTTGCACTCTTCAGCTAAATGATGAATATATCTAGCAATTACTCTAATGATAGATTGATTGTACCTCTACAAGCTTTAAAATTAAGGACCCGATGGACAGATGGTGGTATTGTGGATGATCCATCTGTTTCAGCAAGCTATTGATTGTAAAAATAATAAGAGTCAGATCAACAATGATAATCAGGAGGGAAAAAAACTACAGACCGCGGACAAAGTAACATTAAGAACTCCAAATTACCTGTTGAAGAAATTCTAAGAGATCTACATCCGTCAAATTAACTCCAAGTATGCATGGAACCTACATGTCACCACAATTCTTACACTCAGTAACGAGACCAGTACTCACAATGTAGTATCAGCATAACAATGAAGGTCCATAGTGTAACCCTAAGCTAGAGTTTATTTTGTTGTCCAAAACCATGTAAAAAGTAAATTGATCGGTGGTGTCTGCCTGTAGAAATAAAAATAGCTCCTGTGGGAATATGAATTCCTTCCATGGGCAAGTGTGCCTGTATATAGACAATACACTATTGGGAATCAAGAGAATCAAATTGATTTAGCTCATACATGTGTGTGAACATGTGTGTGTGTGTGTGGGAGAGAGAGAGAGAGAGAGAGAGAGAGAGAGAGAGAGAGAGAGAGAGAGAGAGAGAGAGAGAGGTGGTTTACCGCAACAAGTGTGACAACAGTTGGCTGCTTGTGTAGAAGATTCAAATTCCTGTGAAAATGCAGAAAAAAAAGTGCAGGTCGCAGAAACCTTAGGAAAAATGGATGATACTAATAAACAAAGATTCCCAGTTTAACAAACATCTGAGACAAATTTGGTCAACACCACCAGAATTGCGGTTATTATCATTTGGGTTGTATTTAGACCTTAGATTTGTGGAAGGAAAAGAAAAAGGATAACATAGCTAGGATTTGTGGAGGGAAATCCCTTATAATCCCTCCACAAATCCAAGATCCAAACACAACCTTAACGTCATTTGCATAACGATTCGTGAGCAGGAGTGTTCATATTACTTTTTAAAAGACTTTGAGCCCCGAGCATGAATATTGCAGAGCCAACCCCAGCTTTGAATCTGCTCAGCATAAGTGTGTAATAACTGGTACTCAATTTCAGGCAGGACCTGTTGACGTGTTTGAAAACAACAAAAACCCATTCAAGTATACCAGACAGATGTAAAACTTAGACCAGAATTTAGGGCTATCAGCTCACAATATAAACCCAAAATATACCATGAGATTCACATACCAACTTTTGCTCACTGTCCAAATAGGTGACTGTCTTCTTTCCTTCGGATAACACCTAAGAATTTTCACCAGTCTACTAAGCCACCGCACAGATGCCATTAAAAAGATTGAAATGACAATACTAAGACATTCACCTTTTGACGCAATTCTTCCAGGCGGATCCTTTCATCTGCAGCATGCTGTAAAATAGTAAAATCAATTAATAACAGAAAATCAGTGTGGTGTGAGTTTACTAGCCATCTAGTGACATGCTGACATGATTTCCCAGTTACAATTTTGTCATTGGAGAAACTCTATTTTGATGTCTTAATCAACTTTAAGAACCCTATGTTACATGCATTTCACTACCAGTTACAATTAAGATTACACAGAAGTCCTAATCTGTTAGTAATGAAAAGCACAAGCTGGAAGCAAACCTGGTCGATAATCGCAAGTACTCCACTACCGACCACGGGAATGAATTTCTTATCCACCTGTTGAAGAACTTGAGCGTCTACCAAAAAATTCTTATTGATGGATTCAGGAACCAATGAATCACCAGCTAGGTGCAAGATGCCAGAAGAGACATCAAGCACAGTATCCTCATTGTGAGCACAACGTAATTTTCCTGCATGCTGCTATTGCAAAAAACTTTGTAATCACTACTTAAATAACTTGAAAAACCCAAATTCTCAAGAAGAAAGTACTATAGTGGAAAATTTTAAAGTGAATTTTTAGGGTACTCAACTGCAGTGCTGGGACAGCACTTCCGCCATTTTATCCCAGAATCTGAAGGATCTTGAATGTCTGAAAGATAAGAAAGGGTAATATCATAAATATGGCATTCTTATAGGAAGATAACTGAGATAACTAGAAAGTGAGAAATAATTTAGAAAAACTGGTGAAAAATGAAGTACAAATACACATGCATAGAACATAGGTTATCCACCAATGCTTTTATAATGCTAGTAAATATGCAGGCTCTAGAAAAGGGAAAATGAAAAATTAACAAAAAATTATGAAATTAAAAGTCCAAGCTAGCATCCTACATAATTCTCTCCCATAAATCAGGGAGAAGCATAACTTAATGCATGCTCTCACTTAACAAGCAGTTACCTTCATGTGAATTCATACTGTCAATGTGGTCCTCAGACTTCTTTTCCATTGTAAAATCTTGAAAGTCACTCATGTCCATCGCTTTCTTCTCTGGTCTGGAAGCAAGCACTCAGTGAAGTTAGAAATGCAGATTTGAGCTATCAATTTTGGGTTAACATGGAAACGCAAAGATCGTGATACCGGGTATAGATCAATTGGTCCTTCACAGAACTTGGCTCAGAGTGTAGTTTACATACACCGGCTGATCTCTGTGAATACTTCAACTCAGTAGTTTCTGCAAAACACACACACATCTCGGTTGTTCTGGCACACTTGTAAAGCAACTAAATCACACAAACTGTTGGTAAAAGAAAAAAACCTTCTGAAGTAGGGACGTCATCACTGGCAGTGTGGATTTTTGTTTTCCCATCTGACATGACCAAATGATTATTCAAAGCAATGAATTTTTTCTTGTCTCTATAGAATGGCGGAGCTGAATGGCTTCTTCTTGGCCTTTTCTTACAAACATACTCTTTCTCATGATATGTCAGCCGATCTTTTTGGTTTTCAACCTTGTCCCTGTTAATTGCTGAAGAAAAGCGGCGTGACGTCACATGCAAGTTACCATTATGTTTACCGTGTGAGTCTAAACGTAACCACTCTCTGTCATCACTTAACACATCCAAATCTTCAGGATAAACAGCATCACATGGTTTGTGTTGTTGGCAAATTCCACGACTGTCTCCTGAGAAACTATCACTACTTTTGGAATCTGAGTACATGTTTGTCCACCTTGATGGGGAGCAGTTTCCATGGGTTGAGCTATTTTGAATAGTATCATTGAAACGAAAACTATGGTCTCTAATTTCCCAGTCTCCCAAAGTGTCGTATCTAGAGCCAATATCATATTTAATGCAACTTTCAAGAGCATTCTCACCAAAGAATTTCTCTACACCAAGCGATTTGGTCAAAAAAGATGAATCTGACATAACAGGAGAATATTCAGAATCAAAAGGACGATCAGAAGAGCCAAAATGACTAACATCTGCAACCTCATCAAGCCATTGATTCCTTTGACCAAAGGCAAACCTCTGGTCAATGTCACCCATTTCTCCAACATCAACCAGGTTACATTCAAGCCGCTTTCGTTTGGTCCTCAAGCCATCCATCTGAAAGTCAAATCCTTCAGAACTAACCAACGATTCTCTATCAGGACTTTTCCAAGTGGAGCAGTGCCGCAAAAAGGGTTTTGTAAAATAGTTGCTGAAATTGTCCACCTCATTGCCAATTTTGGAAGAATCGAAAGATAATGCACTCCCTGTATAACCATTGGTCTTGTCGCCAGCCATATTGAGATGCCCATTCTCCAAACTATAATCTAAAATGAAGTCTGTATGGTCTTTTGATTTTTCTGCTGCAAATAGTTCATTCTGCATGAAATGGTCTTTGGCAGAAAAGACATAAGTATCAGGTGCCTGCGATCCATCACATGACTGGAATGAGAAGTCAACTTCACAATCAAATCCTAACCCAGTCTGTTGCTCTTCGAATTCTGAAGCATTACAATGAGTAAATCTATTGCCTTTCGGATAGTACATTATGTCACTCTCTTCAGGTTGCATCTCCCGCCTCCTTTTTGGAATTTCATATTTCGTAGGCAAATCTGGCAAATTATGGCAAAGAAATAAGTCTTTAGATACAGTTGAAGGAAGAACGCAAAAAAAATTCTCCCAGTTTCCTTTTAAGTTCATAAGCATCGCTCATAACTGACAAGATTCTGGTATCCTGCAAATGTGTCATGCTCTCTCCTCCCTACCAGTTTGAGGAATTTAACCGTCCAAAAAAGTGCACATTTTATATCTCTATTTACTACAATATTTGAATTACAACATTTACTAATCTGTCATACCTTCTTCTAGTGATAATGTCTTGTCAGTGTCTCTCCGCACATTATCCTCTTCTGAAACGTGACCGAGAGAGTATCCTAGAAGCATATTGGGTGAAGACAATTTTAAGAAATGAATTAAGCAAAATAATGATAACAATCTGCTTAATACTATTAAGGAGTTTATCCTTTTACCGTAAGATAACTTTTCACTCCAAAAGCGTACCACGGTCTTTTCAATAAAACCAATTAGTGGAAACCAATCCTGAAATCATGAAGGGACAAAATTATGTAGGATCCAAGAAAAGATAAAAGTTCTACTACATCATAATAGAGTGGTAACCAAGCAAATTAACGTATTACTAAGATCGAAGCACATTTTTTCCCTTTGAAAAAAAAAAAGCAGCACATTTTAACAAAGAATAACTTGACATGATTTTTTAGAGAGATGTAATGTAGGGTTCTGAGGTTCTTTCTTCCCATATAACTACAGTATTAACCCAGGTGAGTGCAGAGTAAGAGCTTTTAGTCTCGATCTGTAATTGACAAAAGTTGTACACAACAAATATGACTACCAAATGCCAAACAACTGCATGTGGAAAGAACACAATATAGATTCAAATTCTTAAAAAACCAACAAGAAGATCAAGAAAAGTGAAAACATCCTGAATTAATTTAATAATAACCAGCTTCAGCATACAATTTCACTTACCCATGTGAAACAACCAAGAATTCCCCCAACACCTGGCCCTGTAATGGGAGGACCCCTACTGTTGGTTTCTAGGTTCACTGAAAATCCAATAGTACATGGAAAAGGTAATTCTTACAAAATAAATCTCAACTACTTAAATTGCTCAAAATGAGATTTTGAAATTACTTTACTTTCCATGACAAGCATTCACCTCACATGTACTTAACACCACCCTCTCGCAGGGAGGCTCCTATAGTCTTTTCCTAGCTTAATATATCTCATTAGTATCTCATTCCTCAAGACAGAATTTCCAGATTGATAGATGTAAAGCTTCATGGCCAAGAAAAATGGGGTGAAAAAGGCCATGAAACTGAACCAATTAACCGATCGAATTTTCTATTCTAGGGAGATTTAGTGATAGGTACAATATAAACATTTCATAAGCCCACAAGTCCACCTAGTAGTTTTGTAAAGCTACAAGTCACACAACCTAAACCCTAGGGTACCCTATGAAAGTGCCTAAAATCCTAAACCCTATGAAAGCGCCTAAACAACTAAAACCCTATAATAGGAAAGTGCACCCTAAAACCCTATAAAAGTGCCTAAACCCTAGGGTACCCTATCCTATAATAAAAAAGTGCACCCTAAAATCTTATGAAAGTGCCTAAACCCTAGGGTATCCTACCCTACTCTAGGGTATCCTAAAGTGGACTCGAGACCTTACAAAATTAATAGGTGGACTTGTGGGCTTATGAAGTTCACATAATGGACCTAAGACTAATTTTCTATTCTAAAATAATCCATTGATAACAGGGAGAAGGGCCTGCCAATATGCTTCTTATAGTAACATCATGTCGAGTAATCTTGCCCCATATACATATGTTGTTCAACAATCTGAATTCTTATAAATCTTGAATAATTCTTATGAGTCTAGCCAGAAAAGCACACAATCAATTAGTGAATAATTCATATGAAATTTCATGGTCGAACATGTCCAATCAAATAACAAAACTGTCATGGCATAACAAGAAGGAATGTTACCTTGAATTCAACAGATGTATTTGATGGCTCAAAAGTAATATCGTACCAAGATCTTGGGCAAATCAAGTTCAAAATATAGGTTGCAGAAGTTTGAGACCTACTTCGCTTCGCATTATGGGTCCCAATGTTGTCCTTCTGCTGATCCAAATAGTTGAACCTTATAGCCAACTGATTTAGCAGTTTATGTATTGGGCCTTTGCATATATACCGAGAGTTGATATCTGAATAAGTGGACGTCAAGACAAACAAAGGAAGAAAGTACTTAGTACTCTCACGTGACTATTGATCTTGTTCAATATACTTTTAACAAAATCAAATTCGCAACTTAATGGATACAGACATATTGAAAGACCTGCAATGGAAAAACACCCTTAATTAGCATATATAGATATTACCAAGTAAAACCTATTAAAACAGTTAATTATACGGTCAATATGATCCATGTTTCATTATACCTTAGCAGATGAAGTATCACAAGGAGTCGACATGTATCCAAGAAGCTTTAATACACCATCAGAGACACTCAGTTCATGGAGAGAACTGGAAAGCTCAATACCAAAACCACTCGTCAATAGTGACAAAGTAGACGAGGATGGGGCCGTGGAGAACAACGCATCATCACTGCATACAAATGACGATGTGAAAAAAACACATAAATAACCCTATAAGTGCCATAACTATAGCGAAGGCATACCTCTCAGTATCAACAACTTTGAAGAGAACTTTCGGATGAATGAGGGCAGTTCTAAGAACGCAGTTCTTGACCGATTGCAAGACTTTCTTTGTGCTGGGTCCAGTTTAATTATGAAATCACAAACACTTTAAGTCAGTGAAAATGATTAGCCATGAGAGAAATCGTCTCAATTAAGGTAGTGGGAAGTGGGAACAATCTCTGAGAGAACTAAAAGCAACCATAGTATATGCTAAGTAACAGAAACCTCGATTTAATATGCCTCCTCCTAACTGGTTGATTGTAAAATAAATCCCGAACGATGACTGCATGGACCGAAGACTATTAATTGACCACATTTTAAAACTTAAAGTACCAGAACGAGCAATGTAATGAACCTTGTACCTGTGGTCCCTACATCTTGCCTACCGTCATCAATCCCAAGATACAAGCACTTGCATCCCTGACAAGAATGGTGGAAATTCAACAAGAAGTAAGGTAAGGATACCAAAATTGATAATAGAGACCTAAATTCGCGCGCGCGCACACACGCGTGCGCGCAAAAAAGAAAAAAAAAATTCATAAGGAGTTAGACACCCAGTGAGTTGCCTTCCCCCCTTGGTATGCCTTCGTAGATCTCCAGATTTCATCTGACCTCATACATTCCAGCTCCCAACGGCAATCCAATAGGATAACTCGAAAAGAGCTAATAACCCTAAAGTACTATCTGTACCTTCATGACCTTGTGATATCCATTTGGCCTCCCATGAGCTTTTGTAATGACTTCTAACAATGAAACATCAGAAATGGAGCTTAGTGCTTCTCCGCGAAAGCCAAAGCTTCTGGTAACAGCATCGGTTTCAGTCAGCTGATCAAACTTGGACGTTGCTGATTGCAAAGTAAACATAAGAATCACAATAACATAGTGAATAAAGAAAATCAAACGCTCACTATAAAACCTAGTTCCAGTACCATTTCTCTCATAAAATTAGTCATCCCAGCAAGAAAGTTATGATGCCAGTATCAAGCAGCTATATTCACTTTTTCTCAGTTGAAGTAACTAAGCAGTAAGCACCAATATCTGGAAATCTAGAAAATTAACCTTGCAGTCATTATCACCTTCAAGGTTAAAAAATAGAGCCTATAATTCTTGGTCTCAGCGTTCCTTTGGAATTTGCTTATCCTATTCCTGGTGGAATTATACCACCGATAGGATTCACCAGCTCCTTAAAAGAGGCAAGAATTCTTATTTCCTTGAAAAAACGCATTCCACATATACTCTGGCAACATGCTTCCCGTGCAAAAGAAGACTGTAGTTTATAGCTGTGATGGTCAAAATAACTACTCGAAGTACCCATGTTCAAAATTTCATGTAGGTATGAGTATATAAGGAAAGAGATGCAAAGTTGCCCACTTTCAATGGAATCACTCCCTTCTTGTACAAGTTTCAAGCCCAGTTACTGTGAGTTCTCACTCAGTTAATTGAAAAGGAAGTCCAATGTTGCTTAAACTAATAAAAAAAAAAGGGGTGGTCTCTTATTCTATAACCCCCTCTATCTCCAACCAAACCATCACAAACCAATGTTAGCTGCCACAATATAATTCGCATTACAACAAATCATAAAAAGCATAGAAAGTTACCATATCTTTCTCCCAACAACACCAATCCATCGCGAGTAATACCAACACCTGCACATATACAGATGAAAGATTGAACAAACAAAAACCCAGTACTAGACAGGAAGGAGAGGGGCGTTACTGACCATTGTCCACTACTTTAATATAGCATGTTCCGACACCGACTGCAACAGATATCTGAAAGACAAATATCTATAAGAAAGATGCAACAAATATTTGAGTGGATGCATGGATCATAGAAGTAAAAAACCTTGCATGGTAAGTGTTTAGACTTTAGCAACCATCTAGTTCCAATTATTAGGCACCAACTTCATGATTGTGTGTACATTATTGACCAAATGATAAGTTGATAACAATAAACAGACCAAGCCCATCGAAAGGAAATTCGGGTGAAAGGTTTCAAAAAAGGAGAAGTGAAAACTCCAACATTTATTGAAGGGAAACAAGACTAGTATAAAACAGGTACAAAAAGTTAAAGATTAGGAACAGTTAATCCTACATTCGATTTGTTTATACCGGCTTTATTTTGTCGAAAGACTCTGCATCAAGTGGGTGTTCACAAGAATCATAACTATATACTGAATACATTATTGCCTAGTCTATGAGCACTTTGACATCATTAATCACTCTCTCCACCCCCGAAATCCTATCATTCTAAGTAGAATACCCAGATAACACAACTGATATTCGAGACATGGACTCAAGCTGTATACCTAATTCAAGATTTACAAACAATGGCATGCACGTCTATATATGTATTGATACATACATGCGCTGTACATACATTTATGAACCACATACGTAGCATGCAATGGCATTGCAAAACTTATACCTTGGTTGCACCAGCATCAAGACTGTTGAAAATCAGCTCTTCCACAACTCTAGCAAAGTCGAACAAGATAATACCCGATCGAACGGAACTATGAACAGCCTCAGGCAAGTGCTTAATGCCCCCCATATTGCACAGACACTCACAATAATTCTTCAAATTTCAGAAATCATTTCAACTACAACAATTCGAGTTCAAGCAACCTGCAGTTAAAAAATCAACTGGAAAGTTGGAAATCCCGTACTTCCATTTCAATGACAAAATCCTATGCATTTCCTTTGATAGATATATTATCATAAACAAACATATCCCTATTCCCCTTTCGATGGTGCGAAAGAATGAGATAAGAAAGGGGAGACTTTTTTCTCACTAAATCTCACCATTTTTCTGAGACTTGGCAAGAAAGGAGAAGGGCCAATCATAAAATTTCATTTTTGTACTTTTCTCTCCGCTCCTTACCAAAATGCTCAATCCAAATGAGTGATTTCAGAAGAAACCATAACTATTTCCTTTTTTTTCCCTCATGAAACCCCTCCATCTTGAAGTAGGTTCCCAACGCTTCGTCTAGGGTTTCGATTTCCATCCGAAATTGAACAGAAAGCTGATAAATGCGTATGCTAACATATATAGAAAGTATGCATGCCTTTCATTTTATCGTTAAATAGGAGGAATCGAAGTGGGTTTGCTAACCTGGAGACGATTATGAGACGCCTAGGGTTAGGGTTTTGATCGATATTCGTAATCGAACAGAGTCCTGAAGAAGAGGCGGTTGGATGATAGTTGTGCACCGGGACTGTGCTACGTTGCGCCAGTACTGTTCTATTGACGCCCGGTAACTTTTTCGAATAACCGGGGGGAGAACCGATTGGCGACGGAGTAATTACGCCACTACGTCACTCGTAAAAAGTACTCCAGAAAAGGTAAGTTCAAAGTAAACACGTGGATTCTGAGTGGACTGCGGACAGTGAATTCATATTTTCTTCCTCGTAAAAATAAAATAAAATAATTGATTTTGTTATTCATTTTTTTTAACGTCGCCTTCATTCTCTCATAAAATAAATTATCTAATAAAGATACAAAGGGGATTGACATTAACAAAAATGGGAGCGATAAAATCACTCTCCAAAAAGAATTCATTTTTTCTTTCTCAAGCTTGGAGGGGATGCTGCAGAGCGGCATCCTTGCAAAGTTGTGTAGAATGACCGATCTAACTATTCATTTTGGGGCGGACAACTCAGATTGAATATGAGCGCATACAAATTTGAGCCTTTGATTGGAGAAATGAACTCGGTTGGATCATTCCGGCCAATAGCCATTTAGTAAAATCTAAGTGGACTCATTTTCATTATCCCACTCCATTAAAGTCATTAAATGTGCATCGAAATTAATACTCCCTCCGTTCCTTTTTAAGTGTCCTGTTTCGTAATTTCAACTTATTAAAAAGACATCATCATTATACCTTTCACATCAACTTTTTCCTCCACTTTTCCTACTTACCCATCATCAATACACTTTTACTCACTTACTTTTTAAAATAGAATCTATTTTTAGGGACAAAATAGACAATTTACCAACTTTTACCCTCTAACTTTACAAAGTGGACACTTATTAAAGGACAGCTCAAAATGGAATACCGGACTATAAATAAGGGACGGAGGGAGTATGAGTTTAATTTGATAATCTAAAATTTGAGAATCCCATCGTTAGTGTTTTTTTTTTGTTTTTTTTATAAATTTTGGAGTACCAAAAAAAATATCGTTAATTTTTTTTTTTTAAACATTGTAACACGTCAAAAATTGACTTTTTAACTGATCTTAAAAAAAGCAGAAATGCTTGGGGTACAACAAACCCCGCACAGCAGCGGCGCACAGATCTATTTTGCGTCCATCTTGGGTCTCACAAAAATGATCGGAGCCGCTCATTTTGTTCAAAATATATTGTTTAGGGTTCCTGTTAAAAATCATTTCAATCTGATACCAGTAAGGGCGTTGACGAATCATACAACTTTGCTTTAGAATTTGGCCTGAATTTCTGAACCAAAGTTGGATTATTCGTAAATGCCCTTACCCATATCGGATTGAGATAATTTTTTACAAGGATCCTAAACAATATATTAAGAACAAAATGAGCGGCTCCGATCATCTTTGTAAAATCCGAGATGGGCGCAAAATAAATCTGTGCGCGGCTGCTGTACATGGGTTATTGTACCTGTAGCACAACTGTAAAAAAAGTGAATATATCCTATCTTAGTGACTTTAACAATGCTATTTTAGTACCAACGGTTGAATTTGCTCTTAGCAGTGAAGAATATTAGTAGTACTTCTCGAGTGCAAACATAGTGAATTAGTAGGTATTATCAAGGGAATCTAATAATCTATGTCCTATGAATTAGGTTTGGTGCTGGTAGTTAGCATGTGCAATTACAAAGTTGCCCCCGCCCTATTCTATCCAAGTTGGGATCTATTCTCCCACCAATTTTGCAAATTAAATTACATCTTCAGATCACTTTCTTTGTTACACATGTACAATATAAAGGTATAATTAGATCTCTCTCAATACTACTATTAACCATTGAAGCAAAAAGCTCTCTCACAACATAATTAGTAAGTTATATGCACTGAAAATTTGCATATATATGTGTGTGTGTCAATTCAGCTATCAGATGGTAGATACAATAGTTTTGTTATAAGTAGTTTCCTATATCAAAATTGATATTGTCAATGCTCATGCAATCTTATGGAATTAAAGTGAACAATAAAATATTAAAATTTGGTTTTTGCACTCTAATTTTTTATAAATACACTTCAAAATTTGCCTTGTAGTATTAGTATTGTGTGTAAATTTAACCACTAAATGATCAATTTTAGAATGAATAGTTATCCAAAAAAGTTTTAGAATGAATTTGTAAGAAAGTGAATTGCAAAAATCATTATCCAACAACAATTTTAGCTATCGAGGTTTTGAGTTTAAAACCCATAATATATGTTATTGTGATTAACGATCATTCCTTGCAAACTATATTAATCAGTAGTGTTAGATTTTCTCGAAAGTTAAATGTTATGTAATTCTTAAGATATTCATTATAACAAAATTTCATGCACAATAAATAAGCACAAAGATCATGATAAAAAAAATAATAATAAGCACAAAGATCCTTTTTTTTTTTTCCATCCTCGTTTATCGAGCAATAATTTTTATGTTAAATTTTAAGCACTGCCATGTCAGTTTCGTTTGAATTATTAAATACGACTACTTACCAAAAAACAGTTTTTCCTTTTTTTTTCCCGTCAAATTTGCAAAAAACAAAATTCAAACATGGCTGCTAATTTTGTCACTCCCTTTTTTGTTAACGCTACTTCCCTGCAAATGTAATTTTGGTATCAATCCAAAATACACTTGCAAGGGAGTGAGATTTATAAAAAAAGAAGTGTCAAAATCATTTCCTTCAAACATCTCTAAGTTACATCATTTTTATAGGACTCTTTGATCTGGATCTTCATTCTTGTTCTATGCTTCCGCATCATTCCTACTCGTGAATTTCAGGAGTTTTGGGAAATTTTTGGACGGACACTTTTACGTTGACGCTCCCGCTTCCGCTTGCGGTCACACATGCGCATTATACGACGAAGGGCCATATGTTAAATCAAATTACATTATTCCTCTTCTCTTTTTTTTTGAATTGTAACAAAAAAACAAAAAATAGTTTTTATTCCTTTTTTCTTGTTCTCTTCCATTTTGTGGATGAGAGGATTTGGGCATTTGGCCACCCCAAATGGCATGAACGTGAATTAGAAGAAGATTGAGGTCAAACTATCAATAAAATCAAGTTCGCATTTTTTACGAGATTTGCGTTTTGGGTTTCTAGAACTAGAACCAATCGAAATCCTTTCTGTCATAACATAACAAAATGATCTTCACAATTTCATCTCAAGCTGAAATTTAACTCACCATTTTCTCCCACCTCTCTCTCTCTCTCTCTCTCTCTCTCTCTTCTCTTCTCTCTTTGAAACCCTAATTTCAACTCGCCGTACTCTCTCTCCTCCTCTCTCTCCAAACCAAACCCAGATGACAAGATCAGGTATTGCACTTCCCCTCATTACCTCCACTCTTGATGGGTTTCTTTCTCATCCGAATATCTAGATTTGAATTTTTAAAAGGAACCCAATTTAGAATCGTATTAATTCTATTGAATCAAGGTACTTACTTTGTAGATTATGGTTTGCTGTTGTAGAATTCCTTGTTTAAGATGTTAAAAAGGTTAGGAATTTAGCAGCTTTGCATGAGCACGTTTGAGTTAGGTTATGTCTGAACATGTTATGCTTCGGTATTGGATTGCAGCAAGTTAATTTGAATCTGATTTGGGAATTTGATTGAATTGCTGTTGGTTTTGGGTGAAGTATACGAAATCAGAAATGGGTTTTGAATAATTTTGATGAATTTCAGATTTGTTGGTGGGTATAGTTACGAATATCGAAGTAAAGCTCTGAATTTTGAATTGGAATGAGGAGGTGATTGAATTGTTGTTGGTTTTGGTATCAAGTATGAAAAATCTGACTTAGGTTTTGGAATTCACCACGAATTCAGATTTGTTGGTTGGTACAGTTAAGAATTCATACTAAATCTGTGGATTTTGGTTATTTTCTTCTTGTTCTATTTGATGAGTGTAATCTAATTGAATCACATCAGTGGACACGAGTACACAGCTTTGCACGCGGATTTAAACGTTATGTCGTCTTTATTTACGCTCTGTTTTGGATTGGATTTCAACGAGTTAATTTGAATTTCAGTTTGGCTAGATTGAAAAAATTGATGGTTGTTGGGTGAAAGACATGAATCTGAAATGGGTTTCTTAAATTCATTGTGATTTCAGATTTATTGGTTGGTAGGGTTAAGATTCTCGTACTAACGCTGTGAATTTTTGGTTTTTAGTGAGCAAAGTGGATCAAATTGGTGCACAGATGTAGAGAACGATGGAAGCTAATTTGTGTGATATTAACCACTTGGATTCCGATGTCCTTTTGCCTCCTCGAAAACGGCTTCTTGCCGGACTGAAGAAACAGAATTCCGATGTCAACTCCCACCAGCTGCCGACTTCTAGTAACTCGACTGAATTCGACTCCCATCTTAGTAGATTGATGAGATCTCATTTGAGTAACCCTAATTTTTCACATGATGAGATTGTGGAGTCGTCAAGATTAGCGGTTGTTGCCGCAGCTAAGGTGGCAAAAGCTGCAAGGGGTGTGGCTGACGAGAAAGCTGCAATAGCAGCAAAGGCAATTGCTGCTGCAAAGAGTGCTTTGGAACTGGTTGCAACAGTTTCTGAGGCGGCAACTAGTAATGAAAGATACTTGAAAAAGAATAAGATGAAGAAGCAAGTTCCTGTTAAGATGTTGTACAATAATCACCGTCGTGTTCAGAATTGCAAGGCGGATGAAGAGTTAGCCCGTAATTTGCATAGAGTCATCAATAGTTCCCCAAGAATTTCCAAGAGCTCTCCAACTTCTGAATCGAAGAATAACAAACATAAGAGACTGAAGGGCTTGTGTGATTCGGACAAAATTAGGGATTCAAATGGAGGTGTAGTTTGGGACAGAAACGCCACTTCAAAAAGCAACGGGAATGGGGTAACCATCAAGGAGGGATACACTGTTAGAGTAGATGACAAGATATCAAAATTCTTTAAGACAGATAGGTTAAAGATGGGAAATGGGGAAGCAGAAACAAGCCAGTCAAAAGAAAAGATGTTGGAATCACCAGATGATATATGTAGAAAGAGGGGAAGACTTAAGCAGAAAAAATTGCCATTAAGCATTTGTACCTTTAGGGATCGGGGTAGTCCGAAGGAAGAGCTGAAATCTGAGAGCTCTCCCTCTACTGAAGACAACACAGGCAAACCTACTTCGAATAATAAGCCCTTGATGCCAATTGAGACATCATCAATGTGGAAGTGTCAAGCTTTCAAAGCACCGGCGTGTGTCAAACAAAACAAAGTCGTGCAGTCGTGATGTTCCTATCCTAATGCCATGATATGCGGCTACAAGATAGAAGTTGTTAGCCGAGGTAGGATTCATTTATGCTTTTTTCCCATGCATATGGTTCTTTTTTGGGTTTTTTGATTTTATCTTTCTTGTTTGTCTGTGGCTATGTAATAAATTTGAACTCACTTGAATGTATATTTAACTGTGGAATTGCCCTCACCTTTGCATCATGTCTTAGTATGTTTCCTGCCTCTTTGTTTGGCAGCAAAGCTAGCGAACATGTGCAACGTGTATATTAAATTGTATTGTACTTTGTTGATGTTAGTAGATTTCCGACATTATCAACCAAAATTTTGACAAATTTGGATTGTGTTCCACCTGGAAAAACTTTTGTGCGTCTTCTAGTCCTGATATGAGGTGCATGTCTAAATACATTCATTGTGTAGTCGTTAACGTTTTTGGTGGACCTTTCTCATTGTAATTAGAATCAAATGCAGAATGAGAAGGGAAATTAGGTTAACCTGACAAAACTTCATTGAAGTAAGTTTGACACATGCCATCGGCAGTACATTCAATTCATTCATCCATTATGACATAGACGGATTGACCTTCGGTATCGACTATAAATATTTGATTTGCCATCCTTTACATGGATAATGAAGGTTTCTTGAATCTTTATCCCTCATCTAATTACTTCTTCACATTGTATATTATACGTACTTCTAATTACTCAAGTTGTCTTAGCCTTTGAGGTGCAGTCTTACTGACATTATCATTGGTTTTTTAAGAATCCGCATGTCGGATATGCTTTTGAATTGATTTTAGTGGGTTGGGTTTAATTGGTATTTTTAGATCTTATTAGTAGTGATAGGTTTTGTGTCAACATGAGGAGAGAAATTGCTGGGTAATGTTGGCGATATGCTAATCTTTGGAGATGTGCTAGTAATAGAAATTGCAATATGGTGGCCATCATTTGTGATGTTTTCTTATTATCTTCGTTAATCTTGATCTTTTCTTGCTGTGTTTGGTGTGGTTATGTAAGTTGAGAGCAGATTTCCTTCAATTTTCGTGTTCGTAGTTTTAATTTTATGTAAGAGTTAGGGTTTGTAACATTGACACCTTACCTGCAATGTTCTGGAAAAGTTTTCTATTTTTTTGGTTCAGAGGAAGCGGTGTCGATACTTTCCACTCAGGTCAAAGGTAGCTCATTTACGCGGGATATAAGGAATTCAAAAGAGAGACTATCGCATATGGCCCGAAAGCCTATGCTTTTGTGGTAGTCAAACTAAAGACTTGTGCTTGCATTGGCTTGTCACCGCTCTTTCTACCACTTGAGCTAACCCCTTGGTTTGGGAAAGATTTAAATGGTTCTTTATAAATTCTTATGTCCGAAAACATGGAGTGAGGTCATGGGAGGAATTTTATTGGTTAGACCATAAATCATTAGCATCTGTTGTTTTTCTTTCCATAAATAAAAAACTTCGGTTGTACATATCTCAAAAAGGATCAGGCAATATAGTAGTGCAGGGGTGCACTAAAATTCTTCAAGGTAAGAGTATCTCAAAACGGATCAGGGGATATTGTAGTGCAGGGGTGCACTAAAATTCTTCAAGGTAAGAGTAGTTTCTTTTCGGAATGAGTCTTTTAAAAAAAGTGTAACTATTAGAAATACTTCTGGACGGTTGGAATACCGCACTACAATCCCATAGTGCGTCCCTGCACTACAGAATCATCCCCGGGTCTGAAACGGAAACATCAGAAGTATGATCTTGAATTTTGTGTCAAAATTTAGTGAATTTTGTCAATGTAGTAGAGAACGTATGTGTTGACTGTTGAGCCTTCTTGCCTCCTTGACTTCAGAAGATTGATTGAGGACCCTGGCCTGGTGATATTTGTACTCCTCAAGTCTGAGGTGTTCTACTGTAGTACTAGTTGTTTTGACTTTTGATGGTGCTCTTTTCCAACCAAAAGGAGGGCTTGTTTGGTCGTCCCATTATTCTATTTTGCAATCTATGTTTTCAGATTTGGATTTTTAACTATTTGGGAGCTGGTTATAGAATGAATTCTGCAAAAAGGCATTACCAGAAATAATACCTACGGAATTCAAAAATCACATCTAAAAGAGTTTTTTGGATTTTAGTTATACTTTCACTCACAATTTCTTTCTGCAAATTTTATTCTGCCCATAACATCCAAACACTTCTACATAGTCTTGTTATCATTCATAGATTTATCATATATGATGCACAATCTATAATCTAAAAATAATTGTTTCCCAAACACCCAGAAGCAAAAGCATTTTTTGAATTGTTGTTTCTTTTTTATTTTTTGACGAGGAAAAACCTTTATACTCTAAACTAAAAGAGATTATAAAAGCGAGGGAGTGTAACAAATCAACGGGCTACACTGCTCAAGTTCAAAGATTGGCACTCAATTCATAATGGGAAGCATTTTTTTGGTTGGTTAATTAGAGCATGTCCGCCCATTCATGCCATTTGCCGAAGTCACTTTTTGGCAGTGTACAGTGTCATTTTGCCAAAAAGTGACAGTGTTGTAATGTCATTTTGCGAGCACCACAATTTCCACCATTTTCAATTAGCTTAAACTAACTAGTAATTTTTATCAACTCCTATTTATAATGCTTTAGTAATTAATTTCTTCACTAACAATGCTATGTGATTTTTAAACTACATTAAGAAACAAATAAACATGAAAATATTTCTTAACCTTTTATTTATGAGACTTAAACACATAATTAGAAAGAAAAATGATAAACCATCCAAGTGGTGAGCCCCCCAAAATTCCGCAAAATGGCAAAATATAAATTCTATAAAAGGGTAAAACAGTAAAACAATCTTTAAAAAGGGGCCGGACGGAATAGCTCTAAAAAAAAAAGTCCGCACGGAACCCCAAATAAAGTAAATTGCTAATCCCCCCTGACACACCCCCCCCCCCCCCCGGCCCCACCTCCATTTCCCCATTCTACCCCCCCCCCCCCCCTCTCTCTCTCTCTCTCTCTCTCTCTCTCTCCCTCTCCCTTTTCTTTCTTTCTTTTTTTCTTCTTTTCTTTTCAGTTTCAGTTTCGTTTTTTTTTTAATTTTATTTTCAGTTTCGTTTTTTTTTTCATTTTATTTCCTTTTCTTTCTTTCCACTTTGAATTTTTTTTTCTCTTTAATAATAGGTTCAAGTCTAATTTTAGGCTTTTGTAAAGTAATTGAGAGAAAAAAAAAGTTTTTCAATTGATCATGTTTATCCGACTATTTTATTTTTATTTTTTTGTCCTTTATAGATTAAAAAATATAGTTACTAAAATAAGTGTTTCAATTTTCAATCCGTTTGAACCGGTGCAAAGTTGTTATTTTTCTGATCATTTCATCCTAAATGGTCCTAATAAATTTTTGGCTCCAAAGCCTTTCAATGGACACCCTAAGAGAGTTTTAAAACTAAATAATGAGTCTTAGGGTATTTGTTGAAAGACCTTAAACCAAAAAATTCATTATGACCATTTAAAATAAAATAATAATAAAAACGATCTTTGCTATGATTTAACTGAATTGAAAATTAAAGCACTTAATTCTTAAATTATATTTTTAAATATACAAATGATGTATTTATAGAAATTAAATAAATAAGGTATAAGTAATTAAATAAAAAAATAATTTAAAAAGTAGGGGGACCCGGGAGCTCAATTGAAAAAAGTAGGGGGACCCGAACACTAATTGTCATCTTAATTGAAAATAGAATTTGAGTTAACCAAAAAAAAATAAGAAGGGAGGTAAATGGGAAAAGAAACAAATAAAGAAAATAATTGAAAAATAAAAAAAAATTCAAATTGGAAGAAAATAAAAGGAAATAAAGAGAAAAAAAACGGGAAAAAAATCCAGCCGTAAAGAAACAAAAAGAAAATAAAGAGGGAAAAAAAAAGAAAAAAAAAAGTAAAGGAAATGGGCTGAGTTGGGAAGCAGGAGAGAAGGGAGGAAAAAAAAAAAAGTAAATGGGAGGAGGGAGAAGCAGGAGAATAGGGGGGAAGGGAAGGGGTAATATGGGAAATGGGGTGTGGGGCCGGGAGGGGTGGGTTGTCAGGGGGGGGGGGAAAAGCAGCCCTCCCAAATAAAATATGAGACCGGCCAAGAATTCCCCAAATAAAGGCCCATGAAGCCGATTTCATGTCTGTCCACTTTTAGCCTAATTTTTCCAATTGGGTCCCTTGGTGGGAAGATATTATTTTATTTTTTTTGATCCGCGTGGGAAGATATTATTGAAAAACTACTTTAACTCTAAAATATCTAGTTCTAGAATTTCCTTATGAAATATCTAGAGTTTTTTTGTGAGAATTAGTCACATATGTAATTCTAGAATTATCTCAAAGTTTATTTTATACAAAAATATCTTTATACTAGAGCCTTTCAAGGAGTAATATAAATATGGATGGGTTCTAGCCATTTTATACTAAACAAATACAAAAGTTTGAGTTCAAGTGTAATATAAATACTCTCGTTCCCCACTCTTGTGGGGTTATAGGACAGGGGATCCTGAGTCCTCTTCTGCTTCATATGGGTGTACAATAATGTATTTCTTCATAACGTACTAGGATAAAGGCTACGTGCTCTGCACGAAATAATCGTGTCCATTGATTTTCTTTCCGGTAATTTATAGAGCTTGTAAGTGTAAAATTTGGAGGTTGAATTGGTCATGAATGTTTGTGAGGAGGTATGACCAAATGGTAATGATGATATGTTTAGGCAATGTATTAATTTGGTCTGTTGCATTTAAATGTATAAAGACTGGATTTTGTTTTTTTTTTGTTTTTTGTTTTTGTATAAAATTGCATGCATGGACATCGCTATGAATGTAAGTAATAATCAATAGTTATGATTTTTATACCAACACAAATGAGAACCAGAATTGGTGATATAGTAATTCTGGAAAAGAAACCGATTTTGTAGTCATGGAATGAAAAACACTAAAGTTAAGCATAGTTTGTACATACCAGCATCATTTTACAGGACCATAGTGGATAATTTTTGTGCATACCATTTAAAAGTTAAACATAGTTTGGTATTCCCATCTACCTGCACAATTAAAACTCTCTCCTCCTTGAGGCTTGTTGTTTCGGTGGGTAGATCGATATCTGATAATCTACATATATGTACATATGAAGTTGACGATTCCAAAGTCCACACATTAAGTCGTAGGAAATTTTTTTTTTTAGACGAACAAGATCATAGCATTAAACACCAAACTAATTACATCCACGAGTTAGAGCAGCCCGAGCTCTATTATAAGCTGTTTATCCACAAGTCTAGACACCTTTACAATCTTAACATAATTAAAAGAAGAACATAAAAACCAAAAGTCCTTAAAGGCTAACTCTGTAAGCTAGCAGCGGCTTCTTGAGGATTACATAATAAGTAAGTCAGAGACAAATTAAGCAGCAAAGAAGCTTTCACTTAAGATATCGACTACATCCCCGTCATCTTGTTCCTCTTCAGAAGCTTGGACGTTGCCTGCCCGCCCCAACCCAAGGCTGGCTGACATGTTTGGCTTTGCCTTCAAGTTCCTGCAAACAACAATTTAAAATCGTTAGCGGGGCCTGTTACTACTGTCACCTACCAATTCAACTTTGGTGTTGAAATGCATTCCATAAAATCAGTATTCCTTTCCAATTCATCCAATCCAAAGCATGAACAAAAATGTTTTTCCAAGTAATGATTGACGAAGCAATAACCTTTTGGATGCTATTTTGGTCCACAGTTTACCTCTTCCGATATTACTATGAAAACAACATTGGCGGATGCTCAGAGCTAGAAATATTTAACAACTTTGGTCCGAAATCCTACAGATTGGCCGCCGCAAACCACCCGTACTCCTCAAATACGGAAGATAAGCACCACCTCGGCAATTCCCTGAAGCACCCCGCTACCCAACCTGTTCGGTGCCAAATCAATCCGTTGGCAGCGAACTTTGAAGCTAAGAACAAGTCACAGGCTTGTTTGTTTGAGGATTTTGAATTTGATTTTGTAATGATTAGGGTGGGGAGATAGAGGTAATGATTGAAGAGAAATAGAGATAAAAATGAAAGTAATGATTAGAGATATGGGTAATGAGTGAATTTTGGAGTAGAGTAATAATAGAGTCCAAAATCCAAATCTTCAACCGAACAAAGTTTGCCTCAAGTTATATACTCCATAAATTATCTAATTTCAAGGTACGTGGGTGTGCCAGAACTAAGTCACCTTAGTTCTCAAGAAGGGGTCACAAATCAAACCGAGAGATAACACAACGAAATCACACCGAGAAATAACGCAAGCAAATCTAACTTTCTAACACAAGTTCACAACCCCAGAATAGGTGACAATCATACACCCACGAAAACACCTCAGGCCATACGAATTTACATTAGGATACCCTGTGAGAGAAGAAAAATCATGCTTATTTAATAAGGGAAATGATTTTGCCACTCCTTTTTTTGTTAATGCTATTCCCCTACAAGTGTATTTTTGCACCAAAAATACATTTACAAGGGAGTGGCATTAACAAAAAATGGAGTAGCAAAATCAGCAGCCTTTAATAAAGAGCAAATTTAGTGAGGAAGGAACCTTAAATTCCTGATAAAGAGCAAGACTACGAAAGCTTACTTGTCCTCCACTTCCTCCGAGCAGTCATTTTATTCTCTCAATCATGGGAAATTCTTTTCTATTTTACTAAATCTGCGCATTGGAGAGAGAGAGAGAGAGAGAGAGAGAGAGAGAGAGAGAGAGGAGCAAGGAGCAAGGAGCAAAGGCATGTCTAACTTGGCCCCAAACAACGACCTGTCGAGGGGCTGCTGTTAGCAGCGCTTTTCAAGCACCACAGGGACCCGGCCTCTAGTGAAACATAAACATATGATCGAGGAAAATTGTACAATTATATTACACTACGTCGTCATGTTTTATTGATTGAGAGTTGGGACCACTGTTTTACAACGTAGCGCAATGTAATTGATTTGAAGAAAGCAAATGTTTACACTGGCAGTATAAAGAATTTATTCTCGTTAAGAGAAAATTTTAGTCTGATACAAATATTTTACTAGTACCTAAATTAACTCAATTTTTCACAACAATAACATAGAAACAAATCGTTCAAGATAAACGATTGATGCAAAGTAGAGCGTAGAAGACACAAAGTGGGTTGCTCCATGTGACTCCAATTGCTACATGTGAACAAAATCGCTCTCCTTTCTCATGAGGCACCAATTTAAGTTTCCATCAGCCAATTCTCTTGTATGTTTTTGTCACTTCAAATGCTCCCTTTTTTTGACAACTAAGCGTACATGCCAGTTTACGCGGATTTCGACTAATTACGAGCTCCTAAAGTTTACAACCGGGCCTCCAGTGACCCCAAAGTTTGAAACGTTTGGTCTCAACCTTGCCACCTCTTCAGAGCAAGCCCTTTGGTTATTGTCGCATGCAACCAAACCGAACTATGTGGTTTGTCACTTCAAATAATCGTGTAAGACGAGGATCAAAGAACTGATAGGATGAAGGAGTTCAACAGATGCATACAGGCAGAGATTACCAACACCTATGTCAAATTCCTCGTTGATCTCATGTACTCACAATTATCATTTCATATTCTACATCTTTGTTAATAAAAAATATTTTTAAAAAAAGTCAAACCAACAAAACAGAATACAAAAACTAAATCACAAGCACTACTCATGCAGTAGGTCAAAGCAAAACCATGCCTCATTTGCCCACCTTTATCTGGAGTTTGCTTATCCCCACTTCTACTTTTCCCAGACTAGATTCACTCTTCACTTCTTTCTGGATCAGGTTCCTTGTGTTGAGCCATGGGTGTTGTAGACATTGCTGAGCAGTTGGTCTCTTCTCTGGCGCAAAATCGAGGAGGGGAGTTAGAAACTCTGCAAACTCACGAGCATCGGTGTCACAGAATTTGAATTTGTCAACCAGAAAACGATCAAGCGGACAGTATTTCAGCCTCCGGATCCTCTTCAGATCACCGTGTCTATCGAAGTAGTCTTTGGATCGGGCCCCTCCTATGGCTATCTGTTTCACCAAATACAAATGGGAATCGTCATCTTGGGTGGTTCCCCGTTGAAAAGAGGGGATAATATGCAGAACTTTTAGTAGGGAGTCATTACTAGACTTCTAATATAGACCATTTGGTGGAGAAAAGAAAACATGCAATCATATATTTCAAGACAAAAACATGCAAACATTCAAGTGAATACCCAGCCAACAAGTGTCAGTGTCATGTGGTGACTCACCTTCTTTGGCATCTTCCCGAGGAGTTCCATCGTAAGAGCAAGGTGATCCTGCCAAAAAAAAAAAAAAAACTCGTTCAAACCAACAGGCAAAGCTAGTTCATTCTGATGTAACAAACTTGTTCCACACATTATGGGCGAGTCACAAATAATCACGTGTAAAGTCTCAGTTCCAAGAAGAATTACAAGTGCTTATATTTCCTATGCAAACAATAAATACTGTTGCTAAGGAGACCTTTCAGTTCATAGTACTCCCAAATCACAGTGCAACAACCAAGTCACTTTTATTTTTGGATTCTTTTGGTGAACAATGAAGTCCATTTCCGGTAACAAGTTGGTCCACGGAAACACTCCGGCCAAGCAAAATCCTAAAAAGAAATAGGTTCCAGTAGGGAGTAATCATCTCATAGACTGTAATACCCTTTTGAAGTTATGAAGGGTATTAACGCAGCCTTCTCTCACAAGTTAGGGAAAACGTATATTAGGTAGATAGTAAAATAACTGTGGAAACAAAGTGCAACATGATGGTCATCATTTATAGTTAGCCTAAGCTATTCCTGTTTCTAGTTTGCTGAATCATGCTTGTGAAAACTTGATGTCAACTTCATATCAATCATCTTGCGGAGACATTAATGAGGTTGTCAAAATGCGCTTGCCTTACTCTCGTTCATTTCCACATAACAACAATTACAAGATATCATATAACAATGGTACTATACCAGTATTATAGGCAAGAGGCAAAACCTATAGTACCTCGTCTTCATCAAATCCTTGTCCACACTTGGGAGTAAACATCATTTCCCCCGTAGCAAGCTCAAAGGCAATGCAAGCAAATGACCACATATCAACAGAGAAGGAGTACCCGGAGCGAAGTATAACTTCAGGGGCTCTGTATTGCCTTGTTTGGATTTCCTCTGTAAACTGTTTATCTGCCCAACAAGCATTTCCAAAATCCACAACCTTGCACCTCATATCAATCCCATTCAGGCATCTTTCTACCGTCGGATTTCCTCCTATCCCACCCACTGAAGCACGTCTCTCTGATATCCCTACCACAGCCCTCCTTGCCCTCCTCTTTAGCTTTTTTTCAATAAAATTCATTGTGACCCCGCCATTTGGATACCCTTCAGGCTTTTCAAGAATAGGGGCACGACCAGACCTAATAGGGTCTTTGGCGGGGTCAATAGCGGAAACGAGAAGAATATTTTCAGGTTTCAGGTCTGTGTGGATTATACCAAGTTCTCGATGCAGATAATCCAGTCCAATCAAAATGCATTTGCATATCTCCCTCACTTTATTCAACTCAAGACCTTTATAACGTTTATATTTTGTTAGCCGGAGCAGGCTATCACCTAGAAACTCAAGGACCATGCACAAATGTTGTCCATTTGGGCCTGTATGCTTGAATTGATCAACTAATCTTACAACACACTTGCTAGTTGAGGGGTCACCCTCAGCAATAGCAGAGAGAACTTCAATTTCATGTAAAGCAGCTTGAGCGAATTGGGGTGCACTTTTCTGAATCTTAAGAGCAACGTAGCTCTACAAGAAGAAAAACTAACAATATCGTCAGTACAATATGTCCTGAGACAGATCTGGTCAAGTATAATGTTAGTAACCTTAAGAACATGGAAAAAAGATGCAGCACAAAATCATTGTATAATATTCTCAAATGAGAAGCTCATAAGATCGCAAAACACTTTCCCAGCAGGTGTTCCTTTTGCAAAGGAATAGTTCATGTAAGAAACGAGCAGAGGCCGGGCTTTCTAAAACATATAGATTATCTTTTCAGATTAAACGACCCCACTAGAAAGCTCCCAATTGTGAAGGAACACCCTTTTTGTGAGAAATTACATACTTCTGGTTTTTGGTTCCATAATTTACGTCAACAGCGTATGCAATACAAACCCAAAGTTGTCTTGTTCTCATTTACAGGAGTGAAGAGAAAAGATTAAAGATGGAACAAATGTGGGTGTACGCTCTAAGTCAGCGTTCTCATTTCCAAGAGTCTAGAACACCGTCCCCTTACTAGGCAAACAGAAGTAAAAAGATTGAAAAGAATATAATCAATCGCAATTAAGAAAGACCGTGGGAGAGATCAGAGAGAAATAGAGACTGCTCATGTGAGAGAGGTGGTGATAAATCGACACACACTTGGGTGTGGCAAAGGCCTAGTGGGCTAGGGATGATGCAGAGGGTAGCGGAGTTTAGCTGGGTTCGGCTTGGGTAGATGGACTAGAGACTTGAAAAGGTGGAGAATAGCCAACCATGGCGTCAGGAATAACAGTTTTCTCGGCCGAGTGGAGGAGGATGCATATGTCCAACTGCTCGTCCTATTGGTTTACATTTCCCCTCATGACTAGTCCGATCAATGATCAATAGTTTGTAAGCTGCCTTCATTCAATCTTCCCGAAAGCACTACCGCAGTGCAGATCTGTAAGGTCGAGTTTAGCAAGGTATTGCTCCTACTACTAATCATTGTTTGTCTAATATTTGAATGGATGTGCAAGAAATACGCATGAATAACATATCACCAGGACTTAGTCGTCTAAGGTAACCATCAAAGTGTAAATAGCAGTTCCAAAAATATTCCACTACAGAAATGAAAATCCGTCTCCTAAAGTAAATAAAAACTAAATTTGGAGCAAGGTAAATAAAAACAAACAAGAAGAGACCGAGGTGAGAAATGAGCCAAACGAGCCCAAACGAGCCGAGCAGGTATTTGATAAAATTAACGAGCTACAAAAATATGTTTGCGCTTAACTTGTTTATATGAGATGAACCGATCTTAAACGAGCTTTAATCAAGCCAAACATGAGCCGATCCCAAGCTGCTTGAATTTTGCCGAACGAGCCAAGTAGTAGCATGTTCAAACTTGGTTTAAATCTTAACGAGCTCCAAAAACATGTTCAAGCTTGGTTTGTTTATCAATCTTGAACAAATTTTGAACGAACTAACACGAGCTCAAACTTGATTCAAGTAGCTTTGGTTCGTTTAGCAGCCCTAAACTTGGTTATTGACAAATCTACCAACCAAAAATTGTTTGTATCCAATTAATAAAAAAACGTGAAATGATTATAAACTGTTCAAAATAATGGAAATGGGGAAAGACGTACGGCGGATCGGGTGTCGTAAGCGAGCCAAACGGTGGAGAACTGGCCCCACCCGAGCTTCCTCTGGGCGATATAACGGCCGCAGTTGAACGAATCGCCGACTCTCACGGCGTGGTAGCCTCCCTTACGGTATGAATCCACACCCTCTTCCTCCTCCGACGACCCACTGGACGACGAACACGACATGATCTCTCTCTCTCACTATCACTTCTTCGGTGTCCGATTTCGAACTGATTTTCTTATCAGTTTGTAGAGTTGTTCGTTGGGATTTGCCAATGATCTAGAGAGAGAGAGAGAGAGGGAGAGAGAGAAAGGGGACGGAAATGTGTGCGTGTACGGAGGGATGTAGCAGAGGGAGAAGGTTAAGCTTTGCTCTCGTTCCGTTCCGTTCCGCCAAGTTTTAAGTATTTATTTCTCATTTTACGACTCCCTTCATTCTTTCATACCCAATGCATTATTTTTAATTCAAAAAATAAGTTTTTATAGTTAGTGGAACATATTCCGTAAGTAAGCGGTGAGATTGGTCACAATACTAGTTAAGATACGTGTAAATTGATCCCGACACTTAAATTATTATTTTAATTGGACCCCCACAAGTAAGCAGTGAGATTGGCGGTCTCAAAATTATCTGAGATGTACAAAAATTAACCCAAACACCTAAGTTATTCAAAGAAGTTAGACTTTCCGTAAGTAAACAGTAAAATTAACCTCAAAATTAATCGGAATACGCATAAATTTGACCCCGGACACATGAGTTATCCAAAGGAAATAGGGAGAAAGGGGGAGCTGACGAGGAGGGGGCCAGGTTAATACGGTGTGTTGGTCTTTCCCCACAATCCACATGGCTTTCTCCACTTTTCTCTCTCCTTTTTCAGAGAGCAAACCGCCACCTCTCTGTCTTTGCTTCCAATTTTGGGTTTAGGATTGTGATGAAGTACCGCATTTGTCCCGTAATATTTATCCGGTCAACAAAACGAAGTCTTAAAACATAATCCAATTTTTTCTAGAAAGATTTAATTTTTTTTAACAACTTACTAGATATCAATGAATTTTTTTAATTTATGAAAAAAATTTGATTTTTTTTTAAAAGATATTATTTTTAAAATATCATTTTACAGACCGAACAAACAATACGACGGATGAAGTAAATTGGTAGTGGGAGTTGTTCCATTCCATTCCAATCCACTTTTTGTTTTTTTATCTAAAGAAAATATCTTCCAGATCAAAAAAATCTTATTCTATTTTATCCTATCCTAAGAGAGAAAAGACAAGGGTGAGGTTGTTCCATACCAATCAACTACTAGTATTTTTCTATCAAGATTTTAGGCTTTTAAAAATAATTCCTGTTGTTTGGTCAAAAATTTTGCCAGCATATTTGGATATTCTAGGAATTTATAGAAGCCGAAAATGGTTTAAAATCTGTTTGTACTGGATTTGAGGTGCTTTTAGATCAAATCTGGTTCTACGTGTCTCATATTTTAGCGTCTTGAAACTTATTTTCGAATAATTTCGATTGTTTTCATCGTCAATTACTTTATGCTAACCATCAAGGTAACTTCCTTGGTCTAACATTATTAAATGTAATTATTATATTACGTTTGACTCTTATTGTTGCGCCTTTGCGGGTCCACACAGCTTAAATAATATATGCCAACTAAATACGATTGTCCAACTATTGTTGTGTTAATATACAGTAATATAAGAAAGATAATTAGTGAATACCCATATTTCAACTCAAGTGGAACAAGGGCATCATAGTCTTTTTAATATTAAATTTTAAATTACTCAACGAATGTTCCACACGGCCCACCTCATTTGATGATGCAAAGGGCATAGTTGTCTTCTCACAATTCATAGAGCCAAACTAGTCAATATGGATCCCAAAAAAACATAGCCTAAGTGAAAATTCAATACAGCTTACTAAAAGGACAAAAAAATGGAGTGCATTTCTCATAAAAGGGAGTGTGAAAATCACTATATTAAGAAAATTCGCTAAAGACAATAATAATCTGAAACACAATATTTTTTTGTTGTTGTCCTTTTTCAAAAAAAGAAAGAAAAAGGATTTCGTTCATAATTTTGTTACTTTTTAGATTTCTCTCATTGAAACAAATAGCGGAGTAATTCACAAAAATTAACAGAAATTTAACGAAGACAACAAAAATTAAAATGAAGATAAAAAGATAATGAGAATTGATTTATACCCTCAATTTTTTTTTTATTCCACACTCATTTTTTTTGTCTTGTAACAAAAAAAATACATACATTTTCAACATTAAAGTTCAAAAAAAAGATTGTGATTATAAAAAAAGAACATAGAAATCAATTCCCATAGATAATCCACCAAAATTATAAAGCCAAACTTCTCTTTACACATAGCATCGATAGAAACGTAAAAGTTTTGTACAACTACTACTGCCATATTGTAATTTACCTTATGTATTTTGGATTTTGTTATGATCACCCTGTTTTTTTTTTCAACATCGTATGCATTAATTCATAACTTAAATTTCAAAAGCCCACGACAGGAGTTAACAGGGTAATTCATACTAGCTTGAAACTCGAACGTCCACGACGGGATCGAATTCATAGCTTGAATCTCAAACGCTCACGGGGTTGAAGGTCATTGTCAGCCTGTGTGTTGTCACAGTACAGCCATCAAAGAAAGCAAAAATAAAATGGGAGGGCCGATCGATTATGGTGTGCGCCAAATTATTAGTATTATTGATTTTCTGCATCAAAGTCCCCGTTGAAAATTCCTACCGTCATCTCTCTCTCTCTCTCTCTCTCTCTCTCTCTCATACGACCGACCAAACGCCCGATCCCACGCTCTCGCTCTCTCTCTCATCTCCAATCTCTCTGCTCCACACCGGTCTGGCACTAGGGTTTCCACTCTCCATTCCCTCGTTTTCTCCCCCGCCTCGATTCCCCCAAACCACTCCAATCCCTCGATTCCCTTACGCAGACAAGGATACGCAATTGGGAGAAAAAAAAAAATGGCGGGGCAGAATGTAGATCTATTCGACGCCTACTTCCGGAGAGCGGATTTGGATCGCGACGGCCGGATCAGTGGGAACGAGGCCGTTTCGTTCTTCCTCGGCTCCAATTTGCCCAAACCGGTACTTGCTCAGGTACTTCGTTCAACTCAGAATTTTTTTTTCTCCTGTTTTCGATCCGATTAGGTCTACTAATGCTACTAATGTGGATGCCTTGATCAGACGCGGAGTATACTGAATTGTGCCTTTTGCTATTCCGATTCGTCGGTATTCACTCGGTGTTTTGGTGATAGGGCCAGTTCGTATGGGGCATTTGGTCTGGCTTTAACCGGGTCCCATTAGTACTCAGGATTAGTACCCCGAATTAGTTGAGGTGTGTGTAAGCGGGTCCAGACACATGAGTTCACGTTTTAGGTCTACTAATGTGGATACTTTAATCACATTTTCTATTCCAATTCATTGGTATTCACAAGTATTTGGAGATGTTCTTACGGGCATTTGCTCTGGCTCTGGCTTTAATTGGGCCCCGTCAGGAGCGGTGGGATTAGTACTCAGGATTAGTTGAGGTGCGTGTAAGCTGACCAAACACCTAAGTTATCTAAACTAGGTATTTGGTCATGAATTCACTATCATCTGTGCCGTAGGGTTACGATCGAGAAGCAAAGTTACTACGCCGTGGAGTTTTATATGGAAGTTAGTATTGGTGGAGTACCTACCCTATGTTACATTGATTCTTCTGATTGTATAAATTAGTTGGACATTTACATAGGGAGCATAACTAGTAGTTCTTGTTTATAGCAGAACAAGGCTCAAAACAGTTTGCGATTTTACTCAGAATTTTCATCTCTTGGTTCAATATATAGATAAAGATACAGGTGTATAATTGGGAATGGTGGGGCGGAAAGTAGATCTATTTGAAATTAATCAGATTTTTCTTCTACTCAATGTTTTCTGGTTTCGATCTAATTGGGTCTACTAATGTGGATACCTTGATTTAGAGTGTGTACTGAATGTGCTTTTTGTATTCTTATCCATCCATTTTCGCTAGTTATGTGGTGAATTAACTATCCTTTGTGTGAAATGGAGTATGTTTATTCTTGGTGAAGTGTTCCCTATGTTGCATTGACTGTTCTGATTGTATAAAACATTTACATAGGGAGCATATCTAGTAGTTCGAGTTTATGACAGAACAGGGCCATAAACTCTCTTGTTATGATGCAATTATACATGGCACCATGTAAGAAACACTATTCCTGGTTTTACCTAAGGGATTTAATTTTACACTGTAGAGGGTAGCACTAAGGGGGTAGTCCAAAATTGAAGTGGATTTAGGTTTGTTTGATATTTCGGAACACGATATCCTCAACAAGGCTCAATGGAGATAAGGTATGCATGTAGTCCGCTCCAATTGATTGGGGCTTAAGGCTCGGTTCGGTTTTGTTTGGTTCGTGTATTAGATCCACTTTGTTTTTTATTGCAAGTTGTGACTGAATTGTAGGAAAATTCACTATGTGACAAGAGGGTACCTACAAAATTGAAGGGAAAATTCTATGAAACTGCCATAAGATCTGCGATGCTTTATGAAACAGAATGTTGGCCTATTAAGAAACAACATGTGAGCAAAATGAGTGTAGCAGAAATGAGAATGTTGAGGTGGATATGTAGTAAGACTAGACGAGACAATATTAGAAATGAAACAGTTTGTGAGATGGTAGGTGTAGCACCTATAGAGGAGAAGTTGAGGGAAAATAGGCTAAGGTGGTTTGGGCATATCTACCGTAGACCAGAAGATGTAGTAGTTAAGAGAGCGGATAGGATAGCTCTAGGTAGCAATGTTACGGGGAGGGGTAGACCTAAATTGATATTAGATGCTGTAGTGCGCAAAGATATGAGTATAATGGGTCTGTGTGAACAAGTGGCACTTGACAGAGTCCAATGGAGGAAACGGATTCATGTAGCCGACTCCAAGTGATTGGGACGTAAGGCTCGGTTTGGTTTGGTTTGGTGAGTTGTGATTGAATTTTAAACCTGAGACTTGAATTTGAAAATTAGCATAAGGAAAACCTAAAACGTTGGACCTAGAGAGGAAGAATAGGAGTTCTAACATGGTTCTTCACATTCTAGTTTCTTTATCTTGGGAAAAAGATGTATTGCTGAGCGTGTTGTGGTTTGAGTAATTTATTAGATAGATAGATAGATATGAATGTGCCACTGCAGTTTTGATGCTGGCAAATAAATAGCATAAGAGATGTCTGTAAGATCCTTCTGTTGCTGCTTTCCTTTTGTCTTCATGAACAGGATTATTTTAAGCAAATGGGGTCTCTGATCATTCTGCAATGAAAGAAATAATTTGCCCCCCTTTTGTCAAAATACGCATGATACTTGCATTGATGGATCATGCATTTGGATAAGACCTGTTAGCATGTCCATTTATGTAAGATACTTATTAGAAGGAAGTTGTGATTACTTAGGATACTTCTGTAACTCTTTGGAAAGCTTTCCTTATGTGTTTTTGTGCAATTCCCTTCTCACTGGCAATCATCTGTTCACTCTTGATGCAGATATGGATGCATGCTGATCAACATAAAACTGGTTTCCTTGGCAGAGCCGAGTTCTATAATGCTCTTAAACTTGTCACGGTGGCTCAAAGTAAGCGAGAACTCACCCCAGACATGGTTAAGGCAGCACTATATGGCCCTGCTTCATCTAAAATTCCTGCTCCCCAGATAAATCTTTCAGCTGTCCCTGCACCTCCATTGAATCCTGCAGCAGGCGCAGCAGTCGCACAGTTGAGTGGTGTTACTCAATCACCATCTCAAAATATGGGTGTTAGAGGGCCCCCGGTACCTTCAAATGCGAGCATGGGTCCACAGTTTTTTCCACCTCAGCAAAATCAAATGGGAAGACCACCTCGACCTACAACTCCGAATACTGCCTTTCGCCCGCAGCAGGTTGTTGGAAGTCAAGGAATGCCTGGGATGGGTACTACTGCAGCTTCTCAAGCTTTAGGTACAAACGTCTCCACTGATTGGCTAGGTGGAATGACAGCTGGCTCCCCAGCATGGAGTGACTACTCAAGTTGCTAACAGAGGGATTATGCCATTAACCACCTCTGCACAACCTACACCAAATGCAAACTCTGGGCTGGTGCAACCTGCTGCACCGAAACCTAATGATCCAATTTTGCCATCCTCTCACGTGGGTGCTAAGGATTCCAAACCGCTGGCTGATGCAGGGAATGGGTTTGCTTCTGACTCTGTATTTGGAGATGTCTTTTCAGTAACCTCGTCCCAACCAAAGCAAGATGCACCTTTACCTGCATCTTCTTCTGGGGGCTTACCTGTTACACCAGCCATTGTTCCAGCCTCCACTGGGCTTCAATCTGCAGTTAAGCCAAGTCCACTTGGATCTTTACAGAATGCATTTTCTCAGCAACCTGTGGGCAGTCAGAATCAGAAAGTTCAGTCAACTGTCAATGGAAACCAACAAGTTTCAGTACAGAGTTCAACAGCTTTTAATTCCTCTAATGCTGGTTTGCCTGCTGCGGCTGGAATTCCTGCTTCTGGCCAATCCCAGGTTCCATGGCCAAGGATGACTCAGTCTGATGTTCAGAAGTACACTAAAGTATTTGTGGAAGTAGATACTGATAGAGATGGAAAAATAACTGGTGAACAGGCGCGCAACCTTTTCTTAAGTTGGAGGCTTCCGCGAGGTAGGATTTGCTTCATTCTAATCCTATATTGGAAGTTGATCACTTTGATTTTTTAAGACTCTGTTAATGTATGGGTGTATAAATATATTGTCTGGAAAATCAGCGAAGCACTATAGGTTTGTGCTGGACGCTACTTCAAGGAATCTAGCTTGTTAGAGTGGATGGACTTTGAAATATCTAGGTTGATGCTAGATATATAATTACCTCTCCACTGGATAACTTCAATCACAAAGCACAAGTAAACAATCACACCAGACACAAAGATTACGTGGAAAACCCCAATACGGGTAAAAACCACGGGAAGGAATCATGCACTAAAATCTTTGTACGATTACATGTAAACTTAATAATGACCGTGTATCCTTACCACGAGTCCTAAGAACTACTTGCCGAATCCACGTTCATCGTACCTTTGCATGATCGCCGATCTTGAATCCTCAAGCCTTCCAGAAATACCTTCTGAACTCCACAAAAGGATTTTCTTGAATGATTTGGATGCAGATGAATGATAAGAACCTCTTGAAGATGATTGATTAGCACCAAGATCCCATGAATCTTCACAATACTTCAAGATACAAGGAACGTAGCCCTCAATAGTGTTCTGAGATGTAAACGAGGGTACACAAAAGCTAACAGCTGTGCTCAATGGGTAAACTGTAAGAAACAAGGGCTATATATATGTATTCAAGTGCTCGGTCCCCCTTTTTCATTTTTATTGACCTAATGGGTCAATACTTGTTAAGGCCCCAAAACCCATTCCAACAAAAAACTGAACTGGCCCAATAACAACTTGATAATGCTTGAACAAAATACTCAGATTTCCAACTCTTTCACGAACCGGCCCAATAAGAACTTGACTAACATCTACCGCACTCATACAAAAATTGAGATTCCTTTCCACACCCTAGCACAAACTCTCTATCAAAATATAAAAGAAAAGTACAACTCGATAAAAAAATCAATGCACGCAAATGTGTATTTTTGTCGTGAACGTGCCAACCAAAAAAGGGAGCTCGGCCTATGGAGCTTCAGACTTTGCTCAGGACCAATCCTGATGTTGGGCCCGAGTTGTAATCTTCTATTACCGACAGCCAAACTAGGATTCTTGCAACAAATGACTAGTACTTCTGTAGTTCTATATAGATTTTGAATGTGAACCGCATTACACCATAGCCTTTGACGTTTTTCTCTCTGCTTCAGATATATGATTCTTTTAGATTTCTACATTGCCAACTACATGAAAACACGTGTTAAGAAGATACGTAGCTAAGCAAGATGGTTTTACAAGAGGGATACAACTAGCTATTGATGTAATCTCAGGAAGTCAAAGTGCGTTTAATTAAAGAAATCTCAGGTACTTAGTTTATATTGTATAATCTTGTGCATTGTCAACTGACTGACGTGCTTTGTGTATGAGTGGCTTAACATAATTGGAGATGCTGAAAGAACGAGAGTACAAGAGAAATCCAAAAAAACACAAATAATTTGGGTCAAGGCCTGTTCAGCTTAGTTTAACACTAGGGTTGTGATGTGTGTGAGTTTCACACAAACTGAGCTCTTTGAGCTTTATGCCTTAAAATCTCATGACAATGCTCTTCTCTCATGGACTACTGTGGGGTGGGAATGGGATATAAAGACTCTTGGCCCTTGGGTTCTAAAAGTTGAAATTGTGAGTATAAATAACCTATATTTTGCAGGTACTCTCCTTATACTGTAAATTACAGATAGACCAGAAAGTGGTTTGCTAATACTTTCCAGTAGGTACTTTTCTGGGTGTAAACCTTCTAAGGTTTTGAATTTACAAGGACTGGATGATATTCTGAACATATGACAATTGTTACAAGTGATTTACACTCTTAGTTGCCAACTTGTGAGAGCCGGTGTTCCATGAATATTACGGTGATAAGCTATGTTGGCTTCTGGGTTTATAACAGCTACCTGAGTTGTATTTGCCAACTATTAGTCCTGTATTTCAGGATGTGGGTCCTAATATGTATTGTTTACTGCTTAAAAATAATAAAGGTCCAGGTCAAAATGCTATATCTAAGGAAACCATTTTGGAGGTTTTATTCGGGATGTATGGTGGGTCAGGTAGGTAATTGTCTTTTGGTACTCAGAACTCAGTGTGCATGAAGCTCTGTTTGGAGTCCTTGATAGAAGTGCACATCTTGAATGGAAGTCTGTTTTTTGACATACAGTTAGATTTCACATGTAGGACAATTTGCATTAGAGGTGAAAATAGGAGTTTGCATTAGAGGTGAAAATAGGAGTTTGGATGGTGTTGAAGGCTGAAAATGGAGGGCTTATTCATTACTTGTGTTTTGGTCGTTTGGTTCCCATCCTTGGGGCAAGTGGAAGACTATGGAACCATAATAACTTCTCATAATCCTCTCTTGGGACCAGTAAAGTGCCTCTGGGCGAACAACTCCTATTTCCTTTATTCTTTTTTGGTATGGACTAATATTGTTACGAAATATAGAACATATGGATTGTGTTACCTTAAACTCATTAGTAGGGGAGCATGTGGACATTGACAATATTTTAGATATTCTGTTGTTTACTATTGTCCCGAGAGGCAGTTGCTATATTCCCTGGTAGTATTGTCTTGATTCTGCTGTTATTCTTTGGTTTTCAGAGATCTTAAAGCAGGTTTGGGATCTATCTGATCAAGATAGTGACAGCATGCTTTCTGTCAGAGAATTCTGTATAGCACTGTATCTGATGGAACGGTATAGGGATGGCCGCCCTCTCCCCAAAACACTTCCAAATGGTATGTTTGATGAGGCATTGTTCTCTGCCTCTGGTCAACCTGCTGCTGCTTATGGCAATGCAACTTGGAGACCTACTCCAGGTATGACTATTTAGTATTTTGAGGTCTGTTTTGACTACCCATCACCATCAAGTTATTTAGCCATCTCTTTGATCATGTTTTTGCGTATATTGTAGGTTTGCAACAGGCACAAGTGAGGCCTGGTGCACCGCCTGTGACTCATGTTGCTAGAGGAAGACCACCAAAACCAGTTCCTGTTCCTCTGCCAGATGACGCTATGCAGCCTGCTCAGCAGAAGTCCAAAGTTCCAGTTCTGGAGAAGCATCTTGTGACCCAACTTAGTGAAGAGGAGCAGAATTTGCTGAACTCCAAGTTCCAAGAGGCATCTGAGGCAAATAAAAAGGTACATCCCGTTTCTCCAAATTTACTGTCTATTTCTCTTTATCATGGGATTTGAGAATTTAAGTTGTTTCGGATCTTATTAGGGGACATGAAGTGGTTTAAGTCACATTTTCCAATAAAGAGACTTAAGTTGTAGTCTCCTAAACTAAATCTCTAAATGCTTGGTTTGGAACTTGGGGATGGAAGGGAAATGGATGGAAAATTTTAAAAATTTCTCTTCCTTTGTTTGGTTGTTAAGGAAAGAGGAGAAAATTTCAAACACAAACTCAATTTTTCCTCTAATTTCTCTTTAACTTTCCCTCTCATTTTCTTCTTAATTATTTTTCATCCTTTTCCACTTTCATCCCCAAGTTCCAAACAAAGCCAAAAGGAAATCAAATGCCATTATACATGGAATCAAGCAGCGACTATTGTGGTCGATTCAAGTCCTAGAATTTTCCTTAGCCCTCAAAATATTGAAACAGAGAGAGGATGTTTGGTGAAGAGAGAAGGTATTTGAGGAGTCTTAGGGAGAGAAGGGGACAGATGGGAGCTCCTAGACTTAGGGGATAAACATGACCCTTGACGTGTACTATGATAACTTGGAAGCAACCCTGCATTGGTTTTGCAACTTAGTTTGCAACATCTGACCCTACCCCAATTATTTCTCCCCTGATCCCCAAACCCTTGTCATTGGGGATGGGTACCTGACAATCAGCGCAAATTTCCAATCGCTAGGGTCACTTCATTGCTTGTAATATTGTTGACATGGTGAAACTGCATCAATTTAACTTTTCGGCATCACTTAATTGGTGGGTGCAAAATAAAACTTCAATTTTTTTCGGTAATATCCAACTATTATTATTTTTTTCCTTTTTGAATTACAGGTAGAAGAATTGGAGAAGGAAATTTTAGATGCTAGGGAGAAGAACCAGTTCTACCGCTCCAAGATGCAGGAACTTGTAAGTTTTTTCTCCAATGTTTCCTTCTACACCTTTTAGCCTTGTTGATGGATATATGAAATGTTTGATGTATCTGTAGGTAAATTTTGGTTTTCGTATTATGAATTAAATGCTTACATTCTAAGGCAGAATTAATCTGAGCGCATAATTGGATAAGGGCGAGAAAAGGGTATGCTTTTCTCTGTGTGTGGGGCGGGAGCTGGATATCCTGATTGAGATAATGATGGGGCAGCACATACATATGATATTGATCCAAAAATAATGTAGGAAATTGCATTGTTTATGGTCAGAGTTGGTGAAAATACATCTTAGATTAGACTGGATGGAATTTGTACCTTTTTAAGGTTGTCTTCACAGATCTATAACATGGAAAAACAAAAGTGTGAGAAAGCAAGTATTCTAATTCTCTATTTCACAGGGTTTGTGTTTTTGATCGGCATGTCCCATTCTAAGTGAGCTTTCATTTCTTGGTACAACATTACTACTTTTTTTCTTAGTAACAGCGTTGATTGACTTAAGGAAACACTGCATGGTATTGGAATTTGTAAAGGTGTGCAACATGTGTACTCCAACTGCTCGTTACTTCATTGTATACAAAATGAATGTAGACCTCTTCTTTTGGATGGTTTGGGGTGTCAGGTAGAAGTAAACCTATATTTTTTGGATACCTCAACCTGCTAATAGAGAAAATTAACTATGTTCTCATTCTGGCTAAAATTAATGGAAAGCGATGATACTGATTCTCTACACTATCACAGTAAGTTTTCCATTGCATAAATATCTTATTGTCATTTTATCCATTAGTGCTGTCGATGCTGGAGAAATGTAGAGATGTGGCTCTAGACTTCCAACATTATACTAAAGGACATCAGAATAATCAATTCCAGATGTTATATACAGCTATACCTTAGTGCAATCTAGTCAAGGCTTCTTTTGTTTGTCACAACACTGTGTTAATAAACCGTTGATGGTGTTTCCATTACTAAGATAATTAGTTTCCTGCTGTGAGTGACTTGTTCTGAATATCTGCCTTGAGTTTCTCAATCTAAATACTCAGTGAATTCAAGATATGTAAGATAAATAAAGAAGCACAATGGTAAAACACTAAACTTGTGATTCCCAACAAGTTTTTGTTTGTTTTTGCTTTACACCTGGCTTCTTTTTGAGTGACTAATATTGCAAGTCAAAATGCTTATTTGTACCAAAGTACTGCTAAATGTTGTACCATTTGGTTTCAGATTTTATACAAAAGCAGATGCGACAATCGACTAAATGAGATTATTGAAAGGACTTCTGCGGACAAACGCGAGGTACTTCTTTTTGTTTTCAGAACTCCGATGTCCTCAACAGAAAGTTTTATTTCATGAATTAATGGACCAGGTTATTTTCAGGCTGAGTCGCTTGCAAAGAAGTACGAAGAAAAATACAAGCAGATTGGAGATGTTGCCTCTAAATTACCTCTTGAAGAGGCTACATTTCGCGATATTCAGGTATATCTATCACCTTTTTTCATAGAATGATGGTTAGTAACTATTTTGCTGTGTGCAATCTCAACTTCGCTGTCAGACAAGTAATATATTGGCACTGACTATTTTGTAGGAGAAAAAAATGGAGCTGTATCGGGCTATTGTCAAAATGGGGCAAGATGGAAAACCTGATAATATTCAGGTATATTCAAGAGCCAAATGCTTTGTTGAGGCCATTTCGGACTTTGTCTGATTGCAGCACTCTGGCCTCTGCAGGTTAATGCCGATCGAATCCAATCGGAACTTGAAGAGCTAGTAAAATCCTTGAATGAACGTTGCAAAAGTTATGGTTTACGTGCGAAGCCAACCACACTGGTCGAACTTCCTTTCGGTACTTTTTCTACAATGCTTACCTTTTAGTGTTAATAACTATGTCCGATCTAGATTCTACTGTCTATCTACTAGTACACTATTTACAAACATGACGAGCAAAGGGTGAAATAGATTGTTCTCCTCATCTATGGTGCTCCATGCTTGCATTGGCAAATTTCTTACATCTACTGTAACCAAAAGAGGTTAAATTCAGAACTTACAGTTCCGAATAACTTTGTGAGTTTGTTCTATTATTAGGTGATAGCAGTCACTCCAGTAATTGGCATATGAGATCAACATTTAATCTGTAATTCTCATTTTTTGCCTTTCATATCCTTTGCTATGTAGTTGGAATGTTTGTATTGGGTTTTGAATCTTTGTAAGTGTTATGTTTGTTTGAAGCACATGACATACTATCACAGAGTTTATAATAGTAAGACATGTAATTCCTTTGACACGGCTGCTTCCATGTTGGTAAATAAACGTACTCTGGAGCATATGATTTTGTTGTGTTGTGATTTCCAATTAATTAATTTTTTTGGTTTGTTTAAGGCTGGCAACCTGGACTCCAAGAAGAGGCAGCAGATTGGGACGAAAATTGGGATAAGTTTGAAGATGAAGGTATGTCAAACGATTTACTTTGGGGATCAAGTGACAATCACCTTTGAGTTATTCTTTGTTTTTGTGTTTTTTTTTTGGTGAAAACTTTTTGATGATCATGAGCTTTCACCTAAGTGGTGCCCTTCTTGACGTGTAAACCAAATTCTCCCATTTCTGATCTGCCTACTCTTTTTCCTGAAAACTTTCTGCCGTATGGATTCTGAAGCCATGGTGTGTAAGCTATAACTATATTGTACTTCCAATAAACTCTTGTCACTTCCAGGGTTCACAGTTGTCAAAGAGCTTACCCTTGATGTGCAAAATATCATAGCCCCTCCCAAACAGAAATCCTTGCCTGGTGGAAAATCATCTTCAGCAAAAGAGGGTGTGGATGTTCAATCAAGAAATTCTGATAGCAGGTCAGAGACCTTACCGAATGGAGGGGAAAGGGTCCCCTGGTGATGATCACAATGAAGAGGGAGTAGCTAGGAGTCCACCTGAAAGTCCAGCCCATTCTGTCGATAGCCCATCTCAGAAGTCCCCTAATTCAAGAAAGAACTTCAATGCAGATGGTTCACCCCATGCTACAGAGTACCAGAGGTACAGTTTTTATTTGTATCTTTCTTGCTCTTAAACCTTGTCGATGGGCTTTCATGTTTTTAATGATATCCAATGATCCAATCCTTAAATTACCGCGGCATCCTATCTTGTCCTCAGCCAACCTCCATTTCAGATGCTCTAGCACAGAAGCAAAACGTTTCCATGCCATCTACGTGAAGATGGTGTGTTGGTGCATTTACTAAAAAGTTGAATAAATACTAAAATGGAGACAAGAAACATTAACCAAGAAGACACTAGATTTATGTCGTTCAGCTCTATTAGACTACGTCCATGGGAGAGGTTGATCTTTCCATATATCTCAAAGTAATAGTGGTGTACGAATATCTCAAACAACTTGATATTTCACAAAACTTTTTTTTTTTCCCCTGGTTATCTGAAGTTCTACATGATTTTACAAGTACAGTGAACGTGGAGTTGCTGAATCTGTGCTCTCTGGGGACAAAGGTTTTGATGAAAGAAGCTTGGGTGCATTTGATACTCATTATGATACTGACTCGGCCTGGGACTTCGGTTCTGGTCCCACAAAGGTATATGAACACTTCTTGATGTGTTGGGTACTTTGCTCTGTGCATTGCATAGATTTATTCAGTGCAGGTTTGCATGCTTTAATCGGATGTTACTATTGTTTGTCACCTCATTCTATATAATTATATCACTCAGATCACTTCCCTCCTTTTCTCTATGGTGCTGGAATGTTGTCCTTCCCCAGCGTTTATGGTTTAGTGTTCTTTTGAACTTATCTCGTGAGCTATGCACAGACAAGTTGCGCAACTGGGAGCAATGTATTTCCACCCCCTTCCCCACTAAAAGGTTGTAAAATAAAAGAATGATTGGACAATTTCGAAATAAAATAGTACATTGATTACTAGCAGAGGGTGTTGGCAAATAACCACCTATCTTATGGTTTTTATCCACTTTCTTCACGGTAAAACATACTCCCTTTTATTTGCTTAAAAGTTCTTTAAACTTCATTATTCAATATTTTCGTTATGAATGTGACATTTTTTAGTTGCATTGCTTATTCGTTCTAACTGAATTGTTTTATCAGGCAATGGATTATAGTGGAAGTGCCTTCTTTGATGCTGGTGACTTGGGTTTACCTCCTATAAGGACAGATTCCTCCCACCAAAGGAAGAGCCCATTTGCCTTTGGAGATTCTGTTACGAGTCACCCCTCTATTCAATTCTGGGAACTCTCCTCAGGCAGACAACATTTATCAAAAGAACACATTTGTATTCGATTCTGTTCCTAGCACCCCGCTGACAGACAACCTGTTCCAAAGGAAAAGCACGATTGCATTTGACTCCTTTCCGAGCACCCCACAGGCTGATAACCTGTTCCAAAAGAAAAGCACGTTTGCAGTTTGATTCTGTTCCAAGCACCCCACAGGCTGATAACCTGTTCCAAAAGAAAAGCACATTCGCGTTTGATTCTGTTCCGAGCACCCCACTGTCAGACAACCTGTTTCAACAGAAGAGCACATTTGCATTCGATTCTGTTCCAAGCACCCCAGCTTATAATTATAGCAACGAAGAGCATGCATTTGACAGCTTCTCAAGATTTGATTCCTTCAATGAAAGCACCGGGGGTTTTCCACCACAGGGTTCCTTCAGTAGGTTTGATTCCATGAGCAGCACTAGGGACTCTGAGTATAATCAAGGGTTTCCACCTCAGGGTTCCCTCACTAGGTTTGATTCCATGAGCAGCACTAGGGACTCTGACTATAATCAAGGGTTCTTCCCACCAAAAGACTCATTTGCAAGATTTGATTCGTTCAGAAGCACTGCAGACTCTGAGATTAATAGTCAGGGGTTCTTCCCAACTAAAGACTATGCTAGGTTTGATTCTGTCCGTAGCACCGCAGACTACTCTGATGATACCCGTGGTTTCCACTCTTTTGATGATGCTGATCCGTTTGGGTCAAGTGGACCGTTTAAGACGTCAGTAGAGACTCAAACTCCCAGGAGAGATTCAGATCAATGGAGGGCTTTTTAGTCTGGTGATAGTACATCTTTCTGATTCGTATTCGCTTTCTGGGTTCCCATTTTGAAGCCGGCATGTGAGGTTTGTGGGTTTGGGTATCATAATCGGTTCTTTACTCAGATACGAAGTGACAGTGAGTTGAAGCTCGTGATTTATGGTTTTAGCACATCTATTTTTTGGCGCTCTGATTTTGGTTTTCCCTTGTTCTTCATCTTTCTTTTATATATAGTAATGAAGAGTTCTTTTTTTTCTTTTCTTTTCTTTTCCTGTTGGTTTAGGGTCAATTTGTACTGTATTACCTAGACGTGTACCATATACCCATGTATATTTTTACAAGTTGTTTTGGATACCTATTCATTAATCAAGACTTGAAGCTTGTGGCTTGGTTTTCATCCACCTCTCTATTTGTTCCTCTCTCTAATTTGGATGTCCTTATTTCATTGTAACGAACCTTTTTGTATGGACAAGTATCTGTTGTATTTGTTTTGGTTCCTCATTGCTGCATTGCTCACTTATTTGAGGCTTATAGAGAATCGCTGATGATTCATTTTTGAAGGGCTTGATTCTTTTTGATCGACAAAAGTAATTTCATTCATCACGAGGATACAAAATGAAATCAATACGTAGGTTTGAAGGGCTTGATTAGTTATACATTTTTGTAGAGAATCAATTCCATCCTACATCTTTTTTGGTATTAACTCCATCCTAGTTAGGCGTTAGCTATTAATCCGCATTTTAGGCTGTTCAAAAAAAAAATCAGCATTTTAATCTAACTTAAAATTAAACATAAAGTATTTATTGATATTCAATTGAGTTGATTTTTTTTCGTATGAACGATTAAAAAGTCAGGACTTAACATGAATGAATAAAAAGAGATGTGAGTGAAGATTTGAATCACCAACCACTTGCAAAAATGTGAGAGGGCGGGGGACTCTGAATTGAGGGAGTCTATGAACACAACTTTAATACACAATTGTGTTTATAATCGTTTGATGCATAGGACCAATGTGCATTGAACTGTTCCGAACACAATATTTTCAAGTTGTGTTTAGCATTGCTCCCCCACTAATGAGATTAAACTCTTTGATTCGTGGATCTATTACAAGATGAAATAAAGAAAGAGTAACCAAATTTATGAGAAAGTGTGTTTTGCATGTGTGAATTGTGATGCTTCCACGAAGCGACGAAATAAACGAGTTGTCAAAAAAGGAACTCTGAATAATGGGGAAAGTGACAAATAGCAAAACTCAATTATGTCACCTGGACAAAATTTCGGTACATACATGCATATAGAAAGGGAGGCCGGATCCTCTTTGCCGAAAATCCCTTTGCTATTGTGCTGAGGGATTTTCCGACCATTGAATTTAAAATATAAAAAAAAAATCACACAATTTAACTGCCCAAAAATCCCTCAATTTTTGGAACAGATGAGATCGAACCCTATGAAAAGGTCTATCAATGTAATTTGCTGGGAAAGTGCTGGCTGAAAAACAAGGAGATTGCGTCTCCGATTTTGACCGTCCTAATGCTTTGTCCAGTCAAAATTCCACCTTGCAATTGGCTGTGCACGCAAGGTCTTTCCTTTTGTCATAATCGGAACAATTTTTTTCCTTTTTCACGAAAGGAAAAAGCCTACACGCATTTCGATTACTCTCGAGTCTAAGCCGGCCCGAAGGATTTTTTTTTGCCAACCTACACACATTTCGACTACTCTCCAGTCTAATCCGGCCCAAAGGATTTTTTTTGTGCGGTTGGAGTAGTACCTACCCATGAATTCCGATGAATAAAAGTAATCACTTGTAACAACCTGTTCTATGACAATTTGGATTGCAATTGTGAGGAATTGTGGATGGTGCTGCGTTTGGATTGTTGTGTATGTAGCATTATTGATTTCGAAACGGAACGGAAAAATTTCCCATTCTGTTGGGTAAACATCTACTCTAATTCACAATCCAAACATGAAACATGGAACAACCTGTTCTTTGAAAAGAGATCACTTGTACTCAGTAGCAAGGATAAATTCTCAGATGAAACACACTTTCAGTATAAAATCGCTACAAGGCAAAGGAGAAACAAAACCAAATAATCCATTTATGATCTTAGAAGCCACATAACAGAAGTCACAAATACCTTGTTTCACAATTCCTCTTAAACAAAAGTAGCTACCCACACTTCGTTTCATCATATTTGAAGTGCAATTTGGAACAAGAATTCCAATCTTGATCAAGCCTTGGTTCCAAATATCTCCAAGAGGGAGGACCAAGTTCCAGACCCTGCTAAAAACAACCCTACCCACACTTCGTTTCATCATTTTTTTTAGTGCAATTTGGAACAAGAATTTCAATCTTGATCAAGCCTTGGTTCCAAATATCTCCAAGAGGGAAGACCAAGTTCCAGACACTGCTAGAAACATCCCTAACACCACTATTGCCCCATCCAAAGCCATCCCACTCCAACCCATCTCTTCTTTGTGCACCATCAAGTGGAAAAGAGATGGCAAAACAAACCCCAACACAATGCAAACACTACTCCCCACCAGGGACAAGAAATCAGCAAAATTAGGCACCAGTAGTGCTACCAAACTCACCCCCAAAACCACAACCCACCTCATCCACACACAATATCTCGATTCACAAAACCTCCTCTCCATCACCTCATAAACCGGGTTCATCATCAACGGGAAAGTGAAGAAAAGATTCACACACAGACCCAACTGCACCAGATTGCTCAACAACCCCTGCCCTAAATTCGTAGTGATAATATCCTTTGTTTCTTCCCCGAAAGCAAAGTAACCCAATGCACCAAACCCTCCGTACATCAACGCAATAAAACCCATGGACAAACCCAGAATTTTCCCAAACTCTTTCTTGTCTTTCGTCTCCGATTCTAACGGCAAAACCATCCCAATCCCTTCAAATGCATACACAGACACCCCCAACCCGTACAAAAACACCGAAAAACCACCGAATGCCTGCAAAACAGGCCTTTCTCGTTGCAAGAAAATCATTACATCTTCCACCATCACAACACCCATAGCTCCCAAGTCAACAACATCAGCAAAAATACTCAAGGGAGCCAAATGGGTCAAAGTGGGTATCGAATTCAAACCCAATTGAAACGGAAAACACCCCCAAATATAAACAGCTTTCAACGACATCCCTAAAAAATTTCCACTGGGGAAGACATAAGTTAAGGTGTTAGCTATAAATATAAGGTAGCTGACGCAAAACCCAGCTTGGGAAAGCACGATCATCACGTCCACACTAAACCTGCCTATGGGGCCGCACACGATAAAACCCAGGTCCCCGAAGGAGGATATTTTGGTAAATTTCCCGAATTGTTCGAGTTTTTTTCGGGTGTGGACGAGGAGCATCATGCAGTGGTAGGTAAGGAGGGCGACGGCGGAGAGGGTGAGGAGGCCGAGGATCCAACCGGTGCGCTTGAAGGTGTAGGAGAGGCCGAGGACGCCGGCGCCGACGATGGCAATGAAGACGTTGGCGAAGGTCTTGGGGTTGGAGGAGAGAGGGGGTAGGGATTTGGGGAGGAGAGGGGTGGATTCGAGAGGGACGGTGATTTGGTGGGAGGATGTGGAAGCTTCCTTTGAGAATGTCATCTCTTTACGTAGTAGGAATATAAATATATAATCTAGAGAGAGAGAGAGAGAGGGAGAGGAGAAGGATGGATGGGGGGTTTTGCGCAGTTCGCTGCGTCGAGTAGAAATTTGGAATTGGAAAGATCGGACCGACGAGTAACTTGAAGGATCGATACAAATATGAGAGAGAGAGAGAGAGAGAGAGAGAGAGATGGGTTTTGCCCAATTCGCTGCGTCGAGTAGAAAATTTCGAATTGGAAAGATCAGATCGAGGAGTAACTTGAGGGATTGATGTAACAACGCGCGAGCGTGTGTGGGTGTGTGTGTGAGAGAGAGAGAGAGAGAGAGAGAGAGAGAGAGAGAGAGAGAGGTTTTGATGGGTTTTTTGTTGTTCAATTTTGAGTTTTGAGGAGGAGAGAGGATTTCAGTTCTCTCGAGGATCGGATGGAAGAGAGAGAGAGAGAGAGCGAGAGAGAAATATTTATCTTTTGGAATTGTGATGGAAGAAGATCTTCGGTCTGCAAAAGGAGGCGGACAGGGAGGAAGATGAGATGAGGGAAATGAGTTTTTCTCTCCTGATGGAGGAGACATTTTTCAGTGCCTAACTAATACCACGTGGTGCCCGCTTAATACATCCGAGACGTCCATTTTAGTTTTGGACTGTTCAGATTTGGAGAGAGAAAGAGGAGAGAGAGTGTTTAGCTATCCGACACATTTTTGGACTGCTCGAATATGAGTGCTCGGCATCATGTTGGCCGGGTGATGTGGTACTCACTCAGCACCCAAAAATTTACTTGGGGTATTTCGCTGTAATAATAAAAAAAGATTATCATTTTCTACTCGTTTTTTTCTTTTACTACTACTCCATTATTTTTGCATCAATTTTTTTTTGGTAGATTTAACTGTTTCATCTCGACAAGAGGGGTAAAAGAAATGAAACCTAACAAAAACCACAATTTTTAGGAAACACAAAATAATCCAAAAGTCTATCTGTTTTGGATTATATTTTTTTTGGAAAATTTTAATAAAATTTCGATCATAAATTTTTATTTTTTAGATCTTCTTTTCGAGACAAATTAATGACTTTCCAAAAAATTAACGCAAAACTAACCTGTAAAATATTTCTTGAATAAATATAAAAGATAACCATCTTTTAGGCTCTGTTTGAAAAAGTATTTATTTCCAGTTTTTTTATTTTGTTTTTGATATTTTTTGAAATAGGCACCATAAACATGTTTGTGTTACTATTTTTGTTTACAAATCATAATCAATTCTACTAGTTTATGAAAATTCTAGAAACACAAAAATTTAATTTTCATTTATTTTGAGTACACTTTTGGCAGCCAAAAAAATAAAAACTATTATGGTCACCAAACATATATTTTTTATTATTTTCTAATAAATAAACAAAAAAAATTATTTCTTGTTTTTCATAAAAAAAAAACTAACAACTTTATCATATAAAGCCTTAGCTTTTAGTAGCTTTTTTTGGCTTAGGTAAATTCGCAAATTTCTTGTCCACCAGTCTCAACACGGATATGGGTAAAATACCTCTAGCTTAGCTACGGTGATTCTTCACCTTTTGTTGACGGACTGTACACTGTCTATTGCTTCTGTTTTTATTTTATTTTTTATTATCACTTCGTTTTAATGGGTTTTGTGGGCTTATTTTAACAATGAACCCGGTTACTTCTAACACCCGTTGAAAATATTAATCATGTTTATTGATTTTCTTCGTAAAGGGTGGAAGGAGGGGACGCTGAGCTTAACAACCGTGAACCATTCTTTATGTGTTACCATATATACTGCTCCAGATTCGCAACAGACCCACAAAGAGATTAAAGAGTCATGACTTCTACTGTCCCATTCCATCAAAAGGCTGATGGAACATAGCCGAGCTTCTTCGTACAAGGGAAAAGTTTGAGAGGACGTCGATCGCATGACATGATCCTTAAACCTCTTGACCACCCTAACTTTGAGAGTAAGCCATAAGCCACTAGACTACCACGTGATTTGGATTATTCACTTATGTAACAACGTAGCTATAAATATATTTTGGGTTTATCAAAATGTTTATTAATACTGAAGCCGATAAATAAGTACTTACTTTATTATACAAATAAAAAAGAGGAGAGGGGAAATAATGAAATGCATTTTCTAAAAAGAAAAAAAGAATTAAAGTTGCCAACCATTGTATATTATACGGGGATGGTGCTTGAAAGTGATAGTTATAGTGAAAGTGATATTTTGGGGTTGTAGAAAAAAGAAAATTGGATTTTATTTTTTTTATACTCAAGAGCGAAAGAGATAAACCTTGAAAATTTTTGGATAAAGAAAATGAATAAATACGCATAAAGAACCATTTTCCCAAATCCAATACTTGCTTAAATTTAGGTACTGTTTTCAATTTTAATCTCATACTAGTAGAGAGTATAGTTTTTACTATTATTTATTGAGGCTCCGTTTGTTTGGGCGTGAAATGTTTTTCCGGTAAAATATTTTACCTATTTTATGGTATTTGGTTGTATAAAAAATGAGAAAAACAATTTACGTGTAAAACATTTGTCATTAATTAGATGAAAATGACTTATCTTTAAATCTTCCGTAAGTTATTTTTCGAAATGAACCCGCTCCCTTCTACTGCAATTCTTATTGATCAGTTTCCTCAATCGGCAGTCCTGATCCACGTTCAATTCCAATATTCTCATATCTCTCCACCGTTTAAGCCCCCCTCTCTTTACACTTTTTTGTTGATTTCTAAAAATATTTTTTAAGCGCCAACCAAACAATCGAAAATAAAAGTTTGAAATTTATTTTCTGAAAAAATATTTTACATGAAAAATATTTTACATTGGAAAACATTTTACATCGAACCAAACGGAGCCTGAATCAAAGGTGTCTCATACGGTTCTTATATTTTCCTTTAAATTTAAAGGTGTCTCATATGGTTCATTGTGCTTTTTGGCTTTGGAAAAGAAAGCGTGGCCCCATGTATTTTCATTTAGACATTAGGTAGATAGATTATTTTGAGTCAAGTGTACGATAAGAAATCCTTAATTTCTTATGCAATGAATATTATCTCAACTCAAAAGTCATAGTAATATCTAGGCTATGAAAACGAAATTTGCAATGACTATTCAGTATTCACATGCCATTTTCCTTATTTCTTACGTCATTCTATCATTATTAAGTCAAACTTACGCGTATGTAGCTCGACTAATTCTAGAGGACTAATTCCACTATCCACTAGCAAGGGGCCCAATTAAAGCTGGAGCAAAAGCCCGTATGGTGCGGCCCGTCAAATATCTCATCTTGATAGATGATTTCCCCTCCCCACATCCTATAATTGCATTCAAAGTCAAAGACTACAATTATAGGATGTGAGATCCGCAACAATTAAATGAAGTCTAATCCACAACAATCTAAATAAACTAGTAGTAGTAAATAACGAAAAACTACTACGCAGGAGAACCAGTAAGCAACTATTGCCTTCGATAAAATTTTGACTTCTTAATCGAACAATGTAAAGTATTCAAAAAGAGCATCAAATGGAATCCTACCGAGGAACAACAAGCTTCAAGGATTTGGTAAAGAAGAAAAACGACCCAATACAAAAATGATAGTGGCATACTCAGCATGAGATGGTGACAGATCTAGTGTAGGAGTATAATCTAATGACATTATCTAAAATTTCAACCTACCTCATCAATTTCAACAACATAGGTGAAGGATAGCCGTTGTCTTTCCACAACTTAAATTCCGGCCAAGTGCCCTTCATTGATTCCAAACGGACTTTATACTCGATATTGACTTCCATAGCTTGACCCCCACTTCTGTTTGGAGCATCTATTCAGTGCATGATCAATTACGATCACACATCCATCAACTTAAATTCCGGCCAAGTGCCCTTCATTGATTCCAAACGGACTTTATACTCGATATTGACTTCCATAGCTTGACCCCCACTTCTGTTTGAAGCATCTATTCAGTGCATGATCAATTACGATCACACATCCATCAGTCAGTAGGACGCAATACTGGGCATTCTGCAATCTCATGTATTCTGTTGGAGCATAAACTCAAACTACACTACACAGTCTACACTGCCACTTTGAAGTACTTGTTAAACCATTCTTCCTCTCCACAGTACTTATGTAGGACTTTATACACTTCCATCAACAATTTTGGAAACCGACTCCTAAAATAGCCATCAAATCCTTCAGGTACGGGTCCTAGAATTTCCTGAAATGAACACCAGTAATCAAACTAGTATCACCTACAATGGAATGACGAGACTGATCCTCGAAATCTTAAAAGATTGGTATGTGGTACCAATACCAATTTGGTAAAGGAAGCATACAAAGCATAACAAATAATATGTATGCAAAAGTCAAAGTTTGAAAGGGAACTCAATTTGTCAAATTTTTGAATATATTTAAGTGTATAAATTCAATTTCCAAGTGTAGGCATGAGAAATGAACCTGAACTTCATGAGGAATATCGAAGATATGATTTTGCTTGTTCCGGGTGAGTCGCAGTAAGTCACGAACACTTTCATAGTTATACGACCTGTGGTTTCTACTGTCATTAAGCAATGCTGGTTCTATCTTTTTGTCCCATTTTAATAGTACCATCTTTTTGTTTCGTTTGGCTGCTGGTTTTGTGCCTAAAACCAGGGGAGCTATGCTCTGTAATGCTTTTAAAATAGCAGATCCCCTGCCTTCCCGTTCTACCCTGTCGCTCGCATCTCGAAGAAACAATAATCTTTTATTAGAATCCCAAAACATTGGATGAATAAGCACCTCCGATGCCTTTGGCCTGCAAAAATTTAGACGCATGAAATGTGTTGAAAAAAAATGAACTCAAAGAAAAAGAACTAAAAATCCCTCAAAAACGAATAAAATTCGTGTACTAAATATAAAACCTGCTGTAACTATAGACAACAACCAAGTTTGAATGTGCCTTACGTATCACTTAAGGTTACCGTATTATCTGTTCATTAGGTAAAACAACTTTTACAAATTCTAAAATGGAAGTATAATGGTCTTTTAAGCTTGTAAACTCTATGAAACAGCTTAGATAGTTTTTAGTTGTCTATTTTAGTCTCTTTTTTTTTTTTGAACGGCATCTATTTTAGTCGTTTCATTCTATCTTAGCACAAAAAGGCTCTACTTTTCAGCTCAAACAGCTTGGATTTTTGTAGCCCCACTCTTGCTATAATAACAATACGAGACTTCTTAGCCCAAACAACTTTGCTTTTCTTTAGCTGGCGTTTTTCTTAGAATTTAGAAAGCAAAAAAACTAGACTTTTTAGATATACCAAACTCAGCCTTAAGTGGTCCCTCTTCACAGCAAAAAAAAAAAAAGAAACAGCTTAGCATCTCGCCGTCTCCAAATTGCACGGAGGAGACGGGACAACTATTGCTGTGAAGTCATCAAGGCAACAATCTCCTTGCGTCTTACCTTAATTCCGCATCCCGATCCAATAAACGGGATAACAAATCCACAGCTTCTGGAATATCCTCCACTGAGAAGAGGTCAGCTTTGCTCTCCACAATGTTGATGTCGCGCTTAAGAGGGTCATCACCAAACGGGTGTTTACCACCGGTAATACAGTAAAAGAGGACTAAGCCTAAGCTAAACACATCAACAGCACGCGTTTGGCGCCCATGGAGAAGCTGTTCGGGAGCTTGCCATCCTGAACTTCCACAACCTGTAACAGCTAATGAAATTAAAGACTGAGCAATAGGACTAAAAACAATAAACAATTTGAATTAGAATTAGAATAGTGAAGCTAGGTAGTTTATGTGAAAAAAATACACCACCATATATAATTTAGATGTATACCATGGGTTGGTGGGTAGCATTTCCCATATAATACATATATCAGCAAAAATCAAGCCTTATGATTTTAGAATTGGACTACAGAACAAGCCATTTGCATATCTAATAACTTGAATGATGCTACCAGTAATTTATGGGAAACAAGTGGGATCATGCAATATTTCTAGAGAACAATGGTTATTAAAATAATTTCCACAAACTAATAAGGTCGTTCTATATATAAATCATAAATTTGAATATTATTAGGGGTACTAGAAAATTATTAATAAATTTATGTACACAAGTCAGAAATCAAAAAAATTGGCCGCATAAAGGTTTAAATGCTCGCAAAGCAAATCAAGTGGCAGATTCCATCGGACCATAAAGCTGCAAATGTACTAAATGGAGGATCTATGCAGTTGCTGCCATAATAACTAGTCAATAATACTTGCCAGTAGCATGATTGCCTAAGGAAGACTTATCCTCTACAAGACGCTTGCTGATACCCATATCAGAAAGCTTTGCACATAAAGATCCTTCTTTAACTATCAACACATTTTGAGGCTTCAAGTCTCGATGAACCATCCCCAATTCATGCAAATGCACAAGCCCAGAAACCATATCCCTGTATTACGAAAGAAAATAAAATCATATCAAGCAAATACGGAGATGCAGTCTAATTAAAAGGACAAGTTTTAAACCTCCGTGCTTATAAAGACCAACAAGAGAATCTAGCATAAACATATAACTACATAATTAGAATTGCATAGGAACCTAAGATTGCATTGCTGGCTTTTGCATTCTTGATGTAGCTCAGTAGCTCACATATCCAGTCATCGATTCTTATGGCCGTTTACGAATTGCGAATAGTACTGGCGGCCAGAAGTTATGTGGGCATTAGGAACTGGATAAAAAATGTTGGGTTCCCTTTTTAGTGGAAGCCCAATATTTTGTTAGCCCAATAATAATTTTGTTTGGCCCAAAAGAGTTATATTTTTGTGGGCTAGTTTTTGGAATATTCTAAACACTTTGGAGCACATATTTGGCACATGATTTGTTGGGATCAGAAAAGCTTCTCCTGGAAGCTAATTTGTTTTTGTCTGTTTTGGGGGAAAATCCATCAGAAAAGTCAGTAGCCTTTGGAAAGAAAAAGAAAAGCTCAGTGCATTGTGTGTTAGTGTTTCGGTGGGTAGGAGAACCAATTGGGGCAGCCATTCTCTCTTTCTCTTGAAGCAATATTCAGCATCCTTTCTGTCAACATTTGGGGCTGGTTTGTTCTCTGTTTCCCACTCTCCATTTCCAGCAACTATTGGAGGGTTTGTTCATCTATTTGGTGAGGTCTTTCCTCTTTGTTATTGGTGATTGTTTGATACACCTTACGGTATTTGTAAGGTCTTGTATCTCTTTGTAAACTCTTTTGTAAGAACCTTTGTTGATAGTGGAATCGGACTCCGGTCCCATGGACGTACCTCACATATTTGGGGAAACCACGTAAAATTTCTTCTGTTCATTTGGTTTGTGGTTTGGGCATTTCAGATTTTAGTTTGCTGCAGTTACATTGTTTCCAAATTGCACAATGCCTCTTTACAAATTGCTTCTTTGGTGAGTTAGTCTAAAATCTTAAATCAGCTCAGGAAATCCTACTCTATCTACACTAGCAATAGATACTCTAATCAAATGTGCTCATGGAAATAGGACTCTGTTCTAGATTCAATGCAGAGAACAATGAAAGAGGTCCAGTCCACTTAAAGTCGACTGACTTAGAGATGAGTCGAATTCCAGTATCGGAAGGGCTTGGGCCCAATTGTACAGATGTACCCTTTCTGCAAATGGACCCGAAAAATTATAGGGATTAAGCGTTATCCACTGCTAGAAATATGAGAAAATATCATAAAGATTCCCCACCTATGGACAACGACAAAACTTCACTTGTAAATTGTAAGTAACATAGTTTTCATTCAAAAAGAGCATCAAATGGAATTCTACCCAGGAACAACAAGCTTCAAGGATTTGGTAGCAGTACCTATCTTGTGGATGAAAAACAGAGACGAAGAAGAAGAAAACTGACGACCTAATGCAAAAATAACAGTAGCATACTCAGCATAAGATGGTGACAGATCTAGTGTATATATAGTATTATCTAACGACATCATCTAAAATTTCAACTAACCTCATCAATTTGAACAATATAGATGAAGGATAGCCCTTGTCTGTCCGCAACTTGACTTCTGGCAAAGTGCCCTCCGAAGCTTGGTCTTCACTAACTGTTGGCTTTTGAATAAGATCATTTAAGTTGCAAGTGCAACGCTCCAGTGCTAGATACACGAAATCTCGGTCTGATTCTTTTCCATACAATCGAACAATATTTAGATGGCTGTCCGATACACTAAGATTCCGGTGTTCTTTGGAAGCAACATCGTGATAGGCCTTGACAAGACGTTTCACAGCAACTGGACGACCTTCATAAGTTCCCTCGACTACAATGGTACCATTGCTTCCCGTAGCAATCTCTCTGTTGGAGACAAACAATTTACCAATTGTGCATCCATCTACACTTTCGTTCACTCCTTGATTGAGTTTCTCATCAGATCCAACACCAGATGAGGTGCGGCCATTACTTTTTCTTTTTCCTGGCCAGATGAGGAGGTCGTAGAGCCATTTGATGGGCTTGAAGGTGCAAGGTAGGCCGATTATGGTTGCCCCGAGGATGGGGATGAAGACGAGGATGCCTGTGAGGGCGACGTGGAGGACGACCAGGAGGACGACCAGGAGGACGTCGGGGATGGTGACGATGGTCATGAGGAGGATGCCTGCGCCAGTGACGAGGAGGGATTTCGTCGTGTAGAGGAGAAAGAAGAAGCTGGTGATGAGACAGCCGAGGAAAATGCAGATTCTAAAGCTCATGGGGAGGTATAGGAAGCTCGTGCCGAAGAATACGAAGTTAAGGATGATGCAGAGGGCATTAGGGACGTTGAGGATGTGGGATTTCGTCTTGTACCCGTAGAGGAGAAGGAAGCTGGGGATGAGACAGCCGAGGAAAATGCAGACTCTTAAGCTCACGGGGAGGTAGTAGAAGTTCGCGGAGACGAATCCGAAGAGAAGGAGGGCTCTTCGGAGGGTGTGAGAGGAGGAACTCGCTTCTTTTGAGGATGTCGTCATATTCTGTGTAGTAGTACGTATATAATGGAGAGAGAGAAGATTGGGTTTTTATATCTGCCAATTCTGTGGATGGACTGTGGAGTGGAGGATTTCGATTCTTGAGGATCGGGCAATGGAGATGAAGGATAAAAAAATGTATGTAATTGTGAGAGAGAGAGAGAGACAGAGAGAGAGACAGAGAGAGGGAGGAGGAGGATGATGATGGGTTTTGTAAGGAAAAGTGAAGACTTGAACAAGAAAGACTGAACAGAATCTTTACTAATTGACCAGAAAAGTAGAGAGAGAGAATTCAGTTCCGTTCTTGATTTTTCTCCCTTGAGAATGAAATGGGATACACAGCTGGACTTATCTTCCAATAACGCCAGCTCAGCACTCTTAATAAACTGAACGGAATCTTTACTAATTGACCAGAAAAGTACACGTCCATTAACCACTAACCACTAAGTAACCACTATCTAAATATGATTAGCTACTATACTAATGATGATTCTGTCTAACATTTTGACACAGAAGGTGGTTAAGTTTGTGGATATGAGGATTTAGGTGATGTCGGTCGTATGGGGCCACGCTCCCGCTTGTTTCAGGTGAGTTTTTTTTTTTTTTTTTAAATTAATACTAATATTATTCCTTCCGTTCCAATTTGTTTGTCCAATTTGAAATATAACTTTTTTAGAGAACACAATTATTGCACCCATAAATGCTCAACTTTCCCAAAATTGCCCTCCTAACTTTTTGAAAAAGAGTACTTTAGTTCAAATGGTAAGGGACAAAAAGGTAATTTTGTTAGCTTTTGGTCCCTTAGTCTTCCAAAGTGGATAAACATTTTGGGACAAGTAAAAGTCAAAAAGTGGACAAACAAATTGGGACGGAGGAAGTAACACTTAAATATGTACTTCCTCTGTCCCAATTTACTTTGTCATTTTCAGGAGTTTGTGTAACTTTTCAATTAATTATATATTGTAATTTATTATGTTTTAGGAGATTTCGAAAATATTGAATTATAGAATAAATCGAGATCTATTAAATAAGATCCATATTAATATAAAATTCATTTCCACTTTAAAATATATAACCAATTTTTTAATCCAATTAGAATAGAACTGTGACAAATAAATTGGGACGGATGGAATATTTTTGTATGGAGTTTTTAAATTTCTATCCTCAAACTTCATCTCTTATAAATTTTTATCCGGCACTTTTTGAACAGTAAGCTTCCATCCCTACTTTTAAATAATTTTAGAATTACCTTATATATATATATATATATATATTATGTGTGTGTGTGTGTGTGAAAGAGATTTTTGGAACTAAAAAGTAATCTTGAAGGTCCACTAACCTCATTTTAGAATAGTCACCCCTAATTTTAATCTCAAAATTTCAGGGAAATCTTTAAAACCTCGCACCCCTAATTTCGGCAGCTATTCCCCATCGCACCCCACTTCGAAAACTGAACCAAACAAACGGCGAGACGACGGCCGGAATCCGACGCTGGAATCTCTTACAACAAGTGTCTGCCGAGCAAACGTTGGAATCTTGAAGATCATCTATTCCAGAAGGTTTAAAGAGTCTCGGATATGTGTCCTTTGATTTGCTATTTTATTGGGAAAGGTTTGGGGATCATAAGACCGAAAAGGTGAAGCTGCCCCGGTTTACCATTATTTGTAAATATGTGTAGAGTTTTGTTCGACAAAAGCTTTAAATTAGCTTCTTGTGTACATATTGGATCAAGTTTTTTTTATTTACGATTCCTTGTAGCTGGTCGTTGCATTGACGGGAAAGGCAATATCGTCGTCCGACACGGCTTCGTCGGCGGTCAAGTACTGGAAGATTGCTCAGCGGAGGCCTTCCCGATGGAGCCGTCGACTCGGACCAAAAACAGAGCTGTCGACTCGGAAATGTCATCCTTTCGCCGGTGGAGAAGAGGCCAGAGTAGGCTGAATCGGTGTCGGGGGAGTGGTTTGGACCGAAAACAGAGCGGCAGTGCGGTGGTCCTCCTCCTTCTCCTTGGCGGTCTTCTGTCATTTTGGTGAGGGGTTGGGGTTGTAGTGTGGGTGAATGTCCTGATTATTCTCCACAAGTTCATCAGTGATGGAGTCCATTTTTGGGCGAGGGCTGTGAATCATGAAAAAACGTGGCGTATTATGTGTTTTCATGATTTTTATGGTTTTTTTTTTGTGTTTTTATGATTTTCATGAATAAAATATGGTGTATTCATATTTCTCATGATGTATTCATGAAACATATGATCGATTAATTTATTCATGTTTTTCATTGTCAATTAAAAACATGGTGCATTCATGTTTTTCCATGTTTCTTGATTAATTTATTCATGTTTTCATATCTTTTGATTAATTTATTCATGTGTTTTCACAAATAAAATATGATGTATTAATTTTTTTAATTTAATCATGAATTTTTGTGAAATTGGTCGAACCATATTTACGTAAGTTTATAATATACTACGATCAATTTATGAAAATTCATGAAAATTAAAAATTTGAAAATTCACGAAATTAAGGAAATAAAATGGTTTATAATATATCCATTAAAGATTTTAAAAATACAATCCATTAATGAACCCATGATTTTAGGTAACAATAATAACTATAATCCTACTAATTTAGGAAGAAAATATAAACCTATATATGAGTATCTTATTAAAAGAGTAATATAGATAATTCACCATCTAAAAGGATGAAAATATAACGGTTCAAAAAGTGTTGGATGAAAACTTATAAAGAGATTAAAACCGAGAACTATTCTTTAAGTTCCCCATTTGTATTAAGTGCTATTTAAATCCTTTAAAAATGTGTTCGTTTTGGATTCTAAAACCTAATTTTCTCTCTGTGCCACGGTCTCCCAGAAGTTTTTATTTATCTCTTTCCTCTTCTATCTCTATCCACGTAGAGCATTTCCACTCCTTATTTAAATGTTTACTCAAATTTGAGTAAAAATTTGGATAAAAACTTGATTTGGTATTGTGTGTTCTAATGGATAAACTCAAACTCAAAAACAAATATGCTCAAATTTGAGTAAAAACTTCATTAATGACAATAGTATAAATTTAAAGGTGTGAAATTTGCCTTCAAAAATTTGAGTAAGAGTTTGAGTCTTAACCAAATTTGGTATAGGTTTGGGTAAGGAGTGAAGAAGGGTTTTTGATGATTTTTAATCAAATTTGAGTTTGAGTCAATATTTGAGTAAGGAGTGGGGATGCTCTTACTACTCAAAAAAAGCTCTCTCAAATTCTAAACAAACAAACTATAGGTTTCCGAAATTTGAAATTTCAAAATCTTGTTCATAGTTCGGCCCCTTTTACAAAATCATAGTTCCTTCCCTCTCATTCACCCACCAAATTTGCTACTAAATCAAGGACGGGGATCATCCTAGCCCAATTTCTCCCACAAACTCCTGCCATCTACCTATGCTTCTCTCTCTCTCTCTCTCTCTCTCTCTCTCTCTCTCTCTCTTAATTTTTTCCGAGCCCCGTTCAACTAAATAAATCAACTGGCTTATTTTTTTGTCTTTATTCAAATTTTTTTCTTATTTGTTAGTTTTTCGTCAATTTTTTGGGGATTATTGCATCGTCATGACGAGAGGAATCTAAAATGTAAAAAATTATGATTGAAATCTAATTTTTTTGAATAAAAACGAAAAAATTAGCTTATTGACTTATTTTTGTCTTTATTCAAAAAAAAGATTTCGATAATAATTTTTTACTTTTAGATTCCTCTTGTCATGACGATATAATAATCCCCAAAAAACTGACAAAAAACTAACAAATACAAAAAAAATTTTGAATAAAGACAAAAAATAAGCCAGTTGGCTCATTTAGCCAAACGGGAAAGCAAAACCCAGTTTGTAACTCATTCTCTCCCGTCGTCCCTTCCATGGCCTTCAATCGTCGTCCACATCAACCCACTCGCAGATCAATCTGATCCTCTTATTAGGAACCGCCTGCCTACTGCCTCAATAGATTTCTTTTAAATCCCTGCCTCATTTGTAACCCATACACCAAATCCCGCTCTCCAAATTAGCTCGCAATCAATGCATGCATACAAATAATAGACAGAGCAATGGTTGATTTTGGTAAAGCATAGCCATTTGAAGTTGGGATTTCTCAGATCATCCTATTTTCTTGTGTTAAAAATATGGAGTTGAATCAAGATAGAATGTAAGTGCTGGGTATGGTGGTACTGAAAATTAATTCAAATTGTATGAGTTTTCCGTGAACTGGAGCAGTTATTGTGTTGAGATAGGGTTAAGGTATAACATAGATGGGTTGGGTTGCCTATAATTTGCTTTCTCTGTTTTGTTGCTGTTTAATTGTCCGTAACTTTGTGGAAGAAAGTGAGTTGGCGAGAAAGGGAATGTTGATGGCAGAAGTTTGTGGGAGAAATTGGTCTGGGATAATCCCAGCCCTTGATTTAGTAGTAGATTTGGTGGGTGAATCATAGCCACAAACTTGACCAACACTTGACAGGATCCAAGCCCTGGTTTTGATGGGCTATTTTTCTGTACAAATTTCTGGGTTTTTGAAGATGATCCGATAAAGTGTTATGCCCCAGGGTCAACTCACCCTCTCAGTCACTACACACTACATAGCCACACATAGAGGTGTAAAAGAGTCGAGCTGAATCTATATATTTTGAGTCGAGATGAATCTGTTCACGAACTTATATATTGATATGTTCGAGCCGAGCCGAACCTATATATTTCGAGTTGAGACGAACCTGTACGAGCCGAGCCCTACTAGGTTCGAGCTCGGCTCGTTTGATAAACGAGCTGCAAAATAGAGCTCAAGCTCACTCATTTAGCTTTCGAACTAAGCCAAACCAAGCCCTTATCGAACCAAACTCGCGAACTGCTTAACTCATTTACAGCCTTAGGCCTACACGACACACCTCTAACACAAGCTTATATAGGCAGGAGAGGAGCCAAGAGCATTAAAGGCTCCTCACACGTGAAATCTCCCAGAAGATTTTCCAGGCTGTCATCCGGCAGCCTTTCTTGACTTCAGGATCTCATTCACACCATACATGTGGTGAATTTCCAACATAAAGATGATCCTCTTCTCTCTCTCTCTCTCTCTCTCTCTCTCTCTCCTCATCGAGGAAAGCTGCCAAAGGGCAAAGGGGACCATCTTGTCTACCGGTACAGAAAAAGTGTACAGATTTTGCGTATAGATTTTGTGTAGTGCCAACTACGGGTCCCATACAAATAATTCGAGCCGTTCATTAAATGTAAAACAATTTTTTAAGGGTCTCCGCAAAAAATCAGTTTAATCCGAAATATATAGATACTCAATCCAATCATCTAACTTTTGATTTCGATTCCCGGATAATGAAACATTCTATAATTGGATTGAGGGCCCGTTCCGGAACGTAGAATAAGTCCTTATTTTTTAAGAAGGCAATTTCAAACTCAAAAATAATGGGTTTATTAAAATTTAAAAATATGCAATATGGATCTTATTTGAAAGATCTAGATGAGATCTTTTATACGGTGTAAAAAAAATTAAAAAATTATTTTTTACTTACACTATTTTTGAGTTTGAAAATATGAAATAAGTACTTATTTTTTAAGAAGGTGTTCCGGAATGGAGCCTGAGTATCTATAAATATTGGATTGAGTATTTATAAGTATTGGATTGAACTTATTTTTCGCGGAGGCCCTTGAAAAACTGTTTTACATTTAATGAACGTTCGGATCATTTGTGTGGGACCCGTAGTAGGCCCCACACAAAATCTGTACGCAAAATCTGTAGACTTACCGTTTTCCCACTTTCTTTGATTTTGGCTGTAAATAGGGCTACAATGGTTGAGAGTTTAGTTTAGTTTAATTTTGATAGTGAGTGGAGAGAGAAATAAAGTAATAATTGAAGATATGAGTAATGATTGGAGAAAGATAGAGAGAGATGAGAAAGTAATAATTAAAAAATAGGATAATAATTTGAGAAAGAAATAGAATAATGATTGAAAATAAAACTAAAACTCAAATGTTAACCGAACAAAGCAATGATTGAATTTTGCAGCTAATTACACTTCACCAATAAGAGCCCTGTTTTTAACTCTAAATTATCTCTTGTGCTTACACGACTTAATCGAGAGATCCCTTGATCGACAGCAAACACCGGTATGTATCAATGGGTATTTTTCACAAACCCATGTAAATTTGAATTCTATGTATAAAATGCATCAATACATGTAATTTTTTTTTGGTAGTTACTTTGCCTGGGCTCCATCCTTCCTAACATTTTTTGTATTTTTTGATTTGTGTGTTTTATTCGACTCTTTTGAGTAATTGTTAGATACACGTTATATTCATTGAATTAGTCATCCTTTTCGACAAGAGGAGTAACAAAAGTACAAAATAAAAGCGAAAAGCTAATTCTAGAATTCTTGTGTGTTGCCAATCTACTTTTTTTTTTTGTCAATTGTCCAAAAGGCATCAAACACCACACTAAGCACTCACGCACTTGGTGAGACTCGAAACCTCACATTCCAGGTGAAATAGATGATGACGTGCCATTGAGCTACAAGCCCGTTGCCTTGCCATTCTACTTTGATTGTGTTTACTGTGCTTGTGGTTGATTGTGCTAGTGTGATTGTGGTCCCCAACATGCACAAAATCTACACCAATTCTAGAATAACACAACTATGGCCAAATTAATTTGCTAACACAAAATTGACCGCACCTCACTTCAGTGGGGTAGCTAGAAATTAATGATAGTGGAGACACATTTTAAACACATTTCAAAAAGAATCGTAATAAGTAACACCAAAATAATAAAAGAATGCTTGTGCTAAAAATAATAAGAAAGGTAATAATTTTATCGGTCTTGCTAACCTCCACCAACTAGACGGAGGATAATATGCTAATAATTTCAAACATGTTGGGATAACAATGCATATTTCACGGATATTAATACACTTTCCTAAATATCAATACACTTTTATCGGATGTCAATACATCTTTTACCTATTATCATACATCTTTTGGGCGGATGTTAGAATAATCCTTCAAACTTTATGCTTAAGCCTCTACTTTCGTAACGCGTTGTGGATTCTATCGACAAAGACAAGAGTGCTTTCAAAATTGTGAATAATTAATAAAGTATAATGCATATAACTCATGGTTTTGCCACTTACAAATTTGAACATTATGCATTGGTAAGTGGTGGCCCTTTTTTTTTTAATTAAACATTTCACTTCGCAAGTGTAGTGGAATTGTTGTAATATTTGAAATAAAAAGTTGAAAATGAAATGATACACAAAATATGATAAAGTGATTAAACAAAGAACAATTTTAAGAAGCCAATTTATAAGAAAATTACAAAATCTGAAGAAAAAAAGAGTATTCAGTGGGGACCCGTGCCCCCACTCATCCTCAAGTGGCTCCAAAACTGCCTCACTTCCCAATGATCACAACCCATTTAGGTGAATTTTCCATGACCCTGAACTTTCATACTTAAAATCAGAATCTTTCTATATTTATGTTTTGTGAATCCTTCAACTGAATGAAATTCTCATTATTTGACAACAGTTTCCTTAATTTTGCAACTGTCTTTGGATGTTATTTTTCTCTTAGAATGCCAATTTTTTTGTTTTGTTTTTGGGTAATCAAACCATTTATTAGGATGCTCAAGCAAGAGGAGATCCTCAAGGGGTTGCAATCATTGAGGCACAAGACTATACAAGAAAAAAACCAAAACAGCCACTAATCAAAATGAGCATAGAAGATAAAAGAGTAGTTTTTCCCAACATAAATCTGTACTTATTACGCTTCTAAAAGAAGAACACCTTGATTTATAAGTATTTTGTAAGGGATTAAGCGTTATTCTCTATCAGAAATATCAGAAAATATCATTAAGATCCCCACCTATGGACCACGGCAAAACTTCATGGCCTTAAAGGATTGGATAAATACTCTATTCGTACATTGTAAGTAACACAATTTTTATTCAAAATGAGCATCAAATGGAATTCTCGGCATGAGATGGTGACAGATAGCATCCACATTGAGTGTGCTAACTAGTGTGTTTAATTATGTGTGTTAAGACTTAGCAAACAGAAGTGCATTTTTTGTGCCACAATATTTGTGTTAGTTTGTGTTAAATCTTATAGTGTATTAGCATGTGTATCAAGTTTGACAATTATGCTAGCAAACAATAAGTAGGTCCCACCTCTATAATTCAAACACCAATCATAAAATATAAATGGGGAATGCTAGGTATAAAGAAAACTTATCCCGAAAGTACCCTGAAAACAGCAATCAATGGTTGAGAATCACTTTGATGATTGTGTCACACACATCAAAGTGAATCTCAACCATCAGTTGATCTTTTCGGGGTAGTTTCGGGATAAATTTTCTCTGTCCCTAGCATTTCTGAATAAAATATTCACTACTCCTAATACACACTTGTGGGACCCATTTTTTTTTAACACACAAATTTACCAAACTTATTGTGGATATTCTAACACACTTCTATGTTATCAATATCTAATACACACTTGTGGGGCCCATTTTTATCCTAATACACAATTTAATAAACATTTTAACATACAAATATACCAAGAACTCCATTGCGGATGCTCCAGACATCATCTAAAATTTCAACTACCTCATCAATTTGAACAATATAGGTGAAGGATAGTCCTTGTTTGTCCACAACTTGACTTGTGGCAAAGTGCCGTCCGAACGGAGTTTAACTTCGATTGTATGGAGTTGAAGAAGACCAAGATTTCGTGTATCTAGCACCGGAGCTAGCTTTCCACTTGCAGCTTTAAGAATTACAATTACATGACATTACTTTAATCATGTGAGATCTGCAAAAACTAAATTAAATCTAATCCAGATCTATCTAATAAGAATAAATTCTACGTAGGACAATCAACTATTGGCCTTCAATAAAATTTGACTTCTTGACTGCTGAAGTGCACAAGAATGGATGATCTAGACTAGAACTGGTAGGTTAAACAAATCACTTATACCCTTCTCTGTTTTCCATTGGTTATCCTCATAATAGATAAATGTAAACATGTATGTTTTCCATCTCCCATACAGAGATCGAGAATTTCCCATACCAAGTTCAAAATACTAGAACCCAACTTGGTAGGACTTTGATAAGTCACATTATACCCCGTACATGTTTTCCAAATTTAGAAACTAGAAAACACTTTCTAGCCAAACAGAACTTATTTCTAATTAAACATGAAAAAAAATTCTTCATTGAACTTTGGTTTCTGTCATATCAAGCACTGGAAAAATGAAAATGAAAGAGAAACATTTTAATCTTAACGAATCGTAAGTGTATAGATGATTTTGTGACCTACACAAATTCCAAACACCACAAATAAAATCCAGGTCCAATAATTCATTCATTCCAGTAGATTATGTTCCCAGAACATACTCTTGTCTTCAATCCACATTTTTTCTTGACAGAGACACGGAACTAATGAATTCCATGTACAAAAATCAGGAACAACACCTTTATCCACCATTTGCAGTAGCAGCAACAAAGTCTTTTGGAAATCCCCTTTTCTACAAAGAGCTTCAACCAAAGGAATAAAGCTCTCAACATCAGGCAAGCAACCTCTTCCAACCAAATCCTCCAGCAGTTTCACTGCATTGCTAATTTTCCTCTCCTTACATAGCCCAATAATTACTGAATTAAACGTCGTTGCAATGGCAAAATAACCGCCACTAATCATGTCGTTCATAAGCTCAAATGCTTCTTTGATAAGCCCTTTTTGGCAAAATTCATGGATTAAGCTCAAATACACGAGAACGCTTGGAATCCCCCCTTCTTCAGTCATTTGATCATATACCCTCTTCGCGTCGTCAATACTACCTTCTTTACATAACCCTAATATCCTAGAGCTCCTTTCAATAGCTCTAGGAAAAAGTTTCCCCATTTTAGACAAAAACTCAAAAGCTTTGTTTAATCGATTTTCCTTGTACAAACCATATATGATATGGTTGAAAGGACTAATACGACCCCCCGATCCCCCTTTACTGTCTTCCATCAATTCCAAAATCTTAAACCCATCATTCGTTCTTCCTCCAGAACACAAACCGTTGACAAAAGTATCGAACGTGACAAAATTCCAGCGGATTCCAACCGTTTTCATTTCTTGAAACATGTCCATAGCTGAATCCAACATCCCAGATTCACAGAAGCCAGAAATCAATACATTGTACGTCTCTACATTTGGCAAAGATCCCTTTCTCTCCATCTCCTTCAAATAGCCAACTGCGATTTTTGCTTTTCTTTTCTTACAAAAGCGCTTGATCAGGGTGTTATAAGCCACTACATCGACACTACCACCATTGCTCTTTACTCTTTCTAAAACTTCAACCACCTCAATAACATGGCCTTCATTACATAAAATTTGGATAACCTTAGTCACAGTGACAACATCAGGCACACAATCATTACCGAAGCTCTTCTCCAACATCACAAGAGCTTGCGCTCATTCCCTTCACGACAATATGCCGATATCAATATATCAAAAGTCACTTCATTGGGTTTCAACATTTCATTCATCAAGCTCCTTGCTCTTCCAACCTTCCCATTCTTACAAAGAGCATGCAGCAATGTGTTGTATATAACAGTATTCGGGATCAGCTAGTTGAAAATATGGTTCTTATATTTTCCTTTAAATTAAAGGTGTCTCATATGGTTCATTGTGCTTTTTGGCTTTGGAAAAGAAAGCGTGGCCCCATGCATTTTCATTTAGACATTAGATAGATTATTTTGAGTCAAGCGTGCGATAAGAAATCCTTAATTTCTTATGCAATGAATATTATCAACTCAAAAGTCATAGTAATATCTAGGCTACGAAAATGAAATTTGCAATGACTAATCAGTATTCACATGCCATTTTCCTTATTTCTTACGTCATTCTTTCATTATTAAGTCAAACTTACACGTATGTAGCTCAACTAATTCTGGAGGACTAATTCCACCATCCACTAACAAGGGCCCCAATTAAAGCTGGAGCAAAAGCCCGTATGGTGCTGCCCGCTAAATATCTCATATTGATAGATGATTTCCCCTCCCCACATCCTATAATTGCATTCAAAGACTACAATTATAGGATGTGAGATCCGCAAAAATTAAATGAAGTCTAATCCACAACAATCTAAATAAACTAGTAGTAGTAAATAACGAAAAACTACTATGCAGGAGAACCAGTAAGCAACTATTGCCTTCGATAAAATTTGACTTCTTAATCGAACAATGTAAAGTATTCAAGACTGGCCACTAAAGCAAAACACAACTGACTACTCTTCTCTGTTTTCCAATGGTTATCCACATGGATAAATGAATGTTCTCCATTTCACATAAAGAGATCAAAAGTTTACCATTTCAAGCACGCAACTGGTTTTTTGATCCGCGAAACAAAAATTCATAAAAATGCGATAACGGGTACATAGGTAAAAGGGCCTAGCCTAACATAAGTGACATGAAAAGTCATGAAGTCTATGCAAGGCAAGGAAAAGAGACAAATCTTCCAACGAAACGTTGAAAGAAGAAAAAGAAACAAGCATAAACTTACAACTGCATTATTAAAATTGCCATAGGAACGTGAGAGCACATTGCTGGCTTTTGCATTCTAGATGTAGCTCAGTAGCTCACATATCCCGTAATCAATTCTTATGGCCGTTTACGAATTTCGAATAGTACCGACTGCCAGAACTTATGTGGGCATTAGGATTTGGATAAAAAAAAAATACATGGGACATTGCACAATGTCGATTCACAAATTGCTTTTCGGTTCAATACGTCTAAAATCTTAAACATAATCAGCTCATGAAATCCTAATCTATGATCTGTGAGTAAGGGATTAAGCGTTATCCAGTACTAGAAGTACCAGAAAATATCATAAAGATTCCCCACCTATGGACAACGACCAAACTTCATGGCCTTAAAAGCATTGGATACAACATCTACTCTATTTGTAAATTATCTAAAAATGATAGTGGCATACTCAGCATGAGATGGTGACAGATCTAGTGTAGGAGTATAATCTAACGACATTATCTAAAATTTCAACTGACCTCATCAATTTCACACATCCATCAACAACGTACTTCAATCATAATCAAGGTACAACCATAGTTACATTTGTACACAAGTTAGAAGTGATGATCAATTACGATCACACATCCATCAGTCAGTAGGACGCAATACCGGGCATTCTGCAATCTCATGTATTCTGTTGGAACATAAACTTAAACTACACTACCTTTGAAGTACTTGTTAAACCATTTTTCCTCTCTACAGTACTTATGCAGGACTTTATACACTTCCATCAACAATTTCGGAAACCGACTCCTAAAATAGCCATCAAATTTTCAGGTACCGGTCGTAGAGTATCCTAAAATGAACACCAGTAATCAAACTAGTATCACCTACAATGGAATGACGAGACTGATCCTCGAAATCTTAAAAGATTGGTAATTATGTACCAATACCAATTCGGCAAAGGAAGAGTACAAAGCAGAACAAATTCTATGCATGCAGTAGTTAAAGTTTGAAAGGGAACTCAATTTTTTCAAATATCTGAACATATTTAAGTGTATAAATTCAATCTCCAAGTGTTGACATGAGAAATGACCTGAATTTCACGATGAATATCGAAGAAATGATTCTTCTTGTTCCGGATGAATCGGAGTAAGTCACGAACACGGTCATAGTAATAACACCTTTGGTTGTCGATTTCATTAAGCAATGCTGGTTCTATCTTTGTCCCATTCTAATAGTACCATGTTTTTGCCTCGTTCTGATCCTGGTATTATGCCTAAAACACAGGGAGCTCTGTGCTGTAATTCTTTTAAAATAGCAGATCCAAAGTCTTCCTGTTGTACCCTATCGCTCACATCACGAAGAAACGATAATCCCTTATCAGAATCCCAAAACATTGGATGAATAAGCACCTCCGATGCCTTTGGCCTACAAAAAATTTTGACTCATAAAAATTTGTTTTACAAAAATGAACTTAAAGAAAAAGAACTAAAAATCCCTCAAAAGCGAATAAGATCAGTGTACTAAATGCAAAAGCTGCTGTAAATATAGTCAATAACAAAGTTGGAATGTGCCTTACCTTACGTATCACTTAAGGTTACTGTATAATCTGTTCAATGGGTAAAAAAAATTTTACAAATTCTGAGAAGGAAGTATATATAATGGTCTTTTAAACTTGTAAACTGTATGAAACAGCTTAGACAATTTTTAGTTGTCTATTTTAGTCGTTTTAGGCTAAAACACAAAAGCACAAAAGCTTGTCATTCTATCTATAGCACAAAAAGGCTCTACTTTTCAGCTCAAACAACTTAGATTTTCGAAGTCCCACCCTCGCTATAAAAAGAATACGTGACTTCTTAGCCCAAACAACTTTGCTTTTCTTTAGCTGGCGTTTTTCTTAGAATTTAGAAAGCAAAAAAACTTGACTTTTTAGATATATCAAACGCAGCCTTAGTGGTCCCTCTTCACAGCAAAAAAAGAAACAGCTAAGCATCTTGCCGTCTCCAAACGGCATGGAAGACAACATATTGAAGAGGCGACAAGTCATAACTATTGTTGTGTAGTCATCAACAGAGGTGGCTCTACATGGATGGTTCCATGGTCAACTGAACACCCAAAACAAATTTTTTTTTTTGTTTAGAATACATATAAAGTGTTTTTGGTCTAACATTACTTTGAACACCCAACTCAAATGTCAATGCAATTGTAATAGTCTTGAACAATGTTTTCAAATTGGGATACGTATTGTGTATCGTTTTTTTCACTTGTATAGTTAGTATCGAGATACGTATCGTATATCTTGAAATACGTTTGCTGGAAGAGTAAGAGTTTCTGTTATGTAGTTAGACAACATTTTTGGAAGAGGGAGAATACGTAGTTAGACAACATTTTTGGAAGAGGGAGAATACTAAAGACAAGAGTGGGGCTTTTTTTGGCTTGGTACAAAATGGTTAGAATTCATCCCTATTTGTACTACTCCATGGAAGACTCTAGTATAAAGATATTTTCATATAAGATAAATTTGAGATAATTCTAGAATTACACATGAGACAAACTCTCAAAAAAAAAAAAAACTCTAGATATTTCACAAGAATATTCTAGAGCGCTAAATATTTTAAAGTTTCTAAGAACTAGATATTTATATCTTTTTCGATTATATCTATCATATTTAGGTTTTGTCAATTGGAGCTTTGTCAAAATTCTAAATTTATTTTATGTTTTAACAACGTTAATCATAATTAAAATATAATTAAGAAGTAGATACACTTAATAACACCAACAAACTATGCTTATATTTAAAAAAAAATTTAAGATGCAAAATTTCAAATCTCTCAACAGAAGCCTATTACATTATGGCTTTATGCTACATTTGTTAGGAAAATAAAAGTAAGACAAAATACAATCGAAGTATGATTCTTTCTTTTATACAAAACTTACATTGAGGTTGAATTTCTATTAAAGGGTTTATAATTAGATCAAACGGCTTAGATTAATGCATTTGGGATTTCGCTTCTTGAGATAAGGTCCGACTTTTTTTGAATAAATAATCGTAGGATACGTACAGAATAGGATACACGTATAAATCGTAAGATACGTGATCGTATCGTATGATTTTTATACAAAAAATATACATGATGGGATACGCATCCTTCTCCAAAGGAGACGATACAAATCGTAAGATATGTATCATATATTGTAAGTTTTTAACAATTATGGTCTTTAACACCTAACCCCAAACCAATTAAACACTCCATACCCACTTACAATCCATCAATCCAGGTAATTCATATTTGAATACTCAACAAATTACCTCAAATACAGCTCACAATCATAATAAAAAAAAAAAGAAAGAGAAAAAGAACCATCTATATTGTTGATGGCTTAAATGTGTTAATTTTGCATTTATGAAAATAACTATATTTTTTTTTTGTTTAGTTAGCTTATAGAATTACGGATAAAAGCTTTAAAAAATTCAACTACGTTGCAAAATTCCTTTAACTTTCTAATATTCCTTCGAATTAAGACTACGATAAAATATCTCATAATGTCATCTTAAAAAGCAACATATTTTTTAAATGGTCTACCCAACATACTTGCTACAATTTTATTCAAAGGGAATTTAGTAGATTAATACGCTGGTTAAACGTTGATACAAAATATGAAAACTCGTCTAAGACAACTGTAAAAAACTATACCCCCTCATTCTCGAAACACTGTCTAGTACGCAATACGACAACTTAAAAAAAAAAAACTATTTTTTTTTGTAAAAAACACAGTATATATTTTAGTTCTCATTTTGTCTCGTAGTTCTTTTTTTTTTAGAATAGAGGCTATGTTTTTTTACCGCACTATTTATACTAATTTATGAGATTTTGTACATATATTATTGGTTAATAAATTAGCTAGTAGAATTAAGGTAATTTTTGAACACCCTACCACAAATTCCCGGAGCCGCCAGTGGTCATCAAGCCACAATCTCCTTGCATCTTACGGTAATTCCGCCTTTTGATCCAATAAATGGTCAAACAAATCCACAGCTTCTGGAATATGCTTCACTAAGAAGAGTTTAACTTTGCCCTTTACAATGTTCATGTCGCGCTCAAGTGGGCCACCAAACAGATTTTTACCTCCGGTGATACAGTAAAAGAGGACACAGCCTAAGCTAAACACATCCATGGCACGCGTTTGGCGCCCATGGAGAAGCAGTTCAGGAGCTTACCATCCTGAAGTTCCACAACCTGTAATAGCTAATGAAATTAAATAATTTGAATAGGAATAGTGAAAGTGTATGTGAAAAAATACACTTACCATATATAATTTAGATGTATACCATTGGGTGGTGGTTAGCATTTCCCATATAGTATATATCAACAAAAATCAAACCTTAATATTTTTTATTTGAACTACAGAACACGCCATTGGCATATCTAATACCTTGAAGCGATGCTACCAGTAATATATGGGAAACAAGTGGGATCATGCAATATTTCTAGAGAATACTGGCAATTAAAATAATTTCCACGAACTAAGGGGCCGTTCTATATAAATCATAAATTTCCACATTATTAGGGGTACTAGAAAACTATTAGTAATAAGTTTATGTACACTGGTAGGAAATCAAGAAAAAAATTGGTTGCAAAAAGGTTTAAAATCTAGCAAAGCAAATCAAGAGGCAGATTCCATATGACCATAAAGATTCAAACAGAGGATCTATGCAGTTGCTGCCATAATAGCTAGTCAAGAATACTTGCCAGTAGCATGATTGTCTAAGAAAGATTTATCCCCCACAAGACGCTTGCTGATACCCATATCAAAAAGCTTTGCACAAACAAATCCTTCTTTGACTATCAACACATTTTAAGGCTTCAAGTCTCGATGAACCATCCCCAATTCATGCAAATGCACAAGCCCAGAAACCATATCCCTGTATTACGAAAGGAAATAAAATCATATCAAGCAAATACGGAGATAAAAAATGATACTCCCACACATAGTAGTGTATGTGGAGTCCACATGTATGTGAGAGGTTGTGTTTGATGTTGTGTTTGGATTGTTGTGTGAGTATCATTTTTGATCTCCGTATCTGCTTGATATGATTTTATTTCCTTTCGTAATACAGGGATATGGTTTCTAGGCTTGTGCATTTGCATGAATTGGGGATGGTCCATCGAGACTTGAAGCCTCAAAATGTGTTGATATTTAAAGAAGAATTTGTATGTGCAAAGCCTTCAGATATGGGTATCAGCAAGCGTCTTGTGGGGGATAAATCTTCCTTAGGCAATCATGTTACTGGCAGGTATTCTTGACTAGCTATTATGGCAGCAACTGCATAGATCCTTTGTTTGAATCTCTGTTTGAATCTTTATGGTCAAATGGAATCTGCCACTTGATTTGCTTTGCTAGATTTTAAACCTTTTTGCAACCAATTTTTTTCTTGATTTCTTACTTGTGTATAAAAACTTATTACTAATAGTTTTCTAGTACCCCTAATAATGTGGAAATTTATGATTTATATAGAACGACCCCTTAGTTTGTGGAAATTCCAAAATCAATGCAGAGAACCATGAAATAGATCCAGTCTGTTTAAAGTTGACCGACTGAGAGATAAGTTGAATTCCAACTAACCTCATCAATACAAAAATTATACTGGCACACTTAGCATGAGATGGTGACAGATCTAGTGTAAAATCTAAGGACATCATCTGAAATTTAAACTAACCTCATCAATTTCCACAACGTAGGTGAAGGATAGCCATTGTCTTCCCACAATTTAACTTCTGGCAAAGTGCCCTTCATTGATTGCAAATGGACTTTATACTGAATATTGACTTACATAGCTTGGTCCCCAGTTGTGGTTGGAGCATCTAAGAACTGCATCTGAATTAAATCATTTAAGCTGCCAGTGCAACGCTCTAGTGCCAGATACACGAAATCTTTGTCTTCTTCAACTCCATACAATCGAACAATGTTTGAATGTCTACCTGATACACAAAGATTTTGGTATTCTTTGTTAGCAACATCGTGATAGGCCTTGACAAGACGGTTCACAGCAACAGGACGAACTTCATGAGTACCCTCAAGTACAATGGTTCCATTGCTTCCCTTAGCAATCTCTCCATTGGAGACAAAAAGTTTGCCAATTGTGCGTCCATCTACACTTTCGTCCACTCCTTTATTGAATTTCTCGTCAGATCCAACACCAGATGAGGTGCGGCCATTGTTTTTTCTTGAATGTTTGAATGTTTCTTGTTGGAGTCATGGTTACGAGGATCCGCCCGGAGATCAGATCGGATACTGAGGTAAGTCTGTCCCCGCCCCGAATCCGATCTCCATCCCCGATCCTCTCCGATCTGTCCCCGAATACCCGAAAATCTATTTTTTAATAAAAAATCCGCCTCTGATATGTGCCCGAATACTCTGTTTGATAAAAAAATCTAGTTTTTTTTTTCAAATTCGGATATCCGAATCTTCGATTGTATCTCCGTTTGCGGCGGGGATGGAAGACCAAAAATATATCCGATAGGGGATTGGGGCGGATTCGAAGGTCGGGTCGGTGGAGGGTTTGGATTTGGATTCGGATATGTCAATATTCGCCTCTGATCCGCCCCGTTGCCATCCGTAAAGAAGGAAGAGATGGCCGCCACGCCACAGCCGTCCGCGGCGGCAGAGTGGTTGTTGGACAGCGACTTCTGCAGGGCTTTTGTCAGGGTTTCGGTGTCGCGCGTGAAGGCTTCGGAGATCCACGAGTTAAGCGTCCACGGCTCGATGCTCGCCAAATTGTCCAAGAACACCATCCAGATACTACTATATCCCCTCAATTAAATCTCCTTTTCGCGTAAACTGGTTCAGACACTCCAATTACTAAAAACAAAAAAAAAACAAAAAATCTATGGTGGGTTTTGTTTGTTTTTTGAAAGAATAAAAGGGTGCGGAAAGGAATGGATAAGAGATGTGAGTGAAATTTTCCAGTGGAGTTGGGAGTCCAATGATAAGTCCACAAATGGTGGACCAAAGCAGAGATGAGAGAGTGAAAGAGAGGTGAGGAAGAAATAGAGGGGAGAGAGACAGAGAGAGAGAGAGGAGGAGGAGGAGGAGGAGGAGGAGGAGGAGGAGGAGGAAGAAGGAGACGCTGGCGTCGGCGAAGCGGCAGATCTCGATTAAAACCCCCAATTACAAAATGGAGGAGGAGGAGGAGGAGGAGGATGACGACGACGACAACTGAGGTACTTCTTCGGTGAGAGTGGAACTGTGGATGTGGGAGAAGGAGAAGTAATGGAGGTCCTGGAGGAGAAGAGAATGATAAGAAGTCGCCTATGGGAGGGAGTGGGAGGAGAAGTAGGAGTGGACCAAATCATAGAGGATTGTGAATTTGGCACTTCAAAAATTGATGGAGGAGCTCCAAAATTGAACTGTATTGATACACAAAACGAAATCGTTTTGGAGCCCCACCATCAATTTTTAGACTGCTAAAATCAATTTCCAATCATATATTACTCCTACTAGTAAAGCCTTTTTGGCTGAGAGTTTTTCCACTTTTATCTCCTAAACTATGCATTTTTTCCCCCACTTAGGCCATAATCTATTAATTTGATGATTTCATCTCCTCAACTAACATACCATTTACCTACTGAGTTCTTTATATATTAAAAATATGGTTAAAAATTAAGCACACTAATTTTTAATCCTTGTGAACCGGTATGAAAATCTTATTCTTCTGATCATTTTATGTCAAAAGGTTATAATTATTTTTTCTTTCTAGAGCTCTCATAATCAAGTCTCTGCTCTAAAGGGTCCCAAATGAAAAACATATATTTAATTATGATAGCCCTAGAGATAAAAATTAATCATGACTTTTTAAAATAATATAATCAGAAAAATAATATTTTTGCACCGTTCCAAACGGATTGAAAATTCGAGCACTTAATTTTTTTAGAATGTTTATATACTAAAAAATATGGTTACAAAATTAAGTGTTTCAATTTTCAATATATTGAAACCTGTGCGAAGGTTCTAAATGGTCATAATTAATTTTTATCTCTAAGGCTCTCATAATAAAGTATATACTTTACAGAGTCTCAAACAGGCTTTACATGGCATTTTCCGTCTAAATTCCTAACTTCCGTTATCTATTGAACTAAGTAGGTAACGGTATGATAGTTGATGGGACGAAATCGTTAAATTGATAGTTTAGGGACTAAGTAGATTTGTGCATATTTTGTGAATAAAAAGAAAAAAAAACTCTTATTAAAAAAAATTAAGTTTAGACCATAATTTTTTTACTTTTCCTCTCTCACACGGCACTCTCCCTCCACCGAATTCTCTCTCTCCCACTTGCTAGATCTTGAGGGATTTTCCTAGGGTTTGTAGTTTTGGAGAAGGAAGGAAAATCATGGAAATACAAAATCTTGAATTCCAAAGGGTAAAGGAGAATCTTAGGACAAGATGCTGTGGGTAGGGTTCTCTTGCTTGCTAAGTGTGTATATAAGTCTCAATCTCATATTTCTCGATCAAATTTTGATGATCTGAACTGTTCAATATGTTTAAAACGTGATTTTAAGGGTACTCGCGAGAAACCGACAAAAAATGACCAGAAAGAGCTTAATCTGAGCAAATTTTCATAAATGTTTACAGAAATTTTTTTATGAAAAACTGTAAGGATCAAACCCTTCTTGATATTTTTTTGACCTGATTTTTTAGCGAGTACCCTTAAAAATACATTTTAAACACATTGAACGGCTCGGATCATTAAAATTTGACCGAAAACTATAGGGTGTTTTTTAAGGTATTCCTAGAACCGCTCACTGTGTGTGTGTGTATACGGTTCAATGGACAACTATTTAGACACCTAAAAAAACACCCCAAATCTCAATCACATAGTTCCCAATCAAATTTTGATGATCCGAACCGTTCAATGTGTGCAGAATATGATTTTAAGGGTACTCGCCAGAAATTAGCAAAAAAAAAAAAACCAGAAAATGCTTGTTTTAAGTAGTTTTTAATTGAACCGTTCATTAAATCTAAGTTAAAAACTGCTCAGATCAAACTCTTTTCGGTTTTTTTTTTTGCTGATTTCTCACGAGTACCCTTAAAATCACGTTCTAATCATATTGAGCGACTCGGATCATCAAAAGTTGATCGGAAACTATGAGGTGCTTTTTTAGGTGTCTAAATAGTTGTCCATTGAACCGCCCCGATATATATATATATATATATAACTTCTTAAAAAGGCGCCCTTACCGTATTAAGTTGCGGACGTCCCATTTTCTGACCAAATTTTGATGATTCGAACCACTCAATGTATTCAGAATATGATTTTAAGAAGCTAACTGTGTGTGTATATATATAGGGGCCGGTTACCCTCGTACATAATTTAACACAAATTTTGACACAAAATCTCAGCCATTGAAATTAATAGTTGAGATTAGAACACTCTCTCTCCTCAATCTCCATCATCTCACAGAATCCCTACCTCTTCCTTCCCCATAGCGTTATTCCCATCTCTCTGTAAGAGCATGTACACAAGTATAGGTAAATGGGGTATATTAGGTAAAATAAAGATGAAAGCCCATAAAACTCCCCTACACCAACATAGGCAAACACAAAGACAAAATAGATTTGCTTCAATTGCTCGGTATAATTCTACTGAGGTACTGTTCACCGCCATTCTTTATTTTATTATTTCTCTCTCTCTCATGGTGTCTTCCAAGCCCAGAAAATGATCATCCTGCCACTGCCGTCTCCAGTTCCTGATCTTGGCCCAAACCAAGCAAACCGCCTCCGACGCCGACTACGTCGCCAACCGCCTCCTCAAGAACACCGGCAAGGCCACGTGAATTGCCTACACCACCTTCCTCATCCTCGTTGTCCCTTATCATTGAGACGGACTAAGAGCAGCAGTCCTGAGAAATCAATTAACTCATCGAGATGGAACGGAGAGAGGGACAGTGGTCCCATACTTCTCCCTCTTTCTTCCCCCTTTTCTTCTACCTCGATGCCTCTCTCCTTTTTCTAAATACAGTGTGAGTTCGTCAATGGCGGAAGCCTGAGATTACAACCGATGGTAGTGGAGGCGGTTGAGGAGAGAGAGAGAGAGAGGGGGGGGGGGGATGGGGTTTTGGATCCGGTGACCTTACTCTAGACGGAGGTCTGCAATATAGGAGGATGTACATATATATTATATCCTACAATTGTATTATTTTTCTACTAATATTTAATAGATAGAGAAGAAATTATAAAGAGGTTGATGTAGTGTCAAAGTAAAAAATGAATAGGTAAAATAGAAAAGTACCTTTTTGAGTAGGTAAAATTGCTATCCTTGATGTACATGCTCTAACACTACACACACTCTTTGGCCCCCTAAACTTAGGCCCCTCCATCTCCGGCGACGACTCTCCTCTTCGGCGCACCCATCTTCGGCGAGAGTCCCCTTCGGCGAACCCATCTCCGACGATTCCAAAATACTCTCTTTCTCTCCATCTCATCTCCTCCATCCCCCTCTCTCTCTCTCTCTTCCACACGCGAATACACAGAAGCCGCGTACATCAAATCAGGTGCTCCGGAGTCCAGACATTATAATCTTGTTTTGCCCCTCTCTCCTCTCTCCCTCCGACCCAGTCGAGTGTATGTATCGAAGCTTGGATCAGATCTGAAATTGGGTTCTGTGAAATTGCTACAAGAAATAAAAAATCCATATGCACGACCGGAGTGCTTCGATTACGATTTTGAGACACTTTACCAAAACGAATTTGAGAATCCTTGTGCTTCATGGCGTGATGATACAAGTTTCAGTTTACAACCTTGTTTTGTGGCATTAGTTTTGTAGTTCTTTGAGATGGTGTTAAAGCCTGGTGGTGGGTGTATGTCGTCACCGAAGATGGGTCTGGCCAAAAAATGAGGTGCCGGCGGTGGCCAGTGGGTTATGGAAAAGAGGGTAACGCTGTGGGGAAGGAGAGACGAAAGGATTTTGTGAGATGATGGAGATTGAGGAGGGAGAGTGTTCTAATCTCAGCCTCTCAAGCCATTGATTTCAAGGGCTGAGATTTTGTGTCAACATTTGTGTTAAATTATGTGTGAGGGGAGCCGTCCCCATACAACCAATTAAACACTTGAAAAACACCTCAAATCTCAATCTCATAGTTTCCGATCAATTTTTTATGATCCGAACCGTTTAATATATGCAGAATGTGATTTTAAAGGTGCCCGTGAGAAATTAGCAATAAATATGACTGGATAGTGCTTGTTTTGAGCAATTTTTAATTAAACCGTTCATCAAATCTAATCTAAGTTAAAAACTGCTCAGATCAAACCTTTCCTGGTCTTTCCTTTTTTGTTGATTTTTCGCCGGTACCTCTAAAATCACGTTCTGATCACATTGAGCGGCTCAGATCATTAAAATTTTATCGGGAAGTATGAGGTGTTTTTTTAGGTGTCTAATTAGTTGTTATCGGAACTGCCCCAATAACAACTAATTAGGTGTGTGTGTGTGTGTGTGTATATATATATATATATATATATATATCATTACATGCATGCATATATAGACTAGGGTTTTAAGTTTAATTAGGATTTTAGACAAACTAAAGTAATCAAATAAATAAATAAAAACAAAATAACAAGTAAAGGAATTATAATAACACACTAAATTTTATTGATAAAAATTAGGGTTGTTACCGGTCAAGTACACAAGAATGAATGAACTAGACTAGTACTGGTAGGTTAAACAAATCACTTATACTCTTCTGATGTTTTCCAATGGTTATCCGCATATATAAATGTTTGTTTTCCACCTCACATAAAGAGATCAAAAATTTCCTATACCAAGTTCAAAATAGTACACAACTTGGTAGGACTTTTGATAAGTCTCACATTACACCGAGTAAATGTTTTTCCGAATTTAGAAAATAGAAAACACTTTCTAGCCGAACAGAAATTATTTTCAATTAAACACGAAATATTCTTCATTGAACTTCGGTCTTTGTCAAGCACCAGAAAATGTAAATGAAAATGAAAGAACAAAACATTTTAATCTTAACGAATCGTGAGCGTAGAGATGATTTTGTGACCTACACAAATTCCAAACACCATTAATAAAATCCAGGTCCACTAATTCATTCATTCCCACAGATTATGTTCACGGAACATACTGAATTCCACATTTTTTCTTGACAAAGACACAAAACTAATGAATTCCATGTACAAAAATCAGGAACAACACCTTTATCCACCATTTGCATAAGCAGCAACAAAGCCTTTTGGAACTCCCCTTTTCTACTAAGAGCTTCAACCAAAGCATTATAGCTCTCAACATCAGGCAAGCAACCTCTTCCAACCAAATCCTCCAGCAGGTTCACTGCACTGCCAATTTTCCCCTCCTTACATAACCCAATAATTACTGAATTAAACGTCGTTGCAATGGGAAAATAACCGCCACTAATCATGTTGTTCATAACCTCAAATGCTTCTTTGATAAGCCCCTTTTGGCAAAATCCATGGATTAAGCTTGAACACACGAGAGCGCTTGGAATCCCCCCTTCTTCGGTCATTTGATCATAAACCCTCTTCGCGTCGTCAATACTACCTTCTTTACATAACCCTAATATCCTAGAGCTCCTTTCAATAGCTCTCGGAAAAAGTTTCCCCATTTTAGACAAAAATTCAAAAGCTTCGTTTAATCGATTTTCCTTGTACAAACCATATATGATATGGTTGTAAGGACTAATACGACCCCCGGATCCCCCTTTACTCTCTTCCATCAATTCCAAAATCTTAAACCCATCATTCGTTCTTCCTCCAAAACACAAACCGTTGACCAAAGTATCAAACGTCACAAAATTCCGGCTGATTCCAACCGTTTTCATTTCTTGAAACATGTCCATAGCTGAATCCAACATCCCAGATTCACAGAAGCCAGAAATCAATACATTGTATGTCTCTACATTTGGCAAAGATCCCTTTCTCTCCATCTCCTTCAAATAGCCAACTGCAATTTTTGCTTTTCTTTTCTTACAAAAGCCCTTGATCAGGGTGTTGTAAGCCACGACATCAACACTGCCACCATTGCTCTTTACTCTTTCTAAAAATTCAACCGCCTCAGTAACACGGCCTTCATTACATAAAATTTCGATAACCTTAGTCACAGTGATAACATCAGGCACACAACCATTACTGAAGCTCTTCTCCAACATCACAAGAGCTTGCACTACATTCCCTTCGCGACAATATGCCGATATCAATATATTAAAAGTCACTTCATTGGGTTTCAGCATTTAAGTCCTCAAGCTCCTTGCTCTTCCAACCTTCCCATTCTTACAAAGAGCAGGCAGCAATGTGTTGTATATAACAGTATTTGGGATCAACCCGCGAGACTTCATTGCAGCCAGATGCTTAAACCCCTCATCGATTCTATTAGTCAAACAAAGTCCCTTCATCAAAATCCCAAATGTGTAATCATCACCCTCGACCCCACTCTCCATCATCTTCTCCCTATAAAATTTCCTAGCTAAATCAATCATCTTCTCCCAATAAAATTTCCTAGCTAAATCAATATCTTCCTTAACTAAAACTTCAAGAATCGAATTGTAGATTTTCAACGACGGGGTTTCATCAAATTTAGAGACTAAATCAACTACTTTTATGACATTACGGATCATTTTGGCCCGTCCAAGACCACGTACAAGTGTGACAAAAATGTCCTCATCCGGGGGGACCCATGGAAAGTACTTGGTGGACTGTGTCGAACCGATGGAAAGTACAGAGCTTGTGGATCAGAGCTCTGTATTTGGACTGGGAGTGGGCGAAATTGGGGAGGTCTGAGGCCCAGCTGAAGGTTTGGAGGGCTTGGGTGGCTGTTTTTTGTTCTAATATGAGATGGGCAATGTGGTCATGGGTTGGGACTGGCATGGTTGAAAAGGGTTTTGATTGGAAAGGGGGATTCACAAGTCTATGGTAGATTCTTGTGAGTTTTGAAGGATTGGAGAATTTGGGCATGGAGACTTTTTAAGATTGGGGTTAAAAGCTGAGAGCTTTGGCCTATATATGCCCTTTCAATTGGATTTCACTTTTGCAATGAGATTCCGTTCTCTTGGGAAAAAAGAAGCTAAGCAAGCAAGCAATCAATGGCCTGACAACAAAGAATCTTGATCTATCAATCTGTGATACTTTCAGAAATGCAGTTATGGAACTTTGGAAGTCATTCAGAATTACGAAATCTGAAAACATCACCCCAGGGCCACCTCGTAGTGCCCTCCCTCTACGGTCTAAATTTGTGATATGAATTGTTTGTTTTTTTTGTTTATAATGTTGAGCTTATTAATTGAATATTGGTAGTTATATTTTGAGACACATTTATCTTACGATTCACTGAATCATATTGGCTATCCGATTTCATGGCTACCAATATTCTCTTTCTTTTTTTTCTTTTTTTTCAAAACGATAACAGATGGTATTATAAATCTTAAGCCAAATAAACCGAGAGGAATCTCCATCTCTAGACAAGGGATCAAAAAGCTAAACAGGAGGGGATTCAGTTCAAAAACTATAATCCAACCCACCAAAATCATTACTAGCCAAAGAATGCGCAACCGAATTAGAAGATCGGCGAGCAAACAAAAACATACAACTTTAAAAATCATTGCTTAGAACCTTAACATCATGGATAATAGAATTCACGCTTTGGCTGACCACGTTATTCCCATTTATCATGTTAAATGATTGAATGGGAATCACTCTCCACCATCACTGCATTTAGTCCTAATTGAAGCCCCATTTGTTCGCCACGACGAACCGCCATGGCCTTTGCAATATTCAACCAAGTTGATTTTTGCATGAATGATCTACTCAACATTTCTAAAAAATAAAGGATTCGATTTCGATAACAAATATAGACTATAGAGGACCCAGGGCACTACTGGATGCAGTGCTTTTGTGACACTAGGGGAACCCAAAATCCGAAAGCCTCACCATTGTTTTTCCAACTAACTCTTTTAGAACACTCTCTTCCTTGCTAAAATTGATCCCTCATCCATGGGGAAAGAAACAAAAGAAAAGCAAGTAGAGTAGTACTAATTTCTATCTAGGATAGTAAAAAGAAAAGTGCATCAAATGCTCCGAAGCAAAGATATGAACTCCAAAATGTAGCTATCTTTATATCTAGAACCAGTGTTATCGCCTGCGCGAAAGCACGTGCTCAGTAACATGCTCATCAATTTTAGTACAGTAACTTTTTATTTTTGATGGAAGTCTTGTAATTTTATTTTTTTTAAAAATTTTGCATGGAAGTCTCATCTTCTAGTTAATGAGGTGGTTGAAGGTTTTAAAATTTTGAACCAACCAAAGTACTATTTCGGATACTTTCACACAGATAAATAGTTACTCCTATGGTACTTTAAAATTTAATACCGCCCCCACACAGAAAAATAGTTACTCCTATGGTACTTTAAAATTTAATACCGCCAAACCCGGTTTTGGGGCCAAAAAATATGGATGGATTTCGACGAGGGCATAAATTTCCGGCCTCTTCATCCCCTTCCCCCTTAACCCTTTATTAATAAAGAATTAATGTAAGGTCTATTATAGGGTTTTATAACATGCTCAGTCCGCCTCATATTTCCAAAAACACCTCTAGTCCAATTTAGTCCATTTTTTTGTTGTTAAAGCCACGGGTCTAGCTTCACTTTTTGACTGGACAAAATTGCCCTTTCTTTTACTTCAAGTTTGAACGTTATCCCTGCAACTACTGCATCACAGCTACTACCAATCGACTCTCTCTCCTCCTCCACCATGGCCACCACAACTCTCCTCTTCCTTCTCTCTCTCATCCCTCTCACTTTTTATTTTCAGTGAGATAAAATGTACAACTCACTGAAAATAAAAGAGACGGAAACATAAAATAAAAGAGATAAAAATGACATATCTCAAGGTTTAGAATGTTTAGCTTCTGTGAGAAAAGAACCTGTTACCTTATAGAAAAGCACTTATTTACTCACAATCATTTGGCCAAACCCCTTTGACTTTCTCAATTGATCTCTCCTATGGATTGGGAAAAAAAAAAAAAAAAAAAACCAATTTGTCGGATACCCCTGTCGGAGTCGGATTTTTCTACGTATAAACTGAGCGCCAAGTCCAATAAATACGACCAGCCATGCATTGTTAATCTCTTAATTAGCTGCATGCACCAGCTTAATTAGACAAACAAACCTAATATTTAATTTCCACAATTCAAATGAGCACGAGGGAGGAAAACTTGAAGTGAAAAGTGAAAACGTAAGCAAACAACATTGACCCGTTCATAGATTTGAATTCACCTAATATGTACATAGGCTCCGTTCTTATAAATTTAACTTAAATCTGAAAATTTTGTTCATATTTATTTTTATTTGCATTTGTTAATTTTGCGCCAAAAACTTTTGTGGATAATTAATTCGTTTCGACTAGAGGAATCGAAAAAGTAAATTTTTTTTACTTCTACTTAAGTATTTTGAGAAATAACCATTTTTTAGCAAAAAAAAAAGTCATTTTGCTAAAAAGTGGTTATTTCTCAAAATACTTAGGTAAAAGTAAAAAAAATTTACTTTTCCGATTCCTCTCGTCAAGACGAATTAATAACCCACAAAAATTTGGCAAAAAACTAACCAATGCGAAAAAAATTCAAATAAGGACAATTTTCAAATTTAAGTTAAGTTTAAGCTTAGTTAATAAGAACACAACCTTAGTTACAAGTATATAATTAACTTTTCTTCGCTGATTAAAAAAAAAATTTAATCAACCGCTGAAATACAATGTACCTAGCCAAGAAAAGGGTATTCTTGACCTATATTCGCAAGCAATTTTTATTATATAATTTTTTTAGAATAGTAGGACATCCAAACTCTATAAATAGCAAGTACTGGAGCTCTTCTGTCTATCCAACCAGCTAGAGAGTGAAAGCAAGGACCAAAAGAGTGTACTTTCTTGTTTAGTCGAGCCCTTCCTTCTCTTAACCGTTCATAGCCTCCAAAGCAACCCGGAAAATGGAAATAAACTCTAGCCCAACTCTTACATTGACCCATGGCCAAGTACCCAAGGGCACTCCACGTCGCTCCACAAATTTCCATCCGAGTGTTTGGAGAGATTATTTCATTGCCTACGCTTCTGTCGCCATGGTAAAATTGTCATAGATTGTTTTGAATCATATGTAGAATACTTGAATTAAATCCTTACAACCTTCCAATATGATCAACATAAATGCTATTTTTTTATATATAAATCTCGGTTTAGGATATATAGTGAAAAACAAGCATAAAAATATTCTTATTTGATTGAGTTACGTAGTAATATATATAATTTCACTATCTTTGTTTCCATCATATATATTTTTGTCGTTCTCTTCACAAAGCCAAGATTGTTATGGATATTTCATTTCGTGGTTACAAATGTTTCGGTAATATTTTGGTGACAAGTACTGTTGTTTGAACACTATATAGTTCATAGACGTAATATGTGGTACCCATTTGTGACATGTTTAGTATCATGTAAGACAACTACATTAATTAGACTAGTTCCAAATGAGCATATTTATCATTGTTTTCATAGGAACCGGATGTTAAAATGGAGCAAAGAATTGAGCAGCTCAAAGAAAAAGTTAGAGAGATGATAGTGACAAGTGCTGATAAATCTTCACAGAAGTTGAGCTTGATTGATGCAATTCAGCACCTAGGCGTAGGCTACCATTTTGAAACAGAGATTGAGACAACATTACAGCACATATATGAAACCTATCATGAAATGGCCAACGATGAAGATCTTTACACTGTGGCTCTCTCGTTTCGAGTGCTTAGACAGCAAGGACATCCTGTCTCCTGTGGTAATTCTCTTTTACTTACTACCCATATTTATTTGGTTACATCGCCGATTTTTTTAGTACCCATATTTTGGTCGAAATATGTTATTGTCAGCGAAAAGATGTATAGACCAAGTTGAATTCATACTTTACAACTTCAACATAAATCCAACAACAAATTCTTTATAATTGGTTCGATTATTACCTCTAATTGGATCATTACCATTTGTCCCCTTCAAACTCTAACAAATTTTACCTTGGTCACTGCAAACTTGTAGTAAAAGGTTCAGTTAGACCCTTATGGGTTTCGAGTAATTTTTGGAACAATTTTATAATTTGGCCATTCCAACTTTGAAAATTTACCGTGCCTTCTCCTTGTTGAGGTTATTGTGTCTTGTCACTTGTCACTTGTTATTACTCCGTATAAAACTAGTGCATGTCCGTGCCTGAAGGCACGGCACAATATTTTTCGGTCATACGCTTGGTGATAGGGAAGAGAGCGAGGGAAAGGAATGTGTTGGTCCTGTAATGATTTGATCACATTATTACCCAAGGAAAAGGTTGTGCTGGTCCTAACATGATTTGATTTGATCAAGCAATACCATTAAAACGAGAGAGGAACAAAATCCACAACAAATAAACTCTCAATTGGAATTATTTTTAAAAAGTGTTAAATTTACTTTGCCGTGTCCCCAGTATTTCCCTAGACATGTCTCCACATGTTGTTACTGTCATGTCGTCTGTCCTCGCAATATCGGACCACAAAGTCTATCCAAAAATTAAGAGAGCTACACAAAAGTGGGAAAGTCTTCAATACACACCCCTTTAAGGTGTGTACCATATGCACCTATTGTATGGTTCATATTGTGCCACCTCATAAAAAATTACTTGTAGGACCGGTCATTCATAACATTTTATTTCGTATCGTAACTTTTATATTAAAAATTCGTAACTTTTCAACAATATGATTCGTAACTTTTTAGCAATAGATTCGTAACATTTTGGGATTCATAACATTTTAGTGTATTTTAATAAGGGTGCATATGATACACACCCAAATAAGGGGTGTGTATTGTAGCACTTCCCCACAAAAGTGGGTATAAAGAATTAATTCACTCTCCACTATTTTCAATCTGTCAAACATGCATTTTAACAAATACAAAGTGAGTATCTTTGAAAGACAAATAACAAAATATATAGATAAAAAAATTCCTATCCTAAACAGCAAAAAAATTGTCATCCTAAACAACAATTTTTTCCCCCGTAAGACTCCCGTCAAAAAAATCCTCATCCTAAATAGCAATTTAGGCCACATTATTTTTTTTTGCAAGAAGACCTAAGGATGATGGGAATCGTACCGGAAAGGGAGAACTAAATCGATTTTGTGGATGGCTGATTGGTGGAGGAGCTTTGTGGGCGCTGTTTTTTTTTTTTTTTTTTTTCTAAAGCATCGAGGAGTGGATTCTGCGGAGAGAGAGAGAGAGAGAGAGAGAGAGAGTAACTATGGAGGAAGAGAGGAGAGAAGAGAGGAAACACGATGGAGAAGAGGAGGAGACACGATGGAGAAGAGAAAAACTGCTGGGACAGGTGTGGGACATAAGTTGGAATCAATGATTCAATCTAACGGCCATAACCTATTGAAATTGAGATCCAATGGTTAGAAGGATGCTCATGTTTATATAAGTAGACAAAAAGCCGCTCTATTTTATAATATAGATATAAGAATGTGTTATGTACTTTTCTCGCCTTGTTGATCATGTGTCGAATTGTTTACGCAGACGTGTTTAACAAATTCAAAGACAATAAAGGAAAATTTCAAGAATGTGTAAAAGGTGATGTGCGAGGATTGGTAAGCTTATATGAAGCTACACATTTGAGGGTTCATGGTGAAGATATATTAGATGAAGCACTCGATTTTACGACCACACAACTCAACTCCGCAGTACCCAACTTAAAGAATGTTATTGCAGCACAAGTAGTTCATGCTCTAAATCAGCCCATCCACAAGGGTTTGACAAGACTCGAGGCACGACATTACATCCTCTTCTATGAACAAAAGAATTCCCACAACAAAACTCTATTGGATTTTGGGAAAGTGGATTTCAACCGCTTGCAAAAGTTGCATCAGAAGGAGCTAAGCGAAATCACAAGGTGATGTTCTTGGTCATTCAAGTTGAATCGTAGTGATTTAACAAGTCTGAGATGTTGATCTTGTTTCATGGCACTTACTTTTTTTGTTATGGTTTTTCAGGTGGTGGAAGGATTTAGACTTTGCAAGAAAATTGCCGTTTGCAAGAGACAGAGTGGTGGAGTGCTACTTTTGGATACTGGGAGTGTACTTTGAGCCCCAATATTTTCTTGCTAGGAGAATTCTAACCAAAGTGATTTCCTTGACTTCAATCATTGATGACATTTATGATGTCTATGGTACCTTGGAAGAACTCGTGCTCTTCACTGATGCAATTGAAAGGTTAAATTCTACTGATTTTAAATTTGATTTGAGTCCCTAAATATCAAAATAACTTCCATTGTTCAAGATTGAGATTACAAGACTCTATGAATCAGGGATTTGAAATGGAATTCACAGCGTTATAAATGAAAAAGGAAAATTGAAAGAAATATAATTAGCATCACAATGATACTAATGGAAGGTTAGTTGTCTAAGTTAATGTCAATGAATTTTCAGGTGGGAAAATAGTGCCTTGGATCAACTGCCAGAGTACATGAAACTGTGTTATCAAGCTCTATTGGATGTTTACAACATGATTGATGAAGAAATGGCCAAGGAAGGAAGGTCATATCGTGTCATTTACGCAAAATTTGCAGTAAGTCTCAACCCAAGTTACATTTTGTTAGTTGAAAACAAAAAATGAAGTTAATACTTCTTCTTTTTTTTTTGTTGAACATTTTCAGATGAATAAGTTAGTTAGAGCATACTTTGAGGAAGCCAAATGGTGTCACGAGGGCTATGTTCCAAGTATACAAGAGTATATGAGAGTTGCCCTTGTAACCAGTGGTTACAAAATGCTTGCAACAACTTCCCTTGTTGGCATGGGGGATTTGGTGACCGAAGAGAGTTTCAAATGGGCGTCGAGTGATCCTTTAATTCTTGAAGCTGCATCCGTGTTTTGCAGACTCATGAACGATATGGTTGGCCACAAGGTAAGGACTAATAAGAAAATATGGTCTAAATTAGAACACGCACGGATGAATCCAAATTCCAATATTATGTTGTTGCAAAATCATATGGTTAGGGCTTCCAAACTTTGAATATTTTGACTACCTTGCACATAGCTAATACTATAGGATTTTTAATTTCATTGAGAGTGCGTTCACCCCTCATGTCCTTTCGCCCCAATGAATTATCAACCACGCAAACAATCATAATTTGACCTTTTCATTTCTGGTACTGTTACAATTGCAGGATGAGCAAGAGAGAGGCCACGTAGCCTCGGCAGTTGAATGCTACATGAAACAACATGGTGTCGCAGAAGAAGAGGTTTATGTTGAATTTAAACAAAGAGTTACAAATGCATGGAAAGACATGAACGCAGAGTGCCTCCGCCCGACTGCGGTCCCGATACCTCTCCTCGCCCGAGTTCTCAATCTTGCACGGGTGATCGATCTTATATACACGGGTGAAGATGGGTACACCAACTCCAGAAAAAGGCTGAAGCAGTGCGTAACGTCCGTGCTTATCGATTCTGTTCCTCTCAATTAGCAAACAGTTATCTTAATCGTAACCAATCATAAGTGCCGTTAAATGTTTTATTTTTTATATTTCCAAAGTATTTTCTCCTTCAATCGCCAGAATGAGTGTGAACTTGGCTCAGATGTGTTCCGGCCGGGGTAGAGAATAAAGATGTCTCTCTGATATCTATGTCCTTTGTACCGTTGTAATCTTAGGCCCTTTTATTCAGGAAATTCGGTTTTATATACCTAAGTATGATTGTGAACCTTATAGTACAATGATCCTTCGAAAAAAAAAGTAAAACTGTGCATTTGTATCTACCTGCGACCGATCAAACGGACAATACTTGTACTAAGGGCCTAAGGGGGGCATTTTTGCTAAGTTTTTGGTGAAAAACCATAGGCAGTTGTTTACATTAATTAACAATTTATCAACAACAATTTCTTTTTCAACAATTTTTTCACTCACATATCCAACTTCTTAATAAAATTCTTTGTTTATCAAAAAAAAATAATAATAATAATTTCACTCACATACCCATCTACGTACAACTCCATATTTGCTGCGAAAAGCAACTTGACATTTCTCAACAGCTTAATCACTATCTGAAACAGCTAACAACTTGATTGCAACAAATTCTTTTACAAAACTTATTCACTACCAGAAACGCCCCCTAAGCGAGCGAGGTCAAATTGTTAAAGTGGTCGAATTGTTAAAGCGATCGAAGTCGATCAGTAAATTTTCTCTACACTCCCTTTTTTTTCTACTTAGTTTAATGTCACGTGCACTGCACGTGGAAATATTTGTTTAAAATATAAAGAAATAAGTTTGTTGCGCAATAGGAGAAAACACATACATATGATGGAACGTGAGAACTCAACTCATATTGCAACATTCACGTTTTTTATTTATTGTAAGTTATGCGTAAATTGGACTAAATGTGATCATTAGCAGGGCAATTCTAACATTAGAGGTTTACGTTTAACAAAATTGAATAATGATATGGAGATTTAGATGCACTTTAGCGTAAGTTATCCCTTAAGTTCCACTGCACCCTTGTAACGGTAAGTATGTAACTCTTCAAATTAGATTTTAGACCCTAGCGTTAAACCAAAATAAGAATAGGCACAACCGTCAACCGACTCAACCTTGATAATTAAACCATGTTAGCCATACAAAAACATTAAGGCTCCGTTCAGTTGCCAGAAATATTGTACGGGAAAGTTATTTTCAGGAAAAGTCAAGTAAAGTGAAATAAAGGAAAAAAAAATCTATTTTCCTGTGAGTGTTCATTTGACAAAATTTTTTTACAGGAAAACTCAAGTTTAGTGGTTCATTTGTCAGGAAAAGACACTTATGAGAAACTTCTTTATTTTTCATGGCTAAAAGTAACTTTGATAGCAAACAAATATCGAAAAATGTATTTTATCTAATGCAAAGCCTTAACATGAAGCTTAAAAAATAAGTAGATGATAACTAAATAAACAAATTTTAAACAACTATACTTGATTAGTTGCCGATACAAGAACTCATTGATAAACTGATGATTAGTAATTACAAAACAAAACTGAAGACTAATGACAAGATAAATAAATACTTTCAAAAAAAAATCAATTACTAATTTTTTCCACAACAATTATCTCAGAAAGCACTACAGTAGTCGAAATTGTTGTTACTCACGTAAATCTCAAATTGCCTTTCTAAAAATCTAATTCGTATTTTTTTGGTATTGGCGTCATTTGCTTTTTTTCTTACCCACCAATTATTTTGGCCCCACAATGGAGAAAACTTTCCCGCAAAATCCTATGCTTTTGGCCGGATCACTTTTGCAAGAAAGTAAATCTTGTAGGAAAACTTAAGAAAATGTTTCACACTACTTTCCTGGCAACTAAACACTACAAAAGTTATGGGAAAGTTGATTTTTCCATCCTTTCATGTACTTTCCTGACAATTGAACGAGGCCTAAGAATTCAAGAGGGGAAAACCAATGATTTAACTTTAGATAAGCAGTCGAAAAACATAAACAATTACAAATGATGAAGTTCAACCGAAACTCACCTTTCTACCCTATGGCCCGCGCGCGCGAGAGAGAGAACCAAGGAGAGTTTGATTTGCAATGGCCTTCGGGTTCATTATGCCGTTTTGTTATTTTGGAGGTGTGGATGGTTTCCGTGAAGGTCACGTCGTTCGCGGGGAGAAACGTGGACCTGGGTTGGTTTGTGAGGGAAAATGGGGCGAGGGTAGTTTCGGAATAGAAAAAGTCGACAAACAACTGAGACTTTTATAAGGAATGTAGATGTAGATAGATGTAGATAGATAGATATTGGTATTGTCTCCTAGTATTTGAGGTTATAGAAATTCTAATGATTACTTCCAATTGAAAGATGAATCCAGAGTGCCTCCGCCCGCTTGCGGTCCTAATGCCTCTCCTCACCTGCTGCGTTCTCGATCTTGCACCAGTGATCATGAATGTTATGAGTATATACAAAGATGAAGATGGGTGCACTAATCAAGGAAAAAAACTCAAGGAATTTGTACTCTCAGTACTCATCGATCCTATGACAATCAATTAGCAAGGAGTAATTGTTTTGATTGAAATAAACTCTTTATTTTTAAGCGTTGTAAAAGGTTGTAATGTTTTTTTTTTTTTGAAGTATTTTACTATTTTCCCTCAAGGAAATTAGCCTCTTCAATTTCGTATTCTTCTCCTTTACATTCTCTCATTGATTGCTGAATGGGTATCTACTATTAAATATCTAGAGATTTTTTTGCCATAATTTATATATCAGCGAGGGTTAGTGGGGTGTTAGTATGTTAGTTAACGGAGGTTCAGAGACTATCTATAGCCCTAAACCCCAAACTTGCTACTCGTGGGGCTCGAACACTAGCCATCACTGAAGAGACACACAAGCATACCCATAGTCAGGGGCCGATCGAAATGCCATAATTGATTGAGATATTGGGATCAAAATGACGCCTCAAGTATATTTCATTTCATCACACTAGTATTATAATTATAATTATTGTTATTATTATTATTATTATTATTATTAGGTGGTGTAATGACATAATGAGAAAGCAATTAAAAGTTTTGTCCCCTAAGAGGTCGGTCACAGGTTGCAAGTTCAGATCCCATGCATGAAGGCCAAATATTACAAACTTTGAAACCACATGAGGTTTGTCCGGTTGCTAACTTCAGAACTCTGGAATTAATCGAGGTGTGCGCGCAAGCACACCAACACATCTGTTCGGTTATCAGATAAAATTGAGAAATTTTTCAGTGCCGGGTGGATACCACGTGGTGTCTGCTCGGCACATCCGAGCAGTCCGATGCGATTTTGGACGATTCGGATTTGGAGAGAAAAAAAGAGAGAGAAAGAGGAGGGATGAGAGGGGAGAGAAGATTTCAATTTGAGCCCTTCAAAAATATATCGGACGGCTCAAGAGTACCGAGCGGTCACCACGTGAGATACATCCGCTCGGCACTGAAAAATTTTCCTCAATAAAACTTGACATAATCAGATTTGGCGGTATAACCCATATTATTCGTGACAATAGCAGATAGGTAAGGCAAAGCTTTTTTTTTACCAAAAGTGCTATGGGTACACTGGCTGTGTACACCATTTGCACACTGTCTACGTGGCACCTGACACCATTAAGAAATGGGGTCCACCCCATTCACCCCATTATCAAACCGGTTCAAATTTTCACCAAAATATGCCCGGGAAAATAACCCTAAATTACTTGCTCATACCCACACCCCTCAGAGGGCCCAGACTTCTACTTCCATTGTTGACGCGGTTTCTTGCTGCTCCCGCCGCCGACGGTGGCGATCACCATCGAAGCCACCTTCTCTCTCGGCAACTCCCATCTCTCTCTCTCTCTCTCTCTCTCTCTCTGTCTCTCCAAAATCGAATCTGATTACGCCGCTTCCCCCACCAAAATCGAATGGAATTTGAAGTCAAAATATGGAAGTTGAAAGGCTTGATCTGAAACGGGTAAATCACTCATTTTGCCCCACTAACCTTCTCTATCTTATGTTTCTTCCTTAGATTTCTTTGATTTTAATGCAATTAAATTTGCCCTAATTTTCCCAAAGATATCCTCTATTCTCAAATTAGGGTCTCGAAAATTAGGGCTTTTGAAAACCTGGACATGGGTGAAGAAGGCAATGTTGTATTCTACTTGTATTCCTAAAATTAGGGCTTTTGGGAACCTAGAACTGTTACAGAGCTATATTTGTAAGGTTAAGTTGATAGAGCCCATTCAAATACTATTGCCAGTGAAAGCACTGTAATTTCTTATATCTTGTTAAAATTGTGAATGTTCAGTCATTGCCCTTGCCAATGCAACTGGCTCTGTCCTAGTGCAATATTTTCTTTGTACTTCACTTCTACTTTCTTGTGAGAGTGTTCTAATTATCTCATCATATTATAGCCTTTTGAAGCACTGATAGTGTTAACTTTTTAAAACTTTTGGAGCCCCAGTAGCACCCTTGTTATGTTTTGATTGATCTTGTGATCTTACATAGTTTCAGTAGTTTTGCAGGTTCTGGTATTCCTACTGCAACTATTGAGCCTCATTTTTTTGGGCGGTTTACCATGATAGTTGTATACAGGATGGATCTAATTGTCTACAGAAGATCAGATATGTTAAGGTGGCCGAACTAAAGTAGCTCTCAGCTTGTAAACTAAAGATTCACTGAAGTTCAGTTGCCAAATGTGATCTTTGTCATGTATCTGTAGATTATTATCCCTTCGAAACCATGGAAACAGCAACAATTCTGCTTTTATCACTCTTAAATAGGAGAAACGTTGTGTGTATTGTTCTGTCTTCTATGTTATGGTTTGTACCACAAATGCAACAATGAGAATCAAATGGCTTGTGTGCTTTTTATTTTGGAGCTGATGAAGAAAAAAGTTTCTCACACCTTTGGGAAAATATGTGTCAGTTGGAGGGAAGGATGCATCATCAGCTTCTGCTTTTGTTTGGGCTGTAGTTGTTAGAACTTTTTTTCCAAATGTAGCAAGATGAATTTTGTAACTTGTACTCAGGTGATATAATTATATTAGACCTTCAATAAAAATTCAGTTTAAATGGCTTTTGTTGTGTTGTTTTCTAGTTTTCTTCTACTAGTTTGTACATATCCTTCCAGAGGGAACAAAGGATTGCCTATGGCATTAATCAGCTCTAAGGTTGAAAATAAAGTGGTCATGTTGCTTTCTCATGCAATTTGTAGAAAAGATGTTGTCTTTGGACTCTCAAGAGAGCTTAGTAATTTGTTGTCTATTTGACTTAGTATGTCCAATGTAAAGTAACATTGACTTTGGGACCCAAGGGAGGGCAAAGACATGGATTCGGACACGGCAAGAGACACAAACATGACATGTTTAAGTGTGTGCACTGGGGACATATAAAACTACATTATTCCGTCTTTGAACCTTTGTAGAAAACAAAAGCCATAACCATTAATCTCATATGCAAGTCCCACGACAAATCATTGCACAGCAGCACAGGAAGAACCATTCTAAATAGCAAAATCTGCCCAATTGTGAAACACTGCTATAATCAACTAAGACATTCTCATTTGCCTCCACTAATAATAGAAACAGCGCAAAACTCAATGAAAAAGGCAAAATCAAACAGAACATTAACGAAAAGGAACTAACTCCTAAATCACTCAATTTGCCCTCAATTCGGTGTTGGATAAAAACTGATTCCGAGTCTGGAGGATTAAAGAACTCCCTAACCACCATTGTAGCGACGCGTGGGACGAAGGCGGCGCTTCCGTGGGGCAGGTGGGCACGCCGATTGCCCTAGTATTCTTGATTCGTTGGCTATTGGGGTTGTTGAACACACTTCATAATCATCACCGTTATCGCACTCTGTCCTTCGGCGTGCTCTTGATCGATCTCAATGGAGCACGAATTGCGATTCCGGCCCAAACCCATTTCTTGCCATCTGATTCTCCACAGAAACCATGTCAAGACGAAGAACTGTGTTAACAAAAGAAATGCAAGAGAAAAAAGCCCAAGAACCAATTTTGGTAGGCATTGCGAATCACCGAAAATAGGGAGAGTACTAGTGGCGCAATCAGATTCGATTTTGGAGAGAGAGAGAGAAATTGGAGTTGCCGAGAGAGAAGGTGGCTTCGATGGTGGTTGCTTGCGGCGGCAGCGGGAGCAGGAAACGACGTCAACAATGGGAGTAGAAGTCTGGGGGGTGTGGGTATGGGTAAGTAATTTAGGGTTATTTTCCCGGGCATATTTTGGTGAAAATTTGAACCGGTTTGATAATGGGGTGAATGGGGTGGACCCCATTTCTTAATGGTGTCAGGTGCCACGTAGGCAGTGTGCAAATGGTGTACACAGCCGGTGTACCCATAGCACTTTTGACAGGCCGATTCAGAAGATAAAACTTGATGAAATGACATGACATGACATGAAAGCAACGTTTTTCTCTAACGACGAGACTTTCCTTCACAGGAGGGAGGAAAGCTCGGATAAGGTTTAAAAGACAATGACAGGGTTAGCGTGGATTCATTTAGATATTGTTGTTTGTTGAAGATATTATTAGGGTCCGTTCCAGTTTCAATAAAAAGGAATTTTTAAAAAATAAAGATAATTTAAAATTTAAAATTTTTATGTTTATATAAATAATTTTTCTATCAATATGGATCTTATTTGATATATATCATTGAGATTTTGTAAACGGTGCAAAAAAATTAAAAAATTAATTTTTATTTTTATTATATTTGAGTTTGAAATTATTTTTATTTTTTAAAAAAGAAGGTTTAAAAAAAAAGTGAAACGGCATGTAAGAATATCTGTGGAGAGATTAGGTGGTCTAATGAACGAAAAGGTCCTCCAGGTGAAAAGGTTTCATTGGAGAAATTGGTAAAACTGAAAGTAATAAAAAAACAGAGTGAGAGAAAATATAATGAGGGTTTGAAGAGTCTTCGCAGCCGTTAATTAGAAAAGACGAGGTCAAATATTTAACAAATGAAGGTGTTGGAATAAACTTTATCCTCTTATTTTATTTCTTATAGAAACCAAGTATTATTGTATAACCTCTTTTTTAAATAGCAAACAAATTACAGTACTTTTGTATTCACCTTTCATAAGAGTCATGTCAATGTGGGTTCACCCTTCATAAATAATACTTCAAAACTCATCACTCATCCAATCAGACCTCAGGGAAAAGTGTTGAAAAACATAGGAAAAACAAGTGGAGTGAAATTTTATTTTATTTTGTTTTGTTTTGTTTTGTTTATTGTTAGGGAAATGGGAAGGAAAATGGATAGATATTAATCTAGGGAAAATGACGGCTCATGATGTATTTTGATAATTAATACCCGCCAAAGACATGCTAAGAATATTTGTTAATGCTGAAAATGTCATTGGTGGGTGTTAATTATCAAAACACGTCACTGGCCGTCATTTTCCCATTAATCTATTGAATTACTCCTATACCAATTGCTCACAAAACAAGTAGTACTATTATACTCCGTCCCATAATGTTCGTCCTGTACGCAAAGCAAGAACGTAAAAATAATATAATTTTTGCAAAAAAAATTCAATTTTTTTCCTACATTTCACTAGATATAGATGTGTTCTTTTAGTTTATGAAAAAAAAATTGAATTTTTTCTCGAAAAAAATACATTATTTTTTAGTTTTCATTTTGCAGTCTAGACAAACATTTTGGGACGAAGGACAGTGACATACAAAATCAAGATCCAGACATTTTGTTCCATTTCTTTTAAGGTAGGAGAGACGAGTAGATAATGCAGTTGTGTGATGTGTAGAGACAATCACAAATAAATCCAGCATATGCATGCTTCTAGAAATTGGGTGAAACTTCAACCCATCTGGTGGCCCCAAGAAAATTTTCAGTGCCGAGTGGGCACATTTGGGCCGTCCAATACACTTTTAGATGACTCGGATTGAAACCCTCTCTCCTCTCACCCAAACACTTTCTCTCTCCAAATCTGAGCCGTCCAAAAATGTAATAGATGACTTGGATGCGTCGAGCGGGCACCACGTGTGTAAAGACCCTGTATTTTTTTTAATAAATAATAATAATTATCAAAACAAAAATCTCATTTTGCTCGAAAAATTATTTCTGTCATCACGCTAAATTTTATTCCACAATCGGTCGTGTGTGCGCATGTCCGGCAAGTAATTTTCATAGTGAGCGTACACATTGCACAGGAGCATTTTCTTTCAACCCAACCCTTTCCCATCCTTCGAAATTTCGGTAGGAGAGAAGAGAGACAATTTATTTTTAAACTTTCTTTTTCAAAGAGAAGGTAATTTTATAAGCTCAAATATAATACAAATAAAAAATAATTTTTTATTTTTTTTATCGTTTAAAAGATCTCAATAAGATCTATCAAATAAGATTCATATTGGTAAAAAAATTATTTGCGTAAACACATAATTTTTAAATTTACAAAATTTATATTGATAGAAAAATTATTTGCGTAAGCACATAATTATTTAGCTTAAAATTATCTTACTTTTCTAAAAGTTCTTTTTTAAAGAAAATGAAATGGGACCTAATTCCCTCCTAAAAACCCACTCTCCATTCAACAACTCATTTTTACCCATCTGGTGAAATAAAACTCCCCATGTAAATCCAACCCATCTTTTTAATACGGGCAAATTTCACTGACCTCCCCTGAGGTTTCTGACACGAACAGAAACCTCCCCTAAGGTTTCTGAAATGACACTGCCCTCCCCTCCTTTACCCGACAATATCAAGGGACCCCCCTGCCGTTATCTTTCCGTTAGAAAATGGATGGAAAAGGTGATGTTGTACTATACTTTTACAATACCTATACTACTCTCACCAGACTCTTTACCCCTCTCATTTATAAAATATAAAATACAAACATCTCTACACTTTGTGCTCATTTCACTTTGAGATTTTGTCCTTATTTAAAAGGATTCATATTTATTAATTTTCTGTCAAACTCTTGTGAATTATTGGTTCGTCTTGATAAGAGGAATTGAAAAAAGTAAAAAATTAAGACTTTTACCAAATATTTTGAAAAATTCAATATTTTGGGTAAAAGTAATAAATTTATACTCTTTTGATTCCTCTCGTTGAGACAAACCAATAATCGACAAAAATTTAACGCAAAACTAGCAAATACGAAAAAAATTCAAATATGAACAAAAATCAAAAAGCCTAAAAATCCCACAAACAAGCCTGCATGAAAAAATTGAATATGAACAAAAACTAAAAAGTCTAAAAATTCCACAAACAAATCCAATTTTTTTTTTCGTGCGGGCTTGTTTGTGGGGTTTTTTAGGCTTTTTAGTTTTTGTTCATATTTGAATTTTTTTCGTATTTGCTAGTTTTGCGTTAAATTTTTGTGAATTATTGGTTTGTCTCAACGAGAGGAATCAAAAGAGTATAAATTTATTACTTTTACCCAAAATTGAATTTCTCAAAATATTTGGTAAAAGTCTTAATTTTTTACTTTTTTCAATTCCTCTTATCAAGACGAACCAATAATTCACAAGAGTTTGACAGAAAATTTACAAATATGAATCCTTTTAAATAAGGACAAAATCTCAAAGTGAAATGAGCACAAAGTGTAGAGATGTTTGTATTTTATATTTTATAAATGAGAGGGGTAAAGAGTCTGGTGAGAGTAGTATAGGTATTATAAAAAGTATAGTACAACATCACCTTTTCCATCCATTTTCTAACGGAAAGATAACGGCAGGGGGGGTCCCTTGATATTGTCGGGTAAAGGAGGGGAGGGCAGTGTCATTTCAGAAACCTCAGGGGAGGTTTCTGTTCGTGTCAGAAACCTCAGGGGAGGTCAGTGAAATTTGCCCTTTTAATACCCATTCTTCCTTTTTAGTACTCCCAGCAAACTCCCTCTCCCATTTCGGCAGAGAGAGAGAGAGAAGGGAGGCTAGCTCATCACCACCAGCCAAGCCCGCCACCGCCCGCCGAGCTCACCCCCATCACCGTACTCCTCACCATCACCGCCTCCCGTCATCACCGAGAACACCAGTCGAACCCACCATCACCGCCAACCTCCTCTCACCACCGGAGCAGCCACCACCACCTCCTTCTATCACCACCACCACCGTAGCACCTCCACCAGTCGTGGTCACCATTACCACCGTACCTCACCAAGCTCACCACCGAAATCCCACCACCACCGTACATCATTATCTCCACCGCAACCGGACGACACCAACCGAGATCACCCCACTGCCGAACACCATCACCACCTACCGAGCTCACTGCCGTATTCGCCGCCGCTCCGACTCTCTCCGAACCCCGTTTCGCCAGACGAGAGGTAGTTCGAAACTCGCCTCCCTACGTATATTATTGTGTGTATATGTTAATAGTAATGATTGATGTGGTTGTTTTGGACTCGACGACGCCGGTCGAAAACCGGCCGGAACCGGTTCCCCGTTTTTGCCGACTGTTTTATGCTTCTGTTCTTTTGAATTTTTTTGGATAAATTACAGTTTAGCCCCTCATGATTTAAGAGCTTATAAATCTAACTTTTGAGTAATAAAAGTTAATATTAAGCCTTGAGAGGTTAATTAGTTTCGGTTCTGTTCTAATCCCGTTAGACGAAACATAGACTTTAGTGGTGAAAAAGAAAAGAGAAAATAAAAATAATTACTTAGGTTGTTTTAATCGCATGATTAGTTTTATCGCATGCTTGTATGTTATTAGCATGTTAGTATTTTTAGTTAGAATGTTGAATCGTGTGATCTTTTATTGTGTTTGTAGATTGGACAAATAGGTTCTCGGGATTGGTTGCGATGTATGGTTTATCACCTTAGCCATGAAAATAGGATTAAGGAAAAATGGAATAATGTGAGAAACCGTGATTTTGAATTACGGGCAATCCAAATTTGGAACCCATGGAAATATGGTTGGAGGATGATTGGCGGTGATTTATTGAAAGTGTTGGTTTACGAACCCTGGGTACGGCATGGTGGTGATCGACTCTCGAATGTTGGGACGGGACATAAGGGTGACATTGTACTTGCGTCACAACCCGGGCTAGACGGCGCTTGTGCGTTGTTGGTGAAGTTTTATCCGAACTTATGGTCACTGATGAGATACTTGAGTACATAACTTAGGCATCTTTCATCTGGATCTGGAAAAGGGGAGTCAGACCACACCAGTGCCTTAAGCCGAGGGTTAAGGGTAGGAATGGATCTGTGGATCTGAGATTTCACATAGGTTGAAGAATAGTATTGAAATGATTAATTGGTCTCTTTTTATGTTATCGTCAATGCATTTAATTGTATATCTTGCTGCTTGTAAGTTATGAGTTTTGGGTGGATTTTGGCTACTGAGCGTCATCGCTAGCAGTACTATGTTGCCCTGGTAACTCGAACGCTAGGTATTTGAAGACGGAATAGAAGGGGCATAGGCAAAGAATGATTTAACGCTGACTGAAGAAGTTTATATAGAACTCTGATTATACTCTTAGTTGCTCTGTAGTTTCAATTAATTATTTTAATATTATACAGTAAGAGAATTTAGCAAAATACTTTAAGTTTGATGCATCGTGATTTGATTGGAATTAACAAGATTTTTGAAATTTTAAATGCTTCGAAATGAAAAACTAATTAGAAATCCCTTTTAAATTTTTTTTAATGTCTCCAAATTTTTGGAACGTTAAAACGTGGTACCAATCCGGGAATGAAAAATTTTCCCATGCAAACAACATATCACACATGAACCGAATGTTTTTGCACTTTTTAATCACTTTGTTTTCTTGTGCAAGAATTTCACATGGGGGTCTTAATTTGAAAATTCTCACGAGTTTTAATACTTTAATTCATGATTAGTTTAGGCTGCGTTCTTATGAACTTAACTTTAATTTAATTTAAATTTGAAAGTTTTGTCCTTATTTGAATTTTTTTCGCATTTGTTAGTTTTGCGTCAAACTTTTGTGGGTTATTAATTCATCTCGACTATAGGAATTAGAAAGTAATTTTTTTTTTAGTTTTATCCAAATATTTTGAGAAATAACCACTTTTTAGGCCAAAAAATGTCAATAACCAAAACAGTTTGGCACAAAACTAACAAATGCGAAAAAAAATTTAAATAAAGACAAATTTCCAGATTTAAGTTAAGTTCATAAGAACGCAACCCCTAGCTAAATAGACTTAAATATTTTAAACTTTTGGTAATTTCGGCTCAATTTTTTTTTTTTTTTTTATCTTTTCAATTCGCTCAACCAAAGGAGTTGGAAAAGCAAAAATTATAGCCAAAGCTTAAAAAAAATCTGGCTTAGTTTTGTCCTTTTATTTTTTTGATCCGGTCTATATTTATGTACTTTTCTAATTTCTATCACTGAAACGAATCGAAATGAATCAAATACTTTATAAAAAGTTAGGAAAAAATTCACGTTCTTTGTTAGCGTTTGACTTGAAATTATGGAAATAAAAGGAAAGAGAGAGGAAAATTGAATCTTGTTTCATTCATTATGGAAACAAAAGGAAAGAAAGAGCCAAAGCGGAAAATTGAAATTAACTTGTTTGATTCCTTCATTTGGGAAATGAAAATGTTTCCTTCTCTTTACTTGATCCATCCTCTCCCCATTTTTCTTATAATTGTTCTCTTCCTTTCTCTCCCTTTTTTTTCCCCTTCTTTTCTGGTTCATAACTGTTGGAGTGTTTGATTACTACGTTTTCGTTTAGCCAATATTGTATATATTGGCGAGGAGTTAGTAAGTTAGTCTAGAGGTCATTCAAAGCTCTGAATGGACCAACCGCCCCCTCATAGGGGTTGAACCCAGTCATCCACTAAGAAAGGCGGTGGGTGATGCCAAACCGAGCCAGGAGCTCATTGGCGACTGCTACTGTTTACCAAGGTGTAGTGTAATGATATCTCGGACGCAAGTGGAGTGAAGTGCAATTGGGGTTCGATTTTCGTAAGCACTCTTCCCTCTTCAAGTCCTTTAGAATATAGTACATTAGGTTTAACGAATGACAAAAATAAAAAATATCTCGGACGTTCAAAAACTGCTATTGCAATCAGCGTGCATGATATGAACATAATAATCAAATGGCGTAATCAAGCCTTCCTAAACATACGAACAGAATTTGCCTGTCAAAAAACCATTGATCAACCCATGCCTGTCAAGAGCAAATTTAATGCCCGACTGTTTTTCCTTTGACTTGTGTATGCAGTCACCGTACGTGACATAGACAATCTGAATTAATTGTTCACTACGGGGTTGTTGTAAACAATTTCAGCCGTCCAAAAGTATTTTCAACGGTTCGGACTAACAAAAAAAACTCATTCACGAAAGAAAATAACTCTCCCCTAGAAGACTTTATTTTAAATCCAGACTGTTGATAATTGCTTAGATAAAACAGCTAAAATGTTCACTATAATATTGTGACTTTGCCCACTACAGGATTCCCGAGTCTGCAATATGTACGCATGCTTATGATAGTTGGTTGGAATTCCAGCCAGCCACACCTGGGAGTGGTGGTGGTCCACGAAAACAACAAAATCAGACGTGTGAATAAAATGTGTCTGCACTTCGTTTTCCGGTGCAAGAATTCCAACTGAGGGATTTGGGATTCTGACATAAGTTTAAAACTGCATTCTTTTAATTGAAATTGTTTTATTTTGTTTATTTTTCTAGTTTTGTTAGGGAAATGGGAAGGAAAATGGATAGATATTAATTTACTGAATTATACCAATTGCTCACAAAACAAAACAATACTGTACTATCTATCTTTACTAACATACAAAATCAAGATCCAAAAAACCACTTTTTGAATTGGTCCAAGACCCATTCAATTGTACGTAAAAAGATGAAAAATGATGAAAAATCAATCTTTACATAACTTTTTGTATTTTCAGTACCAAAAAAATTGTGGGATTCACAATTGCAACTTTTCAACTGGAAAACATGTTCCTACATAATTCCTTGTAAGAGAACACACTGAAAAATAAATTCCACTTTTTCTCGGAATCCATTTTTTCAAGCAATATTTCCGGCAACTGAACGGAGCTCTCAGTTGTGGGCAACATAACCTTAAAATTCGGTTTAAAGGCAGGATCGAGGGAGCGCTAGTGGGACGAGCTCTCAATTCAGAATCGCCACTTGGGTTTGAATATTCGATACCCAAGGAACCGAACTTGAAACGCTTTTCACGCTGTTTGATTTGAAAAAGTGAAGACACCAGTCCGTCATAACCATATCTGGGTTCGGGAGTCAGATTACGAGAGATGAAGGGTTTTAAGGCACCCCTCTTGCCCAATCTGAAGATCGGTCTTTACTTAAACATTTTGTGAAAATATTTGAGATTTTTTTTCATTAATCAAATTTTTAGCCAATTAAGACGGGAAAACAATTTAAAGGGGATTAAAACTGTAACACGTTTGCAAGATGTGAATGGATAGCATGGATGCGAAAGCAGTAAATGGGATAAAATCAGGTTCTGCTCAGAAGAGCAAACCTAGTGCACTGTTCCAAACTTGACATGCGTAAGAAGTAACTTAATTGCTTGCACTAACCAAAGCCATTGCACGCAGTTCCAACCTGCGCGCGCCAATATCAAACACGTGCGTGCAGGTTTGCTTTTCTCACAGCCTCTGTTTTTATCCTCCTTTGGGCTCTGGAAGAACAAATCCATACCTAGGACTAAACCAATCAATTTATAGTAATTACGCTACATAGTTTAAAGGCTGAAAAGCCTAACAAATAAACGAAACACCCCATAAATAGTGTGGAGACAAAACAGTGGTTTAAGGCCAAGTTACCCGGCCCATACAAGAGCAACGCACTGAAAAACCATTGGATTAAGAACACTTGTGCGCGTGGGTTAGAAACTTGCGTGTGCCCATCCAGGCTATTTTTCAGTACTTATTCTCACATGACTGGGGCACTGGGACATGTCCAGATATACTCCAATTGGTGTTGTAATAGAATAGAAATGAGTATTGAAATACAAACTAGCAGTTGAACATAGGAAAACAGTAAACTGGTTTTACATGCTCACAGTAATAATCTACAAAGAAAACTGTTCAGTTTTAGGATAATCATAATGTTAAAGCATCCAATTCCAAACCAATTGGCAAATAGTGGGGAGGCCGCCCAGGCTCATATACTAGTTTTGGAGGAGATAATTAACCGATGTGGGACAAATCCCAATACTCCCCCGCATGTGCGACCTCTGACTCGCATGTGGAGAGGTCAACAAAGGATTCGGAATATACGAATCACAATGAAATAAAGTGCAACTATGGCACAAACAAAGGGGAAAAGCCTCCGAAAGCCTAACTTTGATATCATGTTCAGTTTTAGGGTAATCGTAATAGGGAGAAAACCCATTTGGGTTAATTTTATTCAACGTAAAATATATATGTACAAGCTGTATAATAATTACACTACGGTCCTAGATACTTAAACTAATTACATGATAAGACATATAATTACACTAGATACAAATAGATCCATCATCTAACAAAAACAATATAAAAGAACAAGGTCCTTGTCTCCACGCAGATACGCACACGCAGCTACCGAATAACGTGTGTGAGCTGAGGATTGATGCGCACAGGGCCCTTGTTCACACGATTTTTGAAACCTGCTAGCCTTAGGGCCAAGACTGGTATTGATTACCAGCCTTGACCCTATCAGCCCTCCTCAAGGATCAAAACAGTATGCAATACCAAGGTGTTATACTTTTGATTTTGGGTTTGAAAGAGTATTGAGCTTTGATGTTTAAGGTTGAATGAGGTGTGAAAATGAGGTGTAAGATTTTGTAACTTTTTTTTTCTAACCCTTTAATTGAAAGAGTGAGGGAGGTATTTATAGGGCAAACACCCTCCATTAATGGAAAGCATTCCATTATTGGAAACTATTTTATTAATGGAAACCTTCTAGAAAACTTCCATGAATGGAAAGTAAAAGGGTCGGCTGTAAATTTAACTAGCGCGCGGGTCAGGGACTGGTGCTCGCAGACCAAACCAACACGCGTGAGTCAACGGTCAAGCTTTAACTGTTGACCAACACCTGGCAATTTGACTCGCGCGCTGGTTCTCAACCAGCGCGTGCCAGTAGGGTTCTGGGAAGTTTGGGGGTTTCAAAACACTCAAAACTCAACCACTTATCATTCCCGAAGTGTTCTTGATCCGTTTCATTATCAATGAATCAAAAATCGAAAGTAAATTAGTCTGAAAAGTCCAGATTGGGGTATCTACGTAAGCCAACTTCAGAATCAAATTATTGTCCAGACATTTTGTTCCATTTTATGGTAGGACGAGTAGATAATGAAGTTCACAAATAAATCCAGCATATGCATGCTTCTGGAAATTGGTTGAAACTTCAACCCACCTGGTGGCCCATGAAAACAACATATCATGTTTGCACTTTTTAATCACTTGTTTTCTTGTGCAAGAATTTCACATGGGGTCTTAATTTGGAAATCTCACATGAGTTAATACTTTTTTTTTTAATCGGTAGGAGAGATCATTACATCTTGTAGTACAAAGTATAAATCACAGGATACTACATTCATTATGTGACTCAACTACAAGTCCCATTAAGCGAAGAAACAATTCCAACAAATACAAAGGAAAAAATACCCACACACAGGTGGGAAGATTCAAACTCCTAACCTTCTAATGAAATGCAAGAGTTCTGGCTAACTAAGCTAAGCCCCGGTTGATTACATGAGTTAATACTTTAATTCGTGATTAGTTTGGCTTATCCTAGCTAAATAGACTTTTTTTATTTTAAACTTTTGGTAATTGGCTCAATTTTTTTTGATCTTTTCAATTCGCTCAACTAGAGGAGTTGGAAAAGCAGAAATTATATCCAAAAGCTTAAAAAAAATCTGGCTTAGTTTTGTCCTTCTATTATTTTTTGATTTGGTCTATGTTATATACTTTTTAAATTTCTATCATTAAGAAGAATCGAAAAGAATCAAATACTTTATAAAAAGTTAGGAAAAAATTCACGTTCTTTGTTACCGGAAATTATGGCAATATAAGGAAAGAAAGAGCCAAAGAAGAAAATTGAAACTTGTTTGATTCCTTTATTTGGGAAATGAAAGGGAAAATGACGGTCATGACGTGTTTTGATAATTAATACCTGTCAAGAATATGCTAAGAACATTTGTTAATACTGAAAATATCCTTGACAGATATTAATTATCAAAACATGTCCTTGGTCGTCATTTTCTCAAAATGTGAAAATGTTTCCTTTTCTTTACTTGATCCATCCTCTCCACATTTTTCTTATAATTGTTCTCCTCCTTTTTTCTCCCTCCCCCCTTCTTTTCTGGTTCATAACTGTTATTTGACTGCTACGTTTTCTTTTTGCCAACATTGTATATATCGATGGGGTTAGAGGGGAGTTAGTAAGTTAGTCCTGAGGTTGTCCATAATCCTGAACCCCAACCAACTGCCCTCATGGGGCTAAACCCAAGCCTCCACTCAGGAAAGGGATGAGTGATGCCAACTGAGCTAGGAGCTCATTGGCGACTGCTATTGTTTACGGAGGTGTAGTGTGATGATATCTCAGTGTACGATTTACATATCAATGAAAGTACCTCTAAAGATTGATAAAAATAAAATAAAAATCAAGCCTTCCTAAAACATGCGTACAGAATTTGATTGTCAAAAAACCATTCAGACCAACTCGTGCATAAGTCCATAGACTATGACGAACGTTGCTTCTCAAAATCAAATTTACCGCCCGACTGCTTTTCCTTTTTAAGTGACTTGTGTATGCAGGCACCGTGACATAGACCATCTGAATTAGTTGTCCACTACGGGATTGCTATAAATAATTTCAGTCGTTTAAAAGTATTTTTAACAATTTCGGACTAAAACATAAACTCTTTCACGAAATAAAATAACTCTTCCCTAGAAGACTTCATTTTAAATCTAGACTGTTGATTACTTAAATAAACGGTTGAAATGCTCGCTACAATTTTGTAGTGGCTTTACTCGCTATAGAATGTCCGAGTCTGCAATATGTACGCATGCTTATGATTATTGGTTGGAATTCCAGCCAGCCACACCTGGGAGTGGTGGTGGTCCACGAAAACAGCAAATCCGACATGTGAATAAAATGTCTCTGCACTTTTTCCAGTGCAGGAATCCAACCGAGGGAATAAATTTGGGATCCTGACCAAAGCTTAAAACTGCATTATTTTAATTGAAGGAATTGCTTTTTGTCTTTTTACCTTCTCTGTCTAATTTCCATTTTTTTTGTTTTGGATTTAAACTCACACTAGTGCTACCCCTTTTCAGTGGCTCTTCTTTGGCTTTCGAATGGATGGGCCTGCTGCTTTCTTCCAACCCTTCTCTCTGTGTAAGTTCCATTCTCTCTCCTCCCCCACATGTCTTCTCCTCTTTATCGAGCTTCCAGATATTCCTAATACCACCTTTTCCTCCTCCTCCAGGTTCATGCCTTTTTCTTCTACTTTTACATGTTTTTCTTTATTGACCTTGTTCTTTTCTTCATTAGTTGTACAAAAAATGGAACTCTTTTCACACCAAGTCCTTTTTTTTTGGGACAAAATGATTGGGTAGTTCTTCCTTTGCAACCTTTACCAACATGGTTATAATTTATCTTGAATTTTTGACTGTGGTGAAAGTTTTAAGTTCCTGTTTGCTAGGGTTCTAATGGGTATGTTCTCCTGTCAAAGTGTATTTTTCTGGTTTTCTTGCCATTTCTTGTTTCTCTGTGGAAACAAGTTTAGAGCTTAAAAGTCTTCATTTTGCTATTGACATTACATTAGCGTATGTACATATTGTAACAATCTATGTTTATTATTGTGGGAATTTTCTTTTAAAGTTGTTTGGTTTGTAACTGCAGAAATTAAATCAATTTGACAAGGCTTTGAGCATTTTTCATTCTGGAATTGTCGGCCACGACTCTCATAATGAACTATTTTCTTCTGTGCTATTTACTTCGCAGGTTCAGATTCAGGTTCGATAATTAGACAGTTTGCCATGAATTTGATATGGGTATTGGTATTAATATTGTTAGTTTTCAGCAATGGACATTTTTCAAATGGGGTTAGTACAAATTCTTCTAATAGACCTGCAGAAGTGAAGATTGGGTCTATGTTCGCTTTCAATAGTGCAATCGGGAAGGTAGCGAAAGTTGCCTTAGAAGCTGCGATTGAAGATGTGAATTCCAATCCAGCAATTCTTGAAGGAACCAAGTTGAACTTAACCATGCACGATGCCAATTTCAGTGGATTTCAGGGGATGGTCGAGGGTAAGCATTTTCGTCATGTGGAGTACCTATGTTACATGGAGTTTTTGAAATGTTTGAAGAATCAACGCTGGACACTAGGTATAGGGGGGCCGATAGTTCAGTCCTTCACTCTTTAAAATGTTTAAAGGATCAATGTCAGTCTGTATCGGGTCCTCCCTTGTCCATACCCCCATTAATTTGGGAATACATGGGTAATGCTATTGCTGTACCAATGTCGGACACTCAGACACTAGAGTGAGGGCGTGGGATCTGTTTCCAACGGTTTTAGTTGGACTCTAACCTAGAAAACATATTTGGCCTTTGATCTTGTGGTTTTACCATTCACAAACTTCTCATATTTTGCATGAAATGCTCTATGACACCATGTAAAAACAATTTACCTTGACAAATGCAAGATATACATTTTATCAAATATAGACATTTGGCAGGGTCCGGCGTAATTGAGAAAAGAACCATGTGTGTCAGATATGAGAACACATTCCTATACCCGACATCCGTATCTAAGTCTATGTAACATAGTTTTGGACAAGTGACTCAGAATCTCAATTTTACGTTGTTATTGAGGTTGTGTTTAGATGTATTGTTTTGAAATGAGTGGAACATCAGATGTAAGAACAAATGTAGTTAAGTGACCCGCCCTCTATTTATCATTTCATCCAATTTCTATTTAGGTTTGCATTTTAAGAATGCATGTAAGAACTTTAGATGGGTGGATTGAACCAAGTTTGTGATTGTAGTTATTTGAAATCCTTCCATAAACAATCCTCCTTTCATTCTCCACATTAGAAGTACCAATTACCGGCAATCGTTAGACTTCATGCTATGAAGTTCAACCTCAGGTCCCTTCATTTCAAAAGCACTCATCAAAACTGAGTTCTAATCCTTCATTTTGTTACTGGCAACAGCATTAAAGTTCATGGAGAGCGATACCGTGGCCATCATTGGCCCCCAATCTTCTGGTACGGCTCATGTGATTTCCCATATTGCAAACGAGCTTCAAGTCCCCCTATTATCTTTTGCAGCGACGGACCCCACCTTGTCCTCACTTCAGTATCCGTTCTTTGTGAGAACGACCCAGAATGATCAGTTTCAGATGGCTGCTATAGCAGATATAGTTGAGTACTATGAATGGAGGGACGTAATTGCAATCTTTGCTGATGATGATTTTGGGAGGAACGGGATAGCTGCATTATCAGATGAACTTGCAGAAAAACGATGTCAGATCTCTTACAAAGCACCTTTAGACCCTCAAGCTACGCGAACCGAGATCATGGACGTTTTGGTTAAGGTGGCTTTGGCTGAATCTCGGATTCTTGTTCTTCACACTTATCCCACTTGGGGTCTAGATGTTCTCTCTGTGGCAAATTATCTTGGGATGATGGACAGTGGGTATGTTTGGATAGCAACCAATTGGCTCACTACTGTTTTGGACACTGATTCTCCCCTTTCTTCGGAATCAATGGATAATATCCAAGGACTCATTACATTGCGTATGTACACGCCAGAATCGGAACTAAAAAGAAACTTCGTTTCTCGTTGGAAAAACTTGACGACTCACCAAATGGCGAATGGCCCTTTTGGGTTGAATACCTATGGTTTGTATGCCTATGACACTGTTTGGCTACTTGCACATGCTATTGATGCCTTTTTCAGTCAAGGTGGAAGTATCTCCTTTTCGAATGATTCCAGATTAAGTGAGCTAAATGGGGGGAATCTGCATCTAGATGCTCTGAACATCTTTGATGGAGGAAAGTTATTGCTCAACGATATTCTAAATGTCAATTTGACTGGTTTAACGGGTAATGTGAGGTTTTCTGCCGACAGGTCCCTCTTTCGTCCTGCGTTTGAAGTGATCAATGTGATAGGCACGGGAGTTAGAACCATCGGTTATTGGTCTAATTCTTCTGGCTTATCAGTTTTGCCTCCGGAAACACTCTATTCAAAACCACCTAATCGTTCCAGTTCAAGTCAACATCTAAACCCTGTGATATGGCCCGGACAAACGTCACATAAACCCCGCGGATGGGTTTTTCCAAACAATGGAAGAACGTTGAGAATTGGAGTCCCAAATCGAGTTAGTTATCGTGAATTTATAGCAGAAGTGCCGGGGACTGAGATGTTCAAAGGGTACTGCATTGATGTTTTCACAGCTGCAGTGAACTTGTTGCCATATGCTCTACCATATAAGTTGATCCCCTTTGGGGATGGTGTCAATAACCCTAGCTGCACTGAGCTTGTGCGCTTGATCACAGCCGGTGTGAGTATGAGCTTTTAACATTCTCATTGTTTTATTTGGCTGTGCTTTGATCATATAGATCAGTTGAGGTATTTACCAAGGGAAAGGAAAATATATGGAAAAACCAATAATGTAAATTTAGCTTCTTTTAAATTTTCTTCATTTTTTTTGCCTTTACCTTTTCCTTTCCCTCCCCATAAGTACCTCTAAATGTTCATGATCCAATTGCACCCTATATGTCTGGTTTATGCTTAATTTCATAATTTTTGTTCTCTTGCAGGTATATGATGCTGCAATAGGTGACATTGCAATCATCACTAATAGAACAAGAATGGTCGATTTTACGCAGCCATATATCGAGTCTGGGCTAGTCGTGGTGGCACCGGTCAAGAAGTTGAACTCTGATGCTTGGGCTTTCTTGAGGCCATTTTCTGGAAGCATGTGGATGGTCACAGGTGGTTTTTTCCTACTTGTGGGAACTGTTGTTTGGATTTTGGAGCATAGGTTGAATGATGATTTTCGTGGGCCTCCTAGGAAACAAGTCGTCACTATTCTATGGTGAGTAGCGTGAGTTAATAATTTTTTTGCTCGAGTTGCGAATATAGATAAGAGTAAGATGTTTCAAACAACATGATATATTATCGCTAACCCAAGTTCAGAGAAACGAATACATTCTCGAGATTTTACCAAAAAACCTTGTTTCAGGTAGCTGTGTCTCCTTTTCTTTCTTCTGCAATGATGTTCATTTTTCCAAGTTAAATCATATTATCCAAGTCCCTTGACTGCTTTCTGCTTTCACTTTGCAGGTTTAGCTTTTCAACTTGGTTCTTTGCCCACAGTAAGTAACACGTCACTGGTTTTATGGGACCATCTCTGGATCATAGAGTTGTGGAGAGATACAACTAGTGAAAAGGGAAAAAAAATAGGAACAAACATATGAATTTAGCTTCTTCACTTTGTTATCTTTGTATCATTTCGTCCACCATAAATACCTCCACAAATCCATGGTCCAAAGTCCGAACACCTTAATCTTCACTTGCTTCAAGGAACTTCAGTAATACTGATTCCCATATTTTCTTTTTCATGCAGGAGAAAGCACAATAAGTGCTCTCGGTCGTCTAGTGCTTATCATATGGCTATTTGTGGTTCTAATAATAAATTCCAGCTATACTGCAAGTCTAACCTCAATCCTCACAGTACAAAAACTTTCTTCACCCATTAAAGGGCTTGAGAGTTTACGCACGAGCAATGACCCCATTGGCCACCAACAGGGTTCATTTGCCCGCAACTATCTGAGCGGTGAACTCGGCATTCACGAGTCTAGACTTATTGCTCTTAACTCCCCTGAGGAGTATGCTGAAGCCTTGAAAAAGGGCCCGAAGAACGGTGGTGTCGCTGCATTGGTTGATGAGAGAGCATATATAGAACTCTTCCTCTCGTCGCGTTGCGAATTCAGTATAGTAGGTCAAGAGTTCACAAAAAACGGATGGGGATTTGTAAGTAAAATTCTTTATCCAAAACATTGTTAGGCTGCATTTGGATAAATATGGCTTTGAAATGAAGTGATTCGACGGTGATGATTCAATAAGCCCGGCTAAAAGTTAGGCTAGCCTACATTTGGTTTTCTATATTGAGTTTGGAATTTTTTCATGAAGGATTTTGAAATCAATGTCTAATATGAGTAATTTGAAGTCCTTCATATTAAGGATTGATTATACCATAATACCAATAAGATAAACCTATTTCTAATCCCTCATTTGAAATTCACATCTATCCAAACAAGCCTTAGTTATTTCTTTCTACCTGAGCTTGTGATTCAGTTCTATATGCAATCTGCATCAAGATAGGGTTTTATGGGTCCTTATTTTCCCATGTAAACATGACTATTTTACCAGGATTGGGTTTTATGGGGCCTTATTGCCATGTAAACGTTAGTAGTTTTTTTTAATATGCAAAATTTTGTTCCTTGAGCTTCACTAAAAAGAAATTTGAGCTTTAAACATGAAATTTCAAAAAATCTTCTTCTTCGAATGAACCCCCGGTGTATTTTCCATAGTGGCCACAAAAGAAAACTTCGCTTCAAGAATCAAAATGTCGTTTTGATATAAACTTATTTTGATTTTGATATTTGCTTCTTACCAGGCCTTTCCAAGGGACTCGCCTTTGGCAATTGACATGTCAACTGCCATTCTAAAACTATCAGAAAATGGGGAACTCCAACGAATACATGACAAGTGGCTTATGGGTAGTGCTTGCAGTTCCCAAGGCGCAAAGCTAGCCGTGGACCGCCTCCAACTCAAGAGCTTTTCAGGACTCTTCCTAATATCTGGACTGGCGTGTCTTCTTGCTCTCTTAGTGTATTTCGTGAAGATGGTGGGACAGTACATCCGCCATTACTCTGGGGAGGAGCCAGAATCTTCTGGAAGCTCGCGGTCATCCCATTTTCAGACATTTCTTACGTTTGCTGATGAGAAAGAAGAGAACGTGAAAAACCGGTCCAAGAGAAGGCAGTTGGAGAGGGATTCGAATAGGAGCAATGGTGGCGGTATGGAATCGACAAGTGCTGATTCCAACAGAAGATGTACAGAAATGGCGTCAAACCGAAGTGTTAGTTTTGGTTCTGAAGTCTAGTTAACACTTCCATGAACCATAGTTTTCACAAATATATAGCAGCATATCAAGAAGTGGATGTTCTTTATACCATATTGGTCGTCTGGATCATCATTTGTAACTGGGGGAATCATCCTATATGCATACATTACTATATGTCAAAGGAAATGTATTTATATGTATTTTTGTTCACGTACAGATTTCATGGTGGTTGTCTGAAATGGCCTAGATGAACTTTGCACCGGCTTTAATCGGGTCCTCTGTTAGCGGACGTTTGAATTGGTTCCCGATGAACTCGTAAAGCAAACCGGACAGCCCGAGTTATGTTGGGTGAATTGGGCATATCATGCACAAGGATGTTGGGTGACCTCTGAACTTACGCAACCAACTACACTGATTAGTCTATAATCCTCCAAAGGTTGTGTTTGAATTTCTACTACAAAGCTCCCTAACTGTTTCCCCTTCTGCATAGTAATGTTAAACAATCTATGGAACTTCACAGCCAACTTATCGTCTCCCCCACCCAAATGTCCTTCCAGAAGGAAATTGATTATACTGGATCTGAAATGGTTGAATACAAAGGCATTTCTATTTTGAACAGCAGTAATCTCCTTCCAAATGACAGAAGACTTCACTCCTGATGCTGCATTTGGTAACCAACCATTTTGATTATCACCATTCCTGAGGCATACAACCTTTTTCCATAAGGCTTCCTTCTCCACCCCAAATCTCCACCACCATTTCGATAGTAATCATCCACATAATTTTCCTGTTATATAAACCACCCAATTCCTTGCTCATAGTGACTTTCTCCCAATCCTACCATCTGGAGTTTCCTTTCTTGATCTGAATCCCCCCCATAGGAAATTGCATTGGACTCATCTATCTCCTTAGCCACACCTTCTGGGATTTCGAATACGAACAAGTAATAAACAAGCGGGCTACTCATAACTGACTATGTCAATGCTACTCTACCTCCAAATGATGAGACTTTCTTCCTTGAAGATGTTTGTCTTTTTCTGAATTTCTCCAGCCTTGAGTTGGCTCCTAGTGGCAGTCCCAAATAACTAGGGATGGTTTAACTTTGCACCGCAACACTGCAGCAAAATCTCTTGTCGTCGTTGTCGAGACCTCATTTATCCCCACACCACTGATAACTAATTTTTAAACCAGACATGAACTCAAAATTCCTTAGCAGCCCCTTGATAGCAGTATTTTCTTATATATTTGCATTTCAGAATAGTATGGTATCATCAGCATGTTGTGGATAAGTTAATGGCATCTCCCCGTTGCCCAATTCCACACCCTTCGTGCTTTTTTGAACATGATATTTAATCCTTCTGCTGCTTCGACAAAGAGAACTAGGGATAAGGGGTCTCCTTGCCTAAGCCCTAGGATTGAAGGTAGACATGTCACTGCCCTTCTTCTGTTAAGCCACTTTGGCTACAGGCAGATAATATACTGTTGAAACTAACCAAGTCAAGCTGCTCACTCCTCTGTATCGACTGAAAAAATTCTCAATAGCTTAGCTTTTCCATGGATTGCATACCCACCAATATCGCAATCCAACAAACCAAATTTCTAGTGCATCCTACCAAAAAAAGGACAAGACGTTTCGATCCTTCCACATTTAGCGTACGTGTCAATCAATTCACTGCCTACGTACACATCACCAGAGATCCCACTTTTGATAGAAAAACCTTGAGTTGCCTTCTCATGCATCAATGCTGCAGTGTTTCCACAACCACAAGCTGGTAAAATACAAGGGATTCTTATTGGACTTGGCTTTACTTGATATACCAGTCCCATTAGGCTTAAAACCTCGCGAATGCATCTTTCAAAACGCCAACACTGATTCCGAATAACATTGACTTAGTTTGAATCCCGCTATCATCCCATTATAAGATACCACATTCCGTTCGATCCCTTTATTCTCCATGTCCTCAAAGACCTCTTTTGCCTCACGTCCATGTCCTAGTTGAGCATACCCTGAAAACTAAAACACTCCAAGAAACCACCTCTTGTTCAGACATTGCATTGAGCATTTTATGTGCATCTTTTAATAGACTGCATTTGTCATACATATAAAGCAATGAAGGAAGCATGGTAACGTTGACATAAACTAAATTGGATCTCTAGGTCTGCACTCTCTGATGCCATTTGGCTTTAATTTGGGACATGGTTCTGCAGCAAAACAGGTACAGGGGCACTGTTTGAGTGGTATTTTGAGAGAACCACTTTGTGCATATTGCCAAAGATTAGGTCTATCTCCAATCCTCCCCACTCATACCCCCAATGATTAGGGTCTACATGGGTATAAAGCAAGGACGACGAAACAAAGGGATATGAATCGATCCCGAATACCGATGCAAAGCCAAGTACTTGTTATCCAAGCTTTAACGTTGGAGGATAAAGGCATCGGGGGGAAAGGCCTTGATATAGCATTCGTAAAAATAATCTGAAAGCAAGAATAGATCAGAGATGGAATCGAAGAGGAGGAGGAGGTTGTATGCATCAGTGAAATCAGAGGCGATTGACCCTAGAAGCCATTGATATATGTTCTATGAAAACCGTGTCCCGTAAACGCGAGTTCCGTATTGGCGTAAGATCGCGCGTCTTATGCGGTGTGTACTGTGACGAAATCGTGTTCAGGAAAAACGCTTTTTAGAAGAATAAAATAAGCAACTCGGGCGTACAAAGCGCGAGTTCAGTAGTGGACACACTTCTCATCTTCCACCTGCGAAGTACCTTCTCCCCCATTTTTGGCAATTTTCAAACTTATTTTGAAATTAATTTGTTGATCCGATTTGTTGTTATTGTATTACTGGTCGATTAAAATGCTTTTGTGAAGGATGAATTCAATCAACCAGGAAGAGATATTAATCGGAGAAGAAATATTTCGGAAAAAGATGATGAAAAGTTAGCTGAGTACACTTGATTACAACCTTATGACGAGGCTTTTCCTTCCGTTCTGTTTTTCGAAAATTTCAACCCTATTATTGAATTATTTTTATGATCCGATTTGTCCACACCGTAGAATTCGTCAATTAAAATGATTTTGTCAGCTATCAAGTTAATCGAATATTTCTTGGGATTTAATCGGAGAAGAAATATGTCGAAAAAAATTTGAAAAAAGTGAGCCGGGAACACTTGATTACAACTTTAAAAGGACTATTTTTCTCCTTCTGGTCGTGTAGTCCAGTTGTCGGAGTAGCAACGTCGCCGAATCCTAGTCGACCTTCACCGTCGACGATCCGAGTTCCAATATCACTGAGTCAAGCCGTGTTCGCGACTCGGGCGATTGGAGCTGGTGAGCTCATCCATGCAGCCAAACCCATCGTCTCTTTCCCTCTCTACAACAACGGGTGTTTGCTATTTGTGTCTCGGAAGTCTGAGAAACAGAACCGCATCTGCAGCCAAGAAGAACGTGAGGCACAATCTAAGGTACAATGGGTGGTTTTTGCATCTAATTCAATTTCCATTGGCGCAAATTCTAATTAATTTTTTGGGTTCTGATTTTGTATGGCTTACGGCATTAGAAATCGATCCAAGGTTTATGCCTCCCACGTGTTTGACATTTGGCTTTTGAAGGAAGTCCTTTTTCGGCCTATGATTTTTGTGAAGTCTTTTGATTCATTATTGTTACTTAGAAAACGACTTGCATAAAATCTCAACTTGCATAAACGACTTGGAGCTCTCGTTTCCCATTGCAGTGAAATATGTGTTGGACAGATGTGGAAAGCACAAATGTCTCATAAAACTTGAACTCCATTTCTGAATTCATGGCTTTCGCGGTGGGTTGTGCATGGTACTAGAACTCGTATTCGAAATGTGAGGTTTGACCAATCTTCGTGTCGTGTAAATCTACCAAGACTCATTGTAGACTAATGAAGGTAAGCTTGCTGTGTGTCTGCTTCTAACTTTTTTTCTTTGCCACCATGATTTTCTTTTGTAGTGAAAAGTTGCCTTTTGTTTTTCCTCCTTTTCCCCAGGTTCAGATGGTAAAGCTGAGAATGGATCAGAGTCAGATAGTAGTAAAAAAGACCGATTAATGCCAAATCTATGTGTGATATGCTTAGAGCAGGAGTACAATTCTGTTTTTGTCCCGTAAGCACTCTGCCAACATTCCTTTCTTGCTTCCGTTTTTCTTGAACGCACTAACTGTTTATGCTACTCTACCTTTACTATTAGACCATTTCTCCCGTAAGCACTCTGCCAACAAATTCTTCAAACTTTGTAGTTATCTTTACTATTTTTTTGTTGTGCTACCTTTGGTGGGGATATCAAGAAATGAGGGTAGCTCTATCAGTAGTTTCGTGGTATTGCTAAAACCTTTCCTCAAAATGTACCTTGTCATTCAAGCTGGTTAATTGTACATGCGTTTTATTTTCAGTTTGTTATTATGGCTATAAAAATTGCAGGGCAATATCACTCAATCTTGAAATGCCCAAGTCACGCGTCCTAAGTTTTGATATGTTGACGTTCAATTTCCTACTGGATGACTGGGTTGTGATTTTTTAAGGTGCGGGCATATGTGCTGTTGTACGTTGTGCTCTTCACACTTAACAAACTGCCCTCTTTGTCGGGGACGGATTGAGCAGGTGGTGAGGACTTTCCGGCATTGAACCTTCGTTCATAAGAGTGTGAGTCCTAAACTTCTCATTCATCTTGGCTATGGAACTTGACAATGTGCTTCAGATCATTTATAAAACTCCGGGCCTGGTTGTCAACCTATTGAGCAAAAATGACAAGAAGCTGAGTTTTTGATATTCCCCAATTACTTGCTACATATCACAGTCTTGAATTCCAGAATGTAGCAATTTAACCTTCTCCTCCGATGTAATTTTCTTATGCTTGTCGTAATATCTTTTGTTGGGACTGTATTTGTATTTCTCATGTGAACTCTTGTAAGAACTCTTTTTTATCTATCTATGAAATTCTACTTTTTGCCAAAATAAAAAATAAAATTCTCCTCCTCCCTAACTTTCAGCTTCTTAGGTTTTACGATAATAATATCATGTCCAAATGAGATGGCATAATATATTATCATGTCTACGTATTGAATACCTATTTTCCTAATTATATGCAGTTTGAAAATAGGACGCCGTCTTTTTAAACCAATGCCAAACCAACTTCCTCCTCAAACCTATAGAACATACGGCATGACAACAGGAAGTTATAAATTGGTACAAAATTAATCTTTCTAAAAAAATATTCACTTCTAATGACGAATGCAGAGATTGCTAAGGTAGATTATGACTATCCTACCATGTCAACACCTTCGCTAAAACCTTGTACACACAACCCACTAGACTGATTAGTCTATAATCTTGCAGCCTAATTGAATTCACACACTGTAGAACTAGAGTAACGAAATCAAAAAGGTGTTTACGCTAGTGATTAACTTATGCAGAATAATTTTTTGGTTTTGTCTCTATTCAAATTTTTTTGCATTTGTTAGTTTTACGTTAAACTTTTATGTGATATGGGTGAGTAAGAACAAGAGGAATTGAAAAAGTAAAAAAATTTAACTTTTACACAAGTATTTTTGGGAAATATCCAAAGAAAAGCTCAAAAAGTTAGTTTTTGGACTTTTTCTTGAATATTTTCCAAAATACTTTTTTAAAAATAAATTTTTTTTCTTTACTTTTTTGATTTCTCTCGTCCTTATCCATCCATATCATATAAAAATTTGGCGTAAAACTAACAAACGCAAAAAAAAATTTAAATAAGGACTGCATAAGTTAATCACTAAAGAATTGAAGAAACAACCCTTTTCATAAATTTTCATCCTTTCTTGATGGCTAGCATGTTAAATTTCCTTTCATCTTCCTCCCCAACTTCAACTGAAAAAATCATTATCGAGTATACGTCTTCTTCTACAACTCTCTCAGTATATCTTCTGATAATTTTCAAACACCGATCACACGAGGTTAAACATCGCATCTCGCAGTAGGGCTGTAACGAATCAGCTCGCGGTTTGACTCAACTCGTTTGTCCAGCCAATGTCAAGCTCAATACACAAAAACTTGGCTCGGCTCGCAAAAGCTCCGGTTCTTTGTATAGACTTGGCTCGTTTAAAGACTCTCGTTAAGTAAATCATCCAGGCCCGCTTGTTGAGGGCTTGGCATGTTTACAAACACATTGAGCTCGAGCGCAAATTTTTGGCTCGTTTACTAAATGAGCCAGAGAAACTAAGCTTCGTTGAGTTGGTTTGCTCGTGTCTCCCCAGTGGTGGCGAGTATTTGAGCCTCATGGGGAGCAGGTTTGGAGTTTAGGATTATAGATAATCTCTGAAACTATTGACTAACATACTAACACTCCACTAACCCTTGCTAATAAATAAACATGGCAAAAAGAAAGGAAAAATAAATAAACAAGCCAAGCTCAAACACTACAAAGCGCGGCCTTGTAGTGTTTGGTAGACCAAGAGGACGACGCGGTTTTGTGAATATGAAGTTTAACCAGCGCATCTTCAAGGCGAGGTTGGGGAAAGACGGGTTAATTTGATGGGTATGATTCAATGTGACAAAACCCATTTTAAGAAACGCAAAAATGATTTTTTAAAGCAAGATTAGGAACAAATCTCTATATACTAAAAATCAGATTTTGTACATAATTATTGAATCCTATTATATCTAAAATGTGAATGTCTCGGATTATTGAAATATGTTCGATAAAAGAAGAAAAACTGCTGCGTAGTATCCCAAGGTTCTTAGAACTAAGATGGCTTCTTGAAACGACGCAGTTTCGCTGCACTTCGCAGGTTGAAAGTGCGAAGTATATTTTAATACCACGGCGCCGTTTCATCATGTTTTGAAATCGTGCCTTGAACATGCGAGCTTTGGAAGAACAAAATAGTAAAGCGAGCTTGAGAAACGCGAGTTCGGCAGTAAACATACTTCTCATCCGCAACCTGAGAAGTATCCAGAAGGCTTCTCCCCTTTTTTGGCAATTTTCAACCTTGTTTTGGAATTAATTTAATGATCCGACTCGTCCTTATTGTATAAATTATCGATTTTAATGTTTTTGAAAATCAGGAATTCAATCGAGTACCAATTGGTTATTAATCGGAGAAGAAAGGTTCCCCAAAAAAATGAAAAAAAATTAGCTACATACACTTGATTATAACTCTTATGAAAGAAAAAGTTTTCTCTTTCATTTTTTGAAATTTTGGACTTTACTTTGGAATCATTTTTATGATCCGATTTGTCCATATTGTTAAACTTGTCAATTAAAATGATTTTGTTAGATTTCAAGTCAATCGGATAATTCTTAGAATCTAATCGGGAAAGATATATGTCGAAAAAAATTGGGAAAAAGTGAGCCAGGAACACTTGATTACAATTTTAAGAAGACTTTTTCCCTCCGCCTTCTAGTTTCGTTATAACATCGTCGCCGCATCCAACTCGATCTTCACCGTCGCCGTTCCGACCAGTGAGTCAGCCGGCCGAGGTGTGTTCGCGACTCGGGCGATCGGAGCCGGTGAACTTATCCACGCGGCCACACCCATCGCCTATCTCTCTCTCTACAACAACGGGTGTTTTCTGTTTGTGTCTCAGAAGTTTAGAAACAGAACCACTTCTGCAGCCCAATAATGTGAGGAACAATCTAAGGTACAATGGGTGGTTGCTGCATCTAATTCAGTTTCTATTGGCACCCATAATAGCTTTTCCGATTTTGATTTTGTCTTGCTTACGGCATTAGAAATCGATCCAAGCCATATGCCTCTCACGTGTTTGACATTTGGCTTCCGAGGGAAGTCCTTTTTTGGCCTATGGATTTTGTGAAGTATTTTGATTCAATTTTGTTACTTAGAAAAAAACTTGCATAAAATCTCAACTTCAGGAGCTCTCGTTTCCCAGTGCATTGAAATATGTGTTGGACAGATGTGGAAAGCACAAATACCTCTTATAAACTTGCACTCCATTTCTGAATTCATAGCTTTCGCGGTTGGTTGTGCATAAGGCTTTCTACTAGAACCTGGTATTTGAAATGTGAGGTTTGACCAATCTTTGTGTCGTGTAAATCTACCAGACTCATTGTAGACTTAGCTCTAAAAGAGCTTTAGATCATTTATTAGTTGCTTGTAATGGTTTTGCATATTGCAATGCTTGAGAAAGATATTTCACTACAGAGAGGAAGAAGACGAATGGGGATCTTAAAGGTGAAGGGCCAGAAATACGAGGACGGAGATGTGGGAGTACATAGTAGTATTCATGGTAATATGGGTGAGTGGGACCGAATCTTGCAGCCAGTGTGGTGAAGAGCAGAACACTGGGGCTTTCCTTTTTATTTATAGCCTAAGGGCATCTTTTGGTCTTCATTTGGGAGGGAAAATGCTCATTGACAATTTTTTTTTGCAAACTACATGGACTATTAAAATGGATGGAGATCTATAAACCAAGTGGGGGTTATGTGGTCAAGTTTAAACCTCAGGGGTAAAGCGCCAGTAAAATGGACTTTTCCCAAATTTATAGTATGCGACGCACCCGTGTGTTCTCATTGCTTCCTCCTGCTTGTTTAGGTCCATCGTAGTCAAAAGAGTATGCACAATGTCTACATGTTTTACACCAGTCCCAGATCATGTAATATGCCCTGACTGTTCAGAACTATGGATGATGCTTTTGTTGGTATCTCTACTTACGATTTCAGCATCTATGCTTTTTCTTTACCCTTAGAAATCCCATTTTTTATGCCCTCTATGTCAAACAATGTCCGGAGTTTTTGTCTTGCAATCTCCTCCAATGTTTTATGTTACTGATTCCTTCTTCTTTCCCCATATCCAAACCACAACCCCCCCCCCCCCCCCCCCCCCCCCCGTTCACTGGGCTCTAACTTGGGATGGAATGGGTCCACTTTCTACCTATGGGTTACCTTGAATCCTTCTTGAAATGGATGCTATGTATGAAATCAAGACGATATTTATGTTGTAACTTGGAATCAGGATCTAAATGGTAGTATTGGGAAGGACCATATGCTTTTTATGTTGTCATGTTCGAGATTTTATCAAACTACTTTCCTTCGTTATGCGCATCTTTTTCATGGATTTCATTGCACTAATTGGGAAAATGTTGGGGAAATATTTTTATTCTTGTCTTTTTTTCCGCTTTGAATAAGGCATTTTGGGGCCAAGGCTAAGCTATGTAGTGATGGCCAGTATACTTGTGAAACAAAATGCTCGTGATGTTATATACTCAGGGTTCATGTTTCACGTCTGGGAATTGCCTTCTCTTGCCAACTTATAACCTGTTGTTTTGATTGGTTTGAAGAGATATTGTTGCTTGTCACTTACTACACTCGGTGGAAAGTTGCAGGGGGTCAGCTAGTACTTCGAGTTTTTAGTAAAAAATTGCAATGCACCACGTAAGAAGTTTATCAGCCATATTAGTTACATTTAGGTCATGTTTTCTGTATGTATACTCTTGCGCTATAGCCTTTACCAGGGCTATTGTAAAGTGCCAAGTTACCTGTGCATCAGTCATATGTGAATCAATATCATCAGTTCTTGTTCAAGGGAAAGCACTCCTTTAAAATCTGTCTCCCCTTTTATCCCTTCAAAACACACTTGAAGTAGTCATTCACCTTTATAGAGGATCGGTATGTGTGAAGGCTCAGGGTCTGTTGTGTCTGGTTCAGCTTTGGACAAGGGGCTAGGTCCTCTTGGAGGATAGTCATACTTAGCCTTAGCAATCTATGCATTTCGTTGTTAGATGTGAACATTTATGTGGAAAGATTAGTCATTTGGTCCAATTTATAACTTCATGTTGTCCTGCCCTGTGTTACATGGACTCGGGTACAATTGGCGAGTGCGGCTATGTGTGTGAGTGTCGATTTCATTTAATTTCCACCTCACAGACACAGAAATACGCCCAATAAATTGCACATGGCAGAACATTTCTTTCTTTCTGGGATAAATGGAGTTTACTAATTGCCTTAAGGCATTTCGTGCATTAGATTGGAGTTTCCTGCATAGTTCATGTAAATCCGAATTACAAAATATCCTTGATAGATGGATGCTCAACTAAATATGTCGAACATAGAGTCCATATCCTTGAGAAAGTGTTGAGCACCTGACACTGGGGTTTTAGTTATTTATAAACGGTGGTTTGCTTCTTATCGTTGCTGAGTACAGACCCGGATCATACTTGTCATTCCAAAATCTATGCACCTGATTCTTTTTTCTCTCTAGTAAGTTGAATATTTATGCAGATGGTCTTGCCACCAAAATCTGATTGGAGACGTTCAGCCCCTGTGGGTATGTTGATATCAGTTGAAGAGGGAACCTCGCCCCCTTCAGGAAGACTATCTGCTCTTTGGGTTTTATTTCAAAAGAATCTCAAACCTGTCATTCTCTGGTCTAATTACCATATATGTTTTGCCACTATGCAAATCTTGAACATATGAGATGCGCAAAAGAACATTATTTACAATAATGTAATTCCAATGACCTCGTTTACATTTCTGTTCATGGATTTTTGATGAGGCAATCCTTAGTGGAGATGAGTTGTCCTAGCTGGTGCCATTTTATTTATATCACCTTATGTTGGAGTAGGTTTTCTAGTCATTTTGCAAACTTTATCACTTTGGTTTCCTCCAGACATCACATCCATACTTCTCTGTTATGCAGCCAGAACACTATACTGTATACAGTTCATCACTGCCTTTTAGAGCTCTATCTTTGATTTTACATTGACTCTGGCATTTTGTTTGGAAGATGAGATAATATTGCACAACAGTGCACTATACATCTCAGATATGCTTGCTTTGATGATTTTGTGGGAGACAATTCAGGGAATGTATCAATAGTTCCACTTAGAGACGATATAAGTTTAAGGAGGAAGTTGGTTTGGCATTGGATTACAGAGACAGCGTCTTATTTTCAATCTGGTTATACTCTGGAAAATAGGTAATCAGTACACAGACATAACAGTATATTGTGCTATCTCATTTTGACATGATATTGTCGTCGTAAAACCCAAGAAGCTGAGAGTTTCCGAGGAGAAAATGAAATTGCTACTTTCTGGAATTTTGAATTGATATATTGCCCATTAAAGTACAACCATCAGTGAAGGCTTCAACACTGAACAACCTTAGCATAATTTAGAAGTATCAGCTCCAAGACATGCAACTCGTCTTTTTTACTCAACCCGATGAACCTATTACTCATTTCTGCAAGGTTCTTTCCATCTTCCCCAGTTAAAGACCCAACTCTCCCATTCTATAAGAACAAAGCTTTCTTGGGAAGATAAAGTGCAGCCATATCTTCGCCAGCAGTTTCGCAATCCTTAAATGTTGCAACACTTGCAACGATAAAGCTAATGCACCAGCAGTGGCCGTATCATGCACAAGGATGTCGGGTGACCTCTGCACTTCTGTACTTCTACTGATTGTCATAGACGCCCTTGGAAGGGGATTTTGGTAACTAGACATTTGATGTAGAGTAGAATGGTTTTTGTGACAAGGGTGAGTTGGAGAGATAGAAGGAAAGAAAAAACTCAGCCCTCCCAAAACACTTGGTTGGATGGTGGAGAGAAATGAGGAGAAAATGTATTAAAAAAAAAGTTAGAAACACAATTTCGGACACAGCTTGGTACTGTTAGATGTATGTGGACCCATGTGAAAGATAAAATCCACTTTTCTGAAGGACAGATTCTGGTTTTACTACATACAGTATATCGTAAAATTGCATCTTCTTTCATTTTCTCTGTTTTATCTTTTGAAAGATGCTTGAAACACTTGTGTTTGTGTGTGGAATTGTCCGGTGTGTGCAGCGCTCAATGTTTGCAAATCTCATGTCCATTGTGCAGACCCACATGCATTGGACAGGAACAATTCTGCGTCCGTACCATTTCTTTTTACTTTTCCCAAGCAGAAGAATAGAACACAATCGTTTCCCTTCATTTATCTGCTAAAATCATTAACCAGACAATATCGAAAGAAACCAGTATCCTGCATTTTCTTTCTTTTTTCTCTTCCCAATCCTTGTTCTCTGTTCTCCTAGCTTGCCAAACGGACTGGATTCTAGCAGAGATGAAAACTAACAGTGAAACCCATAAGCGAATCAAACCCGAATGCAAGATGGTGAAATTTTCCATAACTGAAAAAACCAGAAAATGACTAAAAAAAGGAATACGAAACGATATTTCAAATTCAGGTCTATAAATGTTAGTAACATTAATCAACAACTTCAATCATAATCCGATTACAACCATATTTACATTTGTACACAAGTTAGAAGTACGATCACACATCCGTCAGTCAGAAGGACCCCATATCGTGCATTCTGCACGCTCATGTAGTCTGTTGGAGCATATATTCAAACTATACTGGCTTTGAAGTACTTGTTAAACCCTTCCTCCTCTCTACAATACTTATGCAGGACTTTATAAACTTCCATCAACAATTTCGGAAACCGACTCCCAAAATAGCCATCAAATCCTTCAGGTACCGGTCCTAGAATTTCCTAAAATGAACACCAGTAATCAAACTCGCATAACCTACAACGGAAACAATGGAAAGATATTTGTGTATATAAATTTAATTCCGAAGTGTTTGCATGAGAAATAAACCTGAATTTCAAGAGGAAGTTCCCTATAATGATTCAGCTTGTTCCGCATGACTCGCAGTAAGTCACGAACACTGTCAAACTTATACCGCCTGTATTTTCCGATGTTTTTCAAGAATGCTGATTCCATCTTTTCGTCCCATTTTGTGCCCAAAGCCAAGGGAGCTATCCTTTCTAATGCTTTTAAAAGATCAGAGTTAGCTTCCCTGTCTTCTAGTTCTACCCTATCGCTCGCATCACGGAGAAATGATAATCTCATCTCAGAATCCCAAAACAAAGGATGATTAAACACCTCCGATGCCTTCGGCCTGCATCAATTAAGTAGATCACATAAAATGGGTCTTAGAAAAATTAACTCAAAGAAAAAGAACTAAGAATCCTGCAAAGGTGAATAAGATCGGTGTACTAAATGTAAAAGCTGCAGTAAGCATAGTCAACGACGAAGTTGGAATGTGCCTTATGTCTCACTCAAGGTTACTGTATTATCTGCTCATTGGATACAAAAACTTTTACAGATTCTAAAATGGATGTATAATGGTTTTTCAAGCTTGTAAACTAGGGATGGCAATCGGCACAATCGGGGCAGATATGGGGAATTCCGTACCCGATACCTGAAATAATTACCCACCCGAATCCGCCCCGATAACCGAACGGGGAGAGAAGTGGTTACCCATATCCGAACCAAACGGATTTCGGGTATTCCCCGAATCGAATGGGTAACCGAACAAGACGTTTTTCTGATCCAAAAAAAAAGAAAAACCAAGAAAAATGGGGAAAAAAGAAAAACCAAGAAAGATGGGGATTTTCTTCTACTCCAAAGTCATCCCCTTCGATAGAAAAGGACCTTAAAAAACCCAGAAATCATCATATCAATTACGGCAAAACAGCTTCGACTTAAAAAATCAAGATACAACACAAACCAGAACCCATCTTTCTAGTTTGCCAGTTACAACACAAATCGAGATACAAAAAATCGGGAAGCGGGAGATAGGAAGCTGGACGGAGGAGAGGGAGGTGAACCTGAAGCAGATTTGTGGAGAGATGTCTTATGATCGACGGCGGAGGGGGAACTCAAATCAGGAGAGAGAGAGAGAGAGAGAGAGAGAGAGAGAGAGAGAGAGAGAGATACGGCCGAAAACCTCAATTGACGGTGAAGGGGTGACAGCAAGAGAGAATGAGTCGGATGTAGAAGATGAGGAGTTGCAGAGGATGTGATATGGGGCGGCGTGGGTGGGTGGATGAAACTGTTAAAGTAATAGGAGTGTCAAGTGTGTGAACCCTAAGTTTTAAACCTCGCTACCGTGGAGTATGTGTATATATTTATTTTATAAATATATGTATAAATCAAGCCTTTCTCGGTCATTTTTTTTGCTAATTTCTCGCGGGCACCCTTAAAATCACATTTTGCACACATTGAACTATTCGGATTATAAAAATTTGATCATAAACTCTGAGATTGAGATTTGGGGTGTTTTTTTTGGTGTTCCTTTAACCGTCCCGTACACACACACGCGCGCGCGCACACACACACACACACACACACATATATATATATATATGGGGTATTGTCGTAATTTCCTTATTTCAGTTCGATTCGGGTAACAGTTAAACCATAACCAAACCGATACCCGTTTGGTTTTTCAATACCTCAACCATACCCATATCCACGGGGAAAAATTCAGTTATGGTTCAGGGAAAAACATTAGTTACGGTTTGGGTACCCATTGCTTCGGTCGAGATTGCCATCTCTATTGTAAACTTCATGAAACAGCTTAGACAGTGCTTGGTTGTCTATTTTAGTAGCTTTAGGCTAAAACACCACAAAAGCTTGTCATTCTATCTTAGCACAAAAAAGCTCTACTTTTCAAACAGCTTAGATTTTTTTAGCCCTACTCTTGCTGCAAAAAGAATACGCGACTTTTTAGCCCAAACAACTTGGTTTTTCTTTAGCTGGCGTTTTTCATGGTAAGCAAAAAAAAAAAAATTGACTTTTTAGATATCTCAAACACAGCATTAGTAGTCCTTCACAGAACCAAAGAAACAGCATAGTGTCTCGCCGTCTCCAAATGGCACAGAGAACAACAAATCGAAGAGGTGACAAGTATAACTATCACTGTGTAGTCATCAAGGCAATAATCTCCTTGCGTCATACCTTAATTCGGCATCCCGGTCCAATAAACGGGATAACAAATCCACAGCTTCTGGAATATACTCCACTAAGAAGAGGTCAGCTTTGCTCTTCACAATGTTGATGTCACGCTCAAGACGGTCACCAAACGGATGTCGACCACCGTAATACAGTAAAAGAGGACACAGCCTAAGCTAAACATATCAACAGCGCGCGTTTGGCGCCCATGGAGAAGCTGTTCGGGAGCTTGCCACCCCGAACTTCCATAACCTGTAACAGCTAATGAAATTAAATACTGAACAATAGGACTACAAATCGTATATAACTTGAAGTGAAATAGTGAAGCTAGGTAGTGTATGTGAAAAAATACACTACATACAATTTAGATGCATACCCCATTGGTGGTGGTTAGCATTCCCCAAATAATACATATGAACAACAATCAAACCTTATGATTTTAGAATTGAACTACAGAACACACCATTTGCATATCTGATAACCAGCAGTGATGCTACCAATAATTCATGGTAAACAAGTGGGATCATGCAATTATTCTAGAGAATACAGGCAAGTAAAATAATTTCCAAAAACTCGGGACATTCTATATACTCCTAAATCATTAATTCCAATAAAATTACGGGTACATAAAGGTTCAAGATGTTGCAAATCAAATAGAATGCACGAAATGGAGGAAATATGCAGTTGCCGCCATAATAATGAGTCAAGAATACTTGCCAGTAGCATGATGGCCCAAGGAAGACATATCCCCAACAAGGCGCTTGCTGATACCCATATCAGAAAGCTTTGCACATAAAGATCTGTCTTTAATTATCAGCACATTTTGAGGCTTTAAGTCTCGATGAACTATCCCCAATTCATGCAAATGCACAAGCCCAGAAACCACATCCCTGTATTACGAAAGGAAACAAAAGCATATCAAGCAAATACTGAGATGCAGTCTAATCAAGTAAGGACAAGTTTTAAACCTGCGTGCTTAAAAATATCAACAAGGCAATCTACCATAAACTTATAATTGCCGTATTGCCATAGGAAAGTAAGATTACATTGCTGGCTTTAGCATTCTTGATGTAGCTCAGCAGCTCACATATCTAGTCATCAATTCTTATGGCCGTTTGCGAATAGAGAATAGTACTGGCAGCCAGGACTTATGTGGGCATTAGGAATTGGATAAAAAATACATGGGACATTGCACAATGCCTCTTCACAAATTGCCTTTTTGGTCAATAAGTCTAAAATCTTAAACATAATCAGCCCATGAAATCCTACTCTATCTGCTAGATTACTCTAATCAAATGTGCTCATGGAAATGGGATTCCGTTCCAGATTCAATGCAGAGAAGAATGAAATAGGTCCAGTCTACTTAAAGTCTACTGACTGAGATAAATCGAATTCCAGGATCAGAAGGGCTTGGGCCTAATAGTACAGATGTACTCCTTCCTACAAATGGACCTGGAAAATTATAGTATTTTGTATGGAATTAACTATTAAGCAATATACACTACTAGAAATATGAGACAATATCATAAAGATTCCCACCCATGGACAACGACAAAACTTCATGGCCTCTAAGGATTGGATACATCTACTGTTTTCATAAGTAACACATTTTTTATTCAAGATGAGCATCAAACGGGATTTCTACACAGAACAACAAGGTTCAAGGATTTGGTGGCACCAATTTTATAGATGAAAAAGAAGAAGAATGACAGCCTAAGACAAAAATAATAGTGTCATACTCAGCATGAGATGGTGACACATCTAGCGTATAATCTAACGACGTCAAATTTTTTTAAACTAACCTCATCAATTTCAAAAACATAGGAGAAGGATAGCCTTTGTCTGTCCACAATTTAACTTCCGGCACAGTGCCCTCCATTGATTCAAAACGGATTTTATACTCGATTTTGACTTCCGTAGCTTGGTCCTCACCAACGGTTGGAGCATCCAAGTGCATCTGAATTAAATCACTTAGGCTGCAAGTGCAACGCTCCAATGACAGATACACGAAATCCTGGTCTGATTCAACTCCATACCATCGAACAATATTTGGATGTCTATCCGATGCAATAAGATTCTGGATTTCTTTGAAAGCAACATCGTGATGGGCCTTGACAAGACGTTTCACAGCAACAGGACGACCTTCATAAATTCCCTCGAGCACAATGGTACCATTGCTTCCCTTAGCAATCTCTCTATTGGAGACAAACAATTTACCAATTGTGCGTCCATCTACACTTTCGTCCACTCCTTGATTGAGTTTCAACCATGGTCTCTCATCATATCCATCACCAGACGAGGTGCGACCATTATTTTTTCCTGACCTCCGTATTTTCTTTCTTTTTGAAGTCACGGTACTTGCATTTAAGTCATTGGGCTGCTTATTTCCCTCACCGTCCTTCCTAGCCATTAAAAAATAAAGGCAGGGGACAAGGCATACAGTAGTGATTACCAGAGATATAAGAGAATATCCACTAGACCCTTTAGAAACCATATTTAGTCCACCACTGCCACGCATTTTCACATCTTGCATAACAGAGATCCCCGAATTCTCAGTCATTTGAACCACTGATGGCCCTAGATCAATGTTGTTGTAAGGTTCATTTGGAGCAGGCAGTGAAAGTATCTCATCATTACCATGCAATCCTGGTAATTTATCAACCTTGGGAGGCTGCCAATGAAGCCCATGCTTTGAATTGGACTCTGGAAGCATCATTTCTTCATCATGAGCCTCAGGCAGCATGTTAGGCTTATAAAATGGTCCTAGCATATTATGACGGCGAAAGCGGTATACAACAGCCTTTGATTGACATGGCAATGGCATACTGAAGTTAACCCCAGGGACAGGAGGAAATTCAGATTCAGAATCGGAAAGAGCCCCACTAAATGAATTCTCAGTGTCTTGACAAAGGTAAGCAGCCCCAATTTCAGCAACTGTCATGTTCCAAAGAACTTTGTCGGTATTTAGAGCGAAAGACTTCAGTGAGTAATCAGTTCTTGTGATGTAAAGAGGAAGCTCATCAGGCTCAAAGTTCAAAGAACCTGACTGTCCCAGTTCATCAAAGGTAGTACTGTTTAATACACTGTTTACAACATTGCTCTGTGACGTGGGTGGAGGATCAGACATCTTGTAAGTGTAGATTAGCCTTCCAGTCTTAGCATCAACCAGAAACACAGTAGTCTTCTTTGACCCAAGTACAACTCCTCCATCTTCTGCTATGAGTGGAGTATTGCTGATGAACTCTTCAATAGTCTCTTTGAGTTTCTGAGACAAAAAGATGGATATGAGAATTCACCCAGTTAAGTGATTATGACAAAGGTTATTCACAACCCCATGAAGGAGGGAAAGAAAGGAAAGATAGTCTATAACCACTAGATAATATGCATTTACAGTGCAATTAATAGTCCCATTACAAGCAGATACAGAACATAAGCCACCAACCAATGAACATTTCCCCATCTAGATAAAACTAACCATCTTTATTGAGGTAAGAGCAAAATAGATGATACGGACCTAGGGTGAATCAGGCAATCATGGGCAAGTAGTTGTTAACAAAACCCTGCCAGACGGAGTCTTTTTACCAATCTTGAATCTAAGGACTATAGAACTTCGGGAAATCATTAATGTGAAAGATAGAGAGACATTTGCCGACATACCCTCTTACCAAAGGCATCATTCATATACAACGCCCAGTCATCCCCGCAATCTATGAAGAAGCTGCCCAGCCGGGAAATGTTCTCCTTATCATCATCATCATCATGCTCAACAGTAGCCTGATAGGAAGAGTAAATTGATGGTCCTGATATAAATGACCATAAATCTTTCCCAGATTTAGGCTCAACTAAATGGATTGTTCCATCCAAGGCAGCAACCAATGCAGTATCATGCTCACTGTTTCAAAAAGTAAAAGAACAATAAAATAAAAAAGTGAGAAAACACAGTGTGGTAATTGGCGGGGAGAGAATAAAGAATAAAGCCGTTCGAGATGTTGCCATATCAATGGGGAAAATTTGTGTTGTCTTTGGAAAAAAATGTTCCAAATGGGAGTAGGAATGTGGTATGCCACCATCTCTAAAGAATGCTACAATGGAGGTAAGCTTGTAGAGATCTCATTCTAAACAATAATTGATAACATAACGTGAGATTGATATTCTGTTAATAATTGGCCCCAAGAAAGTATGCTTATTATTCCTGAAAGCAAATATGTACAAACATGCTTTAATGACCATCATGACCCCCTTATTTCATATTTAGATATTCAAAAACTCCTCTATCCAAATTCCAAATTCTAGTCTCCAACACATGAGCTTTTGTTTTCTCTAGACAATGACTTTTAACAAGAGAGAGGTGACGAAAATTTGGGGTCGTGTTGGATTGTTGAGTTTTAGAACCGAACAATGTCACATTTTTGGACATGCACAATAGAACATAAATCATTTAGGTATTAGGCTATTACGGTCCACAAATGTGAGGTTCTGCATTGAGCATAGCCCTCGTTCCTGTGTATAGGAGCATAGTCTCACTGCATCAAGCTCTATCTTCTCCCTCCCAATTCCCTTTCCTAGCACTCCTAATTCCTAACACATACAGACTATACACATTATTTATGGCAGAAAGTCAATGCTTGAATTATGTTTTATTGCCTGATATTAATTATTAGCGACGGGGGAAGGGATCCCCCAGCTCGAACCTGGGTACGTGAGAGGGATAGCTGCAATAGCGAGAACACTTAAGTGCTCGGCTTGCGCCAATGGGCTATTGTCCCATTGAACAATCAATGCCTGAATTTAGGTTCACAATTGTCAATTCCTCTATTTATCTTCTCCTATTACAGACTTCCTCTGAAGCTTGGGATAAGCGTCCCGCTAGTACATAGCAGCCGGCACTGCTTCATTAAGCGACAAGCTCATTATAAAGGCATTCTTTGTGAGCTTAAAATCGAAGCGTCTCCACTGGAGTTCTGTTTGACCCCAAAGCTATATGAAATCCTTTTCGAAGCTGTTTTATGGGCCATAGTAGCACCAGATTGAGTATGAATTACACCAGCAGGGAAGTCTGTATACAAACATAATCACGTCATGTTTGGAAGAACTGTGTTCAGATCTCCAAGACAAAATATTTAGCTTACGAAAACACTCTTGCGCATATAGAAGTAAGCCAAACCATCCCGTTATCTTAATCACCGCACGTCCTTATATATTATACTCATTCTATCACCATTGCATAAAACCCCTAACCTAAGTCACATAATCCTTCAGGAGGCCCCTCCACTCCCGCTCTCAATTCTCCCTTAGCACTCACAGTCTCGCAAATTTAGTAGTTCGGGATGTTTATGTTTTTCAAAGACGCGCCGCCGCTCGGGCTCGCACTATGTGATCAGCCCTTAACCCTCTATTCTACTCATATGAATAGTGAAACAAAAGAGGGAAAAACCCAATACTTATTTAAGATTTCAAAAGGAAATGGAGGCACTCACTTAGAAATCGACAACAGAGACCGCTTAGCCGGCTGAGTACTGACTCCATCGAGATCATTCCCGACCAGGCTCGAAACGCTGCCGCTCGAACCCAAAAACCCAGATACGATAACTAGAACGCATAAGAAGAGGCCGATCAATTTGCGATTCATCTGGCGAAAAGAGAACAGGATTGGATTTTAGAAGTGAGGGATTCTGATTTGAGAACGAAAAGGGTGGATTGGAGTTCGATCCAATCCTCGATTTGGGTTTTTGATTGGCGCCGTCTGGAGGAGAGATAAAATGGAGGGTTTTGGAAACGAGGAAGAGATATCCAAAGAGATATTCGAAGCTTCGGATGGTCTACGCGATTTGGGATCTCCGATGTTGTCAGATTACTGCAATGGAGATTTGTCGTGAAACCAACGGCTTTGATTTTGTTGGGTTTTTGGGTTACCGTTCTTATCTTGTTGGTAATTAGCGCCGCCCGTTTTGGCCTAATTCTTCCGGTGTTTATTCCATTTTATTTTTTTCATTTATAGTATTAGTTTTGTGTATGTTTTTAGGAAATTAATATTCACACTTCCTTTTTTGATATTCACATTTTTTTCTTTTAATAAAAATATACATGTACTTTCAACACGAGAAAACAAAAAAAAGGAGTGTGAATAATAAAAAAAGGGGTGTGAATATTAATTTCCTTTATTTATGAATTATTGTTTTTTGTATTAAAAAGTTTTGAAAATATTAAAAAAACTAAAGACAAAATAATTAAAAATAAATAGAATTTTTTAATAATTATTTTATTTATTAAAAAAATAATTAATTTGGTTTATAATTTTTACTTTTTTAGATTTCTCTCGTCGAGATAAGTTAATAAATTTATATAAATTGACAACAAAAAAAATGCAAAGTTTTTTGGATAAGGCCAATAAATAATCATCAGGCCAGAATAGACATTATAAAGCGTGTACGCGTATGAAAGTGAGCGCGCAAGTGTCGACGGGAAATTGAAAGTTTTTTCTTGGATTATTATAAATTATCATTATTTGCAAGAATGAGAATTGAGCGCAAGAGATGAGAGGCGAGAGTTATATGACTAAGAACATCCACAATGGATTAACCAAAACCAAAATGTCGCTAATGTTAGAAATATTTGTTCAAAAAAATGTTGATATTAGAATAAACAATCTAAGCAACTTTTTAGCCACTAACTAAATTTTGGTCTTTGAATAATAAAGTCTAGCAACTTTTTTGACAAAAACTAATTGGACCCAATATTTTATAAATTAAGTACACCCATCATTATACAAAACCTTCTCTATCTCTTTCTTCCCTTCTCTTGGTAGACAAATCTTTATGCGCAAGGCAATCCTCAGGGACCCGGGATCCAGTGCCGGCTCATATATTTTGGAAGCTCGAAGCAAATTTTGTATATCTCACTCTTTACATATTCATGATTTTTTTTTAAAATGATAAAAGTACAAAAAATAAACTAAAAGAATATAATTATGACAATATAAATGTAAAAAAGATATGCTTGAAATTATGGAGATGCATGGGAGTCAAATCACACACTCACAATAGCATGACAGTATTATATAACCACTAAACCAAGTATCTAGTTTGTGTTTTTATTTAAAAATATTCTAATATTAATACATAAGTTACATTGCAATGGGGCCTCAATTTTGGACCAAAATTCGGGGGCTAGAAGCTGTTGCTTCCCTTGCCTATCCTATAAGCCGGCCCTACCGGGATCATGTAGGGCGGAGTGTCTTACAGGGGTTGTAGTGCAACGCACATCCGTTGATCTTATTAATTAACGGTTCAGATAAAAAATCAATTATGACCGATAATAAATTATTTTTACCGATCATAATTAAAAATCATATCTCAACCATTTATTGTCAATATCAAAGACCTGACTTAGCACTAGCACTACAAGATTTCTCAATTCAATCCCAAGGAGAAAACAAGTTAACACCTATTTGACATTACATTTTGAGGCACACTTCAAAACTAACAAATAATCATTAACAAGGCACATCTGGTATTAAACGCAAAAATTACAAATGTGGAAAAAATTTAAATAAGAACAAAACAATAAAAAGTTAAAAAAAAAAAAACTAAAGAGAAACAGGACCTTTAGATCCCTTTTGTGATCCAACCGTACCCGACCCGTTTCATCAAATCCACGGACCCCGTCATCATCATCAGTGCTATAAAAGCAGGCCGAACACAAAAAAAAAACCCGCCGCCGTCGTAAGCAGAAGAAAGCAACCAGAAACTCGCCGGCGAAATTAACAACATTCGACAAAGATGTTACAGAACAAATCATTCTCGCGGAAAACGAGGCAAGGAAAAGTTATCAAGGTCCGTTTCCACTACCCCCGAAACCCTAGTCGCACCATCTTCTTCTCATTTTACAGTCAATACCTAGTTAAGTTTACTTTAGGGTTTTGCAAGATGACGTTGGTATCATATGCAGGTAGTTAGAGAACACTATCTGAGAGACGATATATACTGTGGTGCTCCGTTTTGCAAGGTCTGCGATTCTTCAGCTGCTCGCTTGAGCTCCACTGCCTCCACTGTTCTAATTGTTGACACCAACGTCGTTCTTAATCAGGTCAACTCTTTTTTCAAGTCTTCATTATTTAAATGAGCTGAGTTTTGAATTCTATTGGGACGCAAAAATTTGGTGTTTTCCAATTTTAGTGAATTTTGAAGTACTATGTATAACATTAGGGCATTAAACGATTACCTAGCTGTTCACGAGCAGCTTGAGGCTCGGCTTGATGGTAGGAGAGCCAAGCTCAAGGTTTAAACTCGTTTAGTAAACGATTCAAGTTAGTTGTATCTTGTCTCATTTATCCAAGTTCGAGCTTGAGTTTTAAACCCGTTTGGTAGACTGATCCAAATTCCAAGCCAGTTGTAACTTGGCTTGTTTACAGAAGCTCGGCTTGTTTGTGGTGGTTCGGCTCGTTTAGAGGCTCATTTAGTGAACTAAGTGAGCTCGAACACCTTGATATTAAATGAGCCAAGCTCATGGTAGACTAGTTTTGAACAAGCTGAGTTCATACACTTCAAAGCTCGCTCTTTTGCAGCCCTAATTATAATGTATGGTGCTTTTACTTAATTTTAGTAGTTTTTGAGTCAAAAACTTCATTTGATATCAAATACTCTAATGGCCAACCCTAGATTATTCGTATAGTTTGTAAAAGCTATATTAATTGTCTTGCAAAATTTGAATGAAGAACAGACTTAAAGAAGCTTTTTTTTTCCCTGTAAGGTAGTCTGTAAAACTCATTCTGATATGAGTTTTGGTAGGAATGGATGAGGGGGGATTTGTGTTTTTTGTTTTTGTTTTTTCTCACTCAAGTCTGAGTTTGAGTCAAGATTTTAGCAAGAGCTTGGGATGCCAGTGGGTTTCTTCTTCATTAGTAATTTTATCGATTTCACCCCCTGATTGGCATCTCTTGAATTGTATATTTCGAATCGATAAACGAAAGGTTCAAATCGGCTTCTCCTCAAACAAAACCAACTGGAGGTCCCCTTTTGTTGTGGGGATTTTTCTCTGTCTCTTCTTCACCTTTATTCGTGGTTTATTTATTTTTAATCCTCAGAAAGTAAGTCTACATTCATGTTTTCTGGGGTAGCTGAAGTTTGAGTTTGGTTTGGTTTGGTTTCGACTGTGTGTTTTCAGATCGACTTGCTGGAGAATGAGGCAATTGATGATGTTGTTGTATTATCAGTTGTTCTTGATGAGGTCAAGAACAAGAATCTCGGAGTTTATAATAGACTTAGAGCCCTCTGCAGCAACTCTGTGAAGAAGTTCTTTGTTTTCTCTAATGAATACCACAAGTAGGTCTCTCAGTTTTCATCCCGTCCGAACTTAAACAGTTTCAGTAGCAGTAGTTGGAACTATATGAAACAGCTCCTAATACTTGCTGAGTTATTTATTTTTCCTTAGGGATACCTACGTGAAGGCCATGGTTGGCGAAAGTCCCAATGATCGGAATGATAGAGGTTATACATTTGCTTTCTTACAGTGTTTTGTTTCATTGATTTGTAGGCATGAAGCTGTTTTGCCAAGGTTGTATACAGGGAACATAAGTGGTGAAAATTGGTAATGCTAGTTTGTAAGTTCTCTCGAATGGTTCCCAGTACTTCCCACTGTACACTCTCTGCAGGCCTTAGAATGCGTTGATAGATAAATTGTTGAGATGAAGATGCAAATGGCTGCCTAAAGAGTTCAAATTTATAAGAACTTCTTAAACATGCATATCTGCGTGACACATGCACATAGAATAGTCTTGCTAAAGAATTTTTTATTATGCGAAGTATCTCTTCAAAGTAAAATTTTCACGTCCAAAAAAAAAAAAATTGGTGCATCAATAACATATACACTCACTTTGGCATAGTAATTGCTTCTGATCCTACTTTATGGGGTACATGTGGGATGGTATCTGTATAAAATGTAATTGTGGTGCTTAATCTTGTTCTTAGTGCATTGAGATATGTCTCTGTTGATTTCTATTCTGACGTAGAAGAAATTGTGGTTCAGCTATTCGGGTGGCAGCTCAGTGGTATCAGAATCATCTTGGCAATACAACTAGGGTTGTTCTAATCACAAATGATAGGGATAATAAGAGGAAGGCCGTGAAGAGGGCATTTCTGCTGAGACAGGTATCACATCACATAATTCTTTTTTTCCATCTGTACATGCATATTTTTGGGTATAGATAATTGTCTGCAACTCTTTTAGCTGCGATTGTATTTTTGTTGACCTGCTGAGTTTTCCATGAGGCATGAACTCTGTGGGTGTTGTATTGGAAAAGGATGACCAATCGATATACTTATTTGTTTCAGTTGAGGCGTATGTAAAATCACTTGGTCAACCTGGATTGCTTGACCTGCTTGTTCAAGCTCCTTCAGAAGTTGTAGGCATGGAGGATGTTGAAGATCTGACCTTCAAAGAAGAAAATATTTATACTGAGGTATCCTTATTTGCTAGTGCATTTTTTTAACGATGATTGTTCCCCTTAATATGTGGTTATGTTTATATTACTGTCATTAGTTATGCACCTGTTTCTCCCTCCCCCCAGCATAAACCTATGTCAGAGATTACTGCTGGCTTGAGTCGTGGGATTTTCCATCAAGGGAAACTTCGTGTCAATCGTTACAATCCATTTGAAGCCTATGTTGGAAGTGGAGCATTGGAGATGAGATAATTATATACGGGCGTGCAAACATGAATAGGGCTTTTAATGGTGATGTAGTGGCAGTGGAACTTTTGCCTCAAGAGCAATGGCATGAAGAGAAGTCACTGTCCATAGCTGATGAAGGTAAGGTAGCACAACCCATTTGGTTCTTGGCTTATTCCGTGCATTGCGTTGTAGACATGAACAATGATAACTGCCCTTATTTATTCTTTTATGTGCAAGCTTATTTCTTCAATGAAATCATTGCTGAGCAATATGATTCTTTATTAGCACTCGATTGGGTAATTAAAGAGGTATTTTTTGGGTAATTAAAAATTTTATTAACCAAAGGAAAAATATACAAGATCAAGAGGCATTCCCCAGTGAAAAGAAAAGCAAAACTAACTACATAGGGCACACTACATCAAGCCCTATACCAAAACATAGCAGCTATACAATCTAGACCATCAACCCACCCCAACTATCAACAAGAATTGGAAATTCAACTGGGAAAGCGCCAATGAGAGCAAAGGGCTCGATTAACACCTGTCCTCTTTAATATCAATTAAAGTTCTAGACTCCTACACCTACACATCTAGGCCACAATGCTGAAAAATACGCATATTCCTTTTCCCCAAACATGATACACTATAGCTGCCAACACCTCTTTAGAAACTAAGTTTACGAACTGAGAGCCACTATGATGCTGGATCATCCATTCCACAACCTAGGGCAAAGCAGTGAAGCTAGTCGATGTAAATTGTGTCAACTAGTGTTTTAGAGTGAGTCAGGAGTGTGCTATCTATGCTTTACAATGCTACATTCTTTCTATTAACTTTCAATTATCTTCTAGAGGATGAGGAAGAAGATGATGTTCATCTGGTTCCAAGCAGTGCTGATGATGCTCCTAGAGTTACAAATCAAATGCAAAGTTCTTTGGGAAATGCAAATCCTGTATCTTCTCGTCCATCTGGTCGTGTTGTTGGGGTCATAAAACGGAACTGGCACTCGTAAGTTAACTGGGGCTTTACTAATATTGTTGGCTGGATCATGTTTAATTTTTTTATGCCTAACGAAAATGTTCTGTTTGGCCAGTTTTCCGTCATTATGTGTTGCACCTTCCTTTTTTGGGTTAAGGTATCAAGGTTTTTATTTTATTTTATTTATATCCTGCAGATATTGTGGATCGTTGGAACCAATGCCCATGCCTGCAGGCTCTGGTGGTGTTGCCCATGCTTTATTTGTCTCCAAAGATCGCAGAATTCCAAAGATTCGGATTCAAACTCGACAACTTGGAAATCTTCTGGACAAGAGGATTATTGTTGCCGTTGATTCTTGGGATTGTTTATCCCGATATCCTTCCGGCCATTATGTACGAACATTAGGAGAAATCGGTGATAGAGACACAGAAACCGAGGTGCGCAATATGATTTTTCATCTCTTTATTATTGATTGTTATTTTCGACAGTGAGTTTGTTGAAGGCCAAGATCATTTGCTTCCCTGTTTGGGATGTAACTGTCTCTTGTTTCATTTAACAGCTGACAGTGACACCGTTGTAGAATGTCTTTTAGGAAATCTGGGTGATTATTGATGAATCAGTTTATTTAGCAATAATGTAAGTGGTTACTGCAGGTTGTATTGATAGAGAATGATATTGACGCCAGGCCATTTTCTTCTCAAGTTTTGGCATGCTTGCCCCCATTGCCATGGTCTGTGTCTTCTGAAGATCTGGAAAATCCTATTAGGCAAGATTTGCGTCATTTACGTGTCTTTAGTGTTGACCCTCCAGGTATGTGACCTGTGGATGTATCAGCCCTCCTTTCTTTAACTTGCTCTTCTACTTATTTTAGTTGACATTTTAGTTTAGGCTCCATTTGTTTGGACCGCAACATTTTTTCTGTAGAATTTTTTCCTAGTTTTCTTGTATTTGGTGGAGCATATTGGGTAAAATGTCTTCCATTCGTAATATTTTCAAGAAATCAGAAAAAGCAACTTACTGGTCTACTTTGGCATCAGTTTACAATTATGATCAGGATCTTTCTCCCACACTTTCTCCCTCCCATGGCTCCTCCCTCTCATGGCTCCTCCCTCTCATGGCTCCAATAGGCCATGCTGAATAGATTTTGCGCCATATATGGATGCACCTATGACCTGTCTCTCCCTAATAAAGATACGCACCCGTGATCTCTCTCTCTCTCTCTCTCTCTCTCTCTCTCTCCTTGAGTCATCTCATGCATATACACGTGTACATGTTTTCTCTCTCGAAAATATATTTGAGGAAAGATAATTTGATGGGAGGATGGTTTGCCACTGCCAGAAACCAATCTTCTCTCTCTCTCTCTCTCTCTCTCTCTCTCTCGTATGTGAATGTTACCTGTTTTCGCTCTCGAAAATATATTGAGGAAAGAGAATTAGATGGGAGGATGGTTCAGCCACTGCCACCAAAAATTTATAGTACGGTTACTATTTTACTTGTATAATGTTCTTTATGAAAATACATGTATAATGTTCTTTATGAAAATACTTGTCAGTGTAAAGTGTTTTACATCGAAACAAACGGAGCCTTAGACTGTTACCCACCTTTCAACAGTAATAACTCTTTTGTCTCTGTAGGATGCAAGGACATTGATGATGCATTGCACTGTACAGCTCTTCCAAATGGAAATTTTGAAGTGGGAGTTCGTATCCTTTGATCTTCAATACACTTTATGTTTTCTTTGTTTATAACTTGGAAGTAATTGTAGCTTGTTAGTCGAAACTAATAGTATGGGGATTAACCGAACCTGAGTAGCAGCTCCTAAAGTGATGCCACTCCTACCTTAGGAGCGCGCTCTTGCGCTCCCAACTAAGGAGCTTGATGGGAGCCCGCTTCTCATGAAGATGGGAGCTTATGTACGATCCTTGTATAGAAAAACAGGGATTTGTCACTTTGCTTTATTAATTGGTCTTTGATGAACTCATAAATCAAGCCCAAGTCATGATATATTGAAAAGAAAACCATATATTGTGACGCTAGCCCATTTCTGTCAATAATGGTGGACTTGGCCAATATTTTTACTCCCAAAATGATTGCACTTTAAAGTGTATACTCTCTGCGACATTATTTTGTAATGTATGTACACATTCCTTTCACGCTCTATACCTTGGGAAGCTTCTATATTCCCCTGCTCCCGCTACCGCCCTTGTTCCCGCTCCCACTCTGTCCAACTAAGAACAGAACTGTTAATATGCCGCTACTGTAATAATTAAACATAACAAGAGTTAACTTAGGCACTATAGGGAGAATGACCTTAGTGGAGGGGTTTACATTGAAAGTTTTTTATTTGGCTTTGAGTTTTTATTCCTTTCGAGAATTTTCCTACTGGTGAAACAATTACCTATCTTGCTGAATACTATTGGGTAAAAACTGTTACCTGTGGCTGATTAGTTCTCTGTTTCTTGATATTTAATAATAAAGTTTCCATTAAGGGAGAAAATATCCCGTGCTATGGTTTAAGCTCTTACTTTGAAGTGTAGCATTGGTTCCAGTGGGGTGGCTCTCAGTTTTTTCAGTTAGACATGGAGCTTTTCTGTCAAGCGCTCGAGCCTTAATAACATTCAATCAGATATTGCTGATGTTACAAATTTTGTGCACCCTGGAAGTCCCTCGACGATGAGGCTACACAAAGAGGCACATCGGTCTACCTCGTTGAGCGGCGAATTGACATGCTTCCTAAACCTCTAACAGAAGGTAACATGTTTCTTTTCAATTAAATTTGTTGATTGCAGATCATCCATGTGAACTAACTATATTGGTTTTTTGGCTGGTTGTTAGTTTTAGAAACATCTTAATTGACAAATGCTTTGGATATTGCAGATATTTGTTCTCTTCGAGCTGATGTGGAGAGACTAGCATTTTCTGTCATCTGGGTAAATTAATTGAATTATTTGTTGTTTATGATTCTGTGACTTATGATTCAGTTTTCTTCTCATTCTTTTTATTTTTACTAGTGAAGTAGCATATATCTGATCAATGTTAGAATACATTGGTTGTTGATAGTCCCCGAGGTAAAGGTGCCACCTGTCGCTGGTGAGCCATTCCCACCACCTCTATAAAGTTGCTTCCCTTGGGAACAAGAAATCAAGCCTTGACCATCTCAGGCTTAATGCTCCTCCCTTGGCATCCGAAGATCTCTACTTCCACCCTCTCTCCTAAGATTGCTTGAACTCTCTCATTGTTCATCTCCGGTGATAATTGACCATCTAAGTGCCCACTATCTTCCGAGAAGCACATGTCAGGCTATTCAGGCCACATCACCTACAACAATCCACATTTAGAAAAAAAATTATCTTCAGATCCTTACATGAGGAACTTCTTATGTTTGTCTGTTAATTAATCTCCCTCACCATGGTTACTTCTTACATGCTGCTCTTTTTCCATTCTTGTTGTCACATGTTGCACTTTTTTTAATCCTACCACCGAATAGTGTTGGCTTGGATCTGAGTCCTTAAATTATAGGTGTAGCCTTTCAGCTCATGTATCTATTGTTTTTCATCACATTGGTTTGTGCTTTTGTGTATTTGCTTGTGCACTCAAGGTTGGACCTTTTGTTTAACATTGTTTATGTAAATTTTAGGAAATGACGCCTGAAGCAGAGATTATCTCTTCTCAATATACAAAAAGTGTCATCAAATCATGTGCAGCATTATCATATGTTGAAGCTCAAGCAAGGATGGATGATAGGTGCTCTATCTGATATCTATCTTTATATATTCTGCCTTTTTATGACTCGGGAAAGAAACTTACGTGCTAAAGATATTATTCAGTATTATTTTGGGGCTAAACGTTCATATTAGTAGTTAAACTTTCAGATATTGCTAGTCACCTAAAACCACTTGACTGCCAGCTTAGTGCTAGTCCTTTCAAAAGGCAGCTTGAGATATTAGCCTTCCCATAAATATATGGTGGAAAATGAAAAAGAGGTATAATAAAAACAAATACAGAAACCACTTTAGTGTCAATTCATGCTTGCAACTAGAGCATGCGGCAAGTTTGTAAACACCTAGGTTACTCTTAGTGACATGTTCTCCTGAGGATGTCCACAGATGATACCCAAACCATAGGGAAATTTCCCATATTATCTGAGAATATTTCTCTCATTCAAAGGCAAAGAGTTGAAACGTCGACATGATTCTTATTCTCTTCACACGAATCAGGGGGAGTATAAGATGAGTAAAGATATTCCAGGATATTCGGAATTTTAGAGTGTGTCAAAGGTTCAGCCACATAGTTCAATGTTACTTTCCAAGCCAAACATGAGTCAACTCTATATCTGAATGTACTTTACGGGAGCAAGGAGAAAGGCAACAGTGCCCTCTGAGACCCAAACCCTTGATTGGCAAGACGCCAACCAAGTAGACACCCCAAGAGGCCTAATTGCCCAGATAAAACAAATAAAAACGTAGAGCCCAACACCTAAAAGGCCTAAAATCCCAGATAGAAACAATAAGCACAAATGGGACACAACCCGAACACCTAAGAGGCCTAATTGCCCAAATAAATCATTAAAACCAAACCCTAACAGAACCCCAGCAGCCACCGCGCCTTCCTCCTGACTAGATGACGCATTCAGCAATTAACTAACTCTTGGTGCAATGCTCTTGATTATACAAGCGGAATTATGTAAATTGAATTCAAATGCTTTGTGTATTGTTTCTGTGGGAACACTCCTATGATACGACACATCCTATGAAACGACACAATAATGTAATATTCTTATGAAGCTGTCACCCTCTTCTACCATGTCTGTGCTCATTGCTCAACCTATGCCGCCTTCAAGATCAAAGAGAACTTGTGTTTGGTTGCAAGTTCATATATTTAGAGTCAGCTCATGTTTGTTCTTGCAAGTAAAGTTACTGCACTTCTTTTTTTTTTTTGTCTATGAAGATTCCTCTCTTTTGATTTCCATATTGATGCCTCTTATCTGCTTGTCTACTGTAGTCGCTTGATGGATCCAGTAACTACAGATTTGAGAAACATGAATGCGTTGGCAAAGGTATGTATGCTTAGGTCAATGCTTTTGATCACTTGTTCATTATGTTGTTGGCCAATGTGAATGAATTGTGCTTTTGCAGGTAATGAGACAGAGGCGTATTGATAGAGGTGCCTTGACTCTTGCCTCTGCTGAGGTGAAATTTCAAATTGATACAGAAACTCACGACCCTCTTGATATTGGTACGCTGGCTTGACTGTTCTAAATGAAAAAGGCTGATTACATGTTGTTGATGAAAAAAGTTGATTATATGTTGTTGATAAAAGGTGGGCTATACCATTTCTAGAATTAATTCATGGATAGTGGATGAATTGGTATACCAATTTATTAATGCGGTTTCGACCACTTAATATTCCATCATTTGGTGCGCACTGAGTTTTACTGAGTTATTCATTTTGTTTATCTTTGTCAGCAGCATGCATGATAGATGTGACTTGACTATAAAATTTTCCTTAAGCATTTTGGGATGTGTGTTTGCTTTAGAAGTCCTTCAGGATATGAGTCCCAAAACCGCCCTGTATAAAATTGGTTTCTAGTGCCTGAGTGATGTCCATTGATGAGCATTCAGTATAGGGCACTCGCCCAAGGTATAGACAAAGGACACAAATATCTCAGAAACAACACTCTGAATACAAGTTAAGGTCCAAAGGCATACTCCTCATATCATCTTTTAAGTTGGAAGGTTTGTGCTTTTGGACTGACTTATACTATGATGTGTTCGAAATTAAATTATGGACTTCGTTAATAGCATTGGTGTGCTTCAAATTTGGGTCGTGATGCATTATCTGTATGGCTTATTTTACTTTGCTTCTTGGTAGATGATTGAAGGATTTACATGCTTACTTGTTCATGAGAATAAATGCATAATGCATGAGCTGCAACTGCAGGAATGTATCAAATTCGAGAAGCAAACCAGATGGTGGAGGAGTTTATGCTTGCTGCTAATATTTCAGTTGCAGAAAAAATCCTTTCACATTTTCCATTGTGTTCGTTGCTGAGGTAAACAAGTCGCTCACTGGCTCCCTCAAGCTGTGGTGTGTGTTTTTATTTTCCTAGAGTACTTTTTCTTTACCATCTCTTGGAATGATTTGATGGTGTGTATTGAAATGGAGTTTGCATTTCACTTGCACCCTCCTATGGATTCCTAAGATTGTGCTATGGATGAAAGTGCCACAATACATGTCGGGAATCTAAGAGTCACTATATACAGGAGTACAAAGAGTGCTAGTTCAATTCTTGATTTCTAAAATGCACACTCCACTAACTCTAATTAACTGTACGAAGAAGTTTTGACTTAATGCCATACTAGAATTTTCTTGAAGTATATTCGAAGTTTCGAACTGCCATACTTCTGTACAGAGGATAAGTAGTATTATGTGCTTTGCGTAAATCTGATGGACAGTAGATGTCTATTTTATTAGTAGATGTATGAACTCATTTATATTTTGCTTGCAGGCGCCATCCTAGTCCAACCAAAGAGATGCTTGAACCTTTGCTTCGTACAGCTACTGCGATTGGTCTTAATTTGGATGTGTCGACATCCAAAGCATTGGCAGATTCACTTGATCGTGCTGTGGTGAGTTACTTGGTTTCATGATGTCATGGTATATGTACTGGCATGACATATAGATCCATCCTAAGCTGCTTCTGCCACCTACTTGGGGTTTTGGGTCCGCTTTTGCTATTCTGAGGCCTGTCGAATTTATCTGCTAGGCCTTAATTTCTACTTTTCCGTAAGTGTGTCAGGTTGGGTTAATCCAATACCAAAACCTGTGGTTGGAGGATAACTTGTTGCTAGGTTTTTTCTTGTTTGTTACTTTTCAGTTCTTATTGATCATTCTATCATCTATCTGTATTCAATTTCTTTACATCTACTAAATTTGTCTTGGAAAAATTGTGATGCAGGGCGATGATCCATACTTCAATAAACTGATTCGCATACTTGCGACTAGATGCATGACACAGGTAATGACATCCAGCGCTATTAAGAGATTAGATTTTGTTGTTGTACGCAAAATGTATACTAGTATCTTATCATTGACTTTTGGTTCCATCTCTTTCCAAATTCAGGCTGTCTATTTCTGTAGTGGAGATCTTACTCCCCCAGAATTCTATCATTATGGTCTTTCAGCACGTCTCTATACACACTTCACCTCTCCTATTAGGAGATATGCAGGTGAGGAAGTCATTTTTTTGGTGGTGGTCTTTTCACTGATATAAAATGAAGCTGAAAAAGAAAACGAGGAGGGAAAAGAGCTTTTGACTAGAAACAGCTTTCCATTGCAGATGTCATTGTACACAGGTTGCTTGCGGCAGCTTTGGGCATCTACAAGCTTCCAGGCATATTCCAAGACAGGCCCCAACTTACCAGTATCGCAGACAGTAAGGATTGATTTCTTCGCTTCGACCTTTATGGCTCTATTTTTTTTACGTGACTTACAGCGTAAGGAAATATAATCCTATAGGACTGCTGATCATCTCACTTATCTTCTTGGAGTAATAGTGAGCGATAAAGGATACCATATCCGCCAATCTGTTGTTTATGCCTTGTGTTGGCGGATGTTCTATTCGACTGATATTTAATCCTAAAAACAAAAAGTTGTGGTTATCTTGGATTTATAATCCTCTGTGAAGCTTCTAATTGGACACAAAGGAGCTTATGTAACGCCTTGTGCTATTCATCTTCATTTACATGTCATAGATATATGACTGTTCAATCGAATAGGAATTTAACAACCCATTGCCGACCACATATTGCTGCTTTGTCATGGAAATGATTTTAAATTACAAATTGTATGTTGAGGGTATCACATTTCTCCCTCGTGAAATATGGGCTTGTTTATCTCTCTTAAATTTAGAAACTATATTCTAACTACATTTGCTCTTCCCGTGCATTCTGAGTATCTTGGTGCTTTAAGTAACCATATAGCCCGAGGGGCGTTTTGGCAGATAAAAAAAAAAGAATAACCATATATGTGCCCTAAAACTGTATTAAAATGAGCCAAAATGTTTTCAAGTTCAAAACGATAGGACAAGGAATCAGTGTCCTGAAATAACTTGCACCATTGGAATGCTCAATGGGGGGCTTGTCTAACACTTTGTTACTAAAGCTTGCTAGCTTCGATGACTAGTGTGTGTGTCATGTAAGATTTGAAATCTCTTATTTTGGGTCTTGCAGATTTGAATTATCGGCATAGGAATGCCCAGATGGCGAGCCGGGCCTCAGTAGAGCTTCACACTCTCATCTACTTCCGGAAAAGGTTGGTGTAAAGACCTCTCTCTCTCTCTCTCTCTCTCTCTCTCTCTCTCTCTCTCATATAATTCTCTTTTTCTTGCAGGCCGACTGACACAGAGGCCAGAATTGTGAAAATAAGATCGAACGGCTTTATTGTTTTCGTTCCCAAGTATGTCTTTTTGTCTCCTTCCAGCTCCATTACCCATGGTTTCATTCTCTTTTCCCAAATGGCAGCTATTGCACCAGATTGCTTTTGCTTCCCATACTTGCTTGTCACTGTACAGAGTGAAGTCTATGAATCACAAATGATTGCCATAACCAGAAATAAAAATGATATGTATCACACATTTTTTTCTAAGATGCATAATGGATTAGATTTTGATTGCACCTATCTCGTCACCCCAAATATCAAAATCGTTTCCCATCATGAATGGTGGTTGCTGATGATGATTTTTACGATGCTCGTCATTTTATCCCCTGTACTGAATTCTGCACCCCAAATTATTTGTGCAGGTTTGGTATTGAAGGGCCTGTGTACTTGGCACCAAGAAATGACAAGGGAGGTGGAGAATGGTTGGTAGACGAGCAGCAGCAGAAGGTTAAGAAGACTGACGGTAGCATTTCATTTGGTGTTCTGCAGACGGTGAGAATTCATATGGAGGTTGTGGAGCCCCAACCCACCGGCCGAAGCTCCAACTTACCCTCAACTGATAGAATCTGTAAGGAAGAGGATTCTCACTGACTGGACCCTTCCCATTGGCCATTGGTTCATCTTTTAGAGCTCGTCAAAAATATCTACCATATAAAAAATCTTGTCGATGGATTTCGATCGTTATGATTTTGGAACACATTTATTTTGAAGAAAATAAACTACTACAAGGGTTGGAACCATTACTTATCTTAAGATAAATGAGTTGTGATCATATGTTTTATTGAAATACAATCGACACAATGTTTGCCATGGCATATGTTTTTGACGAGCTCTAAAAGATGAAGTGGTCCGGGAAAGCCACAAATATGGCCCAACAGGATGGTCAATCCAGTTCCTTCTAGGGATTGGAGAGGAGCTGGATCCAATGCATAACCTTCTCATTTTATACACATGATTTACACCAACAGCTGAGAAACCATGTAATGTCTTTTTGTTTTTTCTTGTATATGGAAAGAGTAGTACCTTAAGAGCAGATTGTGACGTAGGAATGAATATTTTTTTGCGAGAAAATAAATTAATTCATTTTATTTCCATCATGAATGCTAGTACTAACTAGAAGATCGGATTGTGTTCTCTTTTGATAAACCAACCTTGTGTTCTAAACTGTAAAGCAGACATCAACCATAGGTTAGAAAGAGCAATGCTATCTGACCATAATTGTTCGATACACTTGTATCTCACATGATGAACATTGAATTGACACTCATCGTATGATTACGGACATGTTTGTGTCCCTATGGCAATATTGGGTCTAAGAAAAATGTAAGAATACCCAAGCACTTTTTCCAGAAACCCAAGCCATGTCAATATATTTTTTCAAATGTTTTGAAGCAATTTTTGTGTGTGTGTTCATTGAGGCCAATAACAGCTTCTCAGTGAATTTTGAATTTGTAAAGAAATTGGTAAATATTATCTTGAATGCATAGGAAAAAAGATGAGAAATATAAGGAAGAACGGGAATGAGTATGAATATGAGTATCATTCTTTTCTTTGTACCTCTAAAGAATAGAAGAACGATGAAGGGAAAAGAGAGGAGAGAATGACGCAAGTACAAATAGAGGTGGTGGTGCAGGTGAGGCTGGTGAGCGTTGGTGGTGGTGTTTAAGATATGTGAATCGGAGAGGAAGGAGGGGCGGAATTTTCCTTCATTTGTTTGGTTGTACAAAATTAGACGATAAAGAAATGAGGGGCATATTTGGAATCAATTATTAGTGAGACTTTGAATTGTAGACTAATCATTTTCGAATTATAATGAGAATCTATAGAAGCAACAAGTAACTTTTAAAAATGTTTATCATTCCACGATCTTAAGAATTGGATACTGATGCAGGGAAAAAATATATGACAACAATTTCATGCATTGCAACTTCCCTTAGGGCACAAGAGTAGTCAATCTGGTATATGATGTACCGAATTCTGAAAACTTAATCTGACACGATTAAACCGAGAACCCCAGAAGGATTTTGAGACTAAAAAGGCAATACAAGTCTCGAAATAGAGGGCGTTATTGACATTCCCCAGTTGTTTGGAGGTTTTGACAATATCTTGACACCCTTAACATTCACAGTTTATGACTATCTACAGAATTGCAAAGAGCTTGTCAGATTATCTCCAACAGATGATGCCTCAAAACCAATATATAACGACAGGGAAAGCTGGCCCGGCCACCTGGATTATCAAAAACCACATAACAGGGAGAGCAAAGTTGTATAACTATAAAAACCTAAATACATCTTGCAAAAGTACCACCCAACCTGTTGTAATTGCCTTCACTTTTGCACTAATCATCTAAAGCAAGCAAATTAGGAGACAAATACAAGGAGATCCATCACACATTTGTTCAGAAAGCTTCCTCTTGCATGTTAAATAGGCTGCGGATCAAATGGCAGACATTGTAACTCTATAGTTAAACCAATGAGACTGAAAGAACGCAGTACTCCAAAAACACATATGAATAACATTCAGTATAGCTTCGCTAAATCAAGCTAAAGAAGCACTTTTAACGAGTCGTCGGTGAAAAATGCATGCACTAAAATACATAAATGTCATGCTTAGGGAACATCATGGCGCCTTTCTTTTCTTTTCCTTGTTCTGCAGATTCAGAAATAGGGTCCCAGATGGTAAGTCTTTAAGGTACAAAACGAAGCAGCTTGGAGTAAGTCTGTAAAAGAACAAGAGGGATAGGCGCAATAGATTGGTTGAGCACGCTTATATCTCCACATTAGTTGACACCTCAATCTATTAAGTGTCACAATCAAGACTAATGCCTTCTACCGACTCGAATATCTATTAAGTGTCACAATCATACAGGATGCATCCTTACAGTGGGCTATAACAATTTGGAAAAAATCTTAAAGAAAATATCCTTCCCACTTCTTGCTACTCTTTACCAACTCCTGATGCAAAAAAACTAGAACCTCAAATAAAGCATCCTTATTTTCACAACTTCAATTAACTCCTTCAATATTCAGGCCATGTTTTTACTATCCCTCGGCACAAGATTCTGGATCATTTTTAAAAAGGCGCAAGCCCACCATCAACCGAGAGTAAATGCACTAATATGGACGTTGTAGATGCATCTGGTTTGAAATTCTTGCCGATCATTTCTCGTAGAAGTATCATAACCTTGTGCTTGTCACCCCTCTTCAAGAATGCCCGAACCACAATTTTGTAAGTCAGGTCATTTGGTGGGCACCCATCTCCCTCCATTTGCAAGAGTAACTCCTCAGCTTCATCCAGCATGGTCTTCTTACAAAGTCCACCAATCATGATGTTATAAGTCTTAAAATTGGGTTTCAAACCTTTTGCTGAAATGGAACTAAAAAGTTTCCAAGCATCTTCAATTTTCCCAGCTTTGCACATGCCATTTATGAGGATATTGTAAACAACAATATTAGGAGTGATATTGTGAATTTGCATCGAACGAAACACCTCTAATGCCTTGATGATTTTGTGGTTTTTAAAGAAGCCGTCTAACAAAATAGAGTAAGTGAAAATGTCAGGATTTTGACCTAAACGTATCATCTCCTGGAAAATGCTATCTGCGGCGTCACACCTTCCTAGTGTAAACAGCCCCTTTAACAGAGTGGTGTGAGTGACGGTAGTAGGTTTTAACCCTTTACAAGCGATTTCTCGGAAGAGACGCATGGCTTCGTCTATATTCCTCCTCTTGCAGTATCCATTGACCAAAATATTGTAGCTATAAATGTCAGGCTCAAGGCCTATCCACCAGGGATTTGAACAATTCTTTTGCTTTGTCCACGTGTCCTTGCAAACAATACCCATCCATTAGTGCATTGTAAGTCACAACATTGGGTTTCAAACCTCTAAGGATCATGGTCTCGACTAACCACTCTCCTTTGTTCGTCTTTCCCTCCTTGCCAAATGCATCCACAAGTGTATTAGACGTTGTAACATTTGGAATAATATTTTGCTCTATCATGTCACTCAACAATCTTGTGGCATCCATCCATCGACCTGATTTGCACAACCTGTCCACCAAAGAGGTATAGGTAACCACGTGTGGCATAACACCCCACTCTCTCATATGTGACAGGGAGCCTCATCTATGTATCCATCCTTACAAAGACTGTCAATGATAGTGCTATAAATCACAACACCAGGCTTAAAGTTCCATTTTTGCGTACTCCTGATAAACCGTACATCCATTGTAGTTTTTCCTAGTTTACAAAGCCCATTTATGATGGTTTATTAGGTATAATGTCCTCATATTTTATCAAACTTAGGAACAATTTCACAGCATCAACAGTGTTATCTTGTAAAATATACCCATTTATTAGAGTGTTGAAGGCAACCGCATCCGCTTTGTAACCACATTTTAAGATGGTAACTAAGATGACAAACCCAAAATCAACTCGATTCATGCAACAAAAAATCAATTGATCAGAATACGAAGCGTATACTCATTAATTGGAATTCCCAGCTACCGGATTTCTCTAAATAAAGAGAGTACTGTGGAATACTGCTTCATTTTGGCAATAGCACCTAGCAGCTGATTAAAATCGATCACACAAAGACAAGATCGAATTCGGACCATTCGATGGAACAAACTAAGAGCATCGTCGAGCTTATCGAAACCCAATTTGTGTCTTTCGAAAACCAATTTCTGTAATTGAGTTGGACCCATTTTTGCAACTGAATCAGGAGCGATTCAGTTGCAAAAGGGTTTGTTGGAATTTGGGTGTGAAGCAACGCTGTATCACCAACCAATGGGTTAAAGTTGAGGGAAAGAAGAAGAGAAGTACCTTTTCTTGCGTGGATGCAAGCCATTCTAGGGCTGGAAATCAAAGCAAAAGCTGCCATTGAACAAAGAAAAGAGTGGAAGATAGTATAAGACTAAAGTGGATAACCAGACATTATCGCTGTGTTTGGAAGTCGGGAGGGGAGAGGAAAGGGAAAAGTTGGACTAATTTCATTTTTATCCCCCTTAATTTTCTGTGTTTTCTTTATTTCATCCCTATGCTATTAATTTGGTTTACTTAGGCCCCATACTGATAAGGTTCTTATTTTTTAACTAAGTTGTACTTATTTCTCGTTTTACGAGACAGATTATTTTCTCCTAATACATCACGTTTAATTTAAAAAATAAGTTTTAAATAAGTGCTTATTTTTCTTAGCTGAACGTGACCTAGTCACTAAAGTATCAGATTCATGACAATTAAGTCAAATCACAAATCACCGTTGGCTTTGGAATTAGAAATGATTGTTAGACTGAAAAGTGCAGAATCCAACTATCCAAGTTGGACATTCAAAAATGAAATTACCCAAGTCCACAAAATCATTTGGCAGGTCAAAAATCTTGTGGATCGATTACGATCGATATGATTTTGGAACACGTTTACTTCAAAGAAATAAATTCTTACACTGGTTGAAACCATTATTTTTCTCTTAAAATAAATAAGTTGTGATTGTATGTTTATCAAAATCTGATCGATACAATGTTGTATATGGTAGATGTTCAAAACGAGTTTTAAAAGGTGAAGTGGCCAGAAAGGGCCACATATGACCCAACAGGATAGTCCGTTTAGGTATGAATATTTTATTGCGAGTTAAATAATATAATTTTTTTTAGGTTTGTTTCACTAACTAAAATAATTCTTTTACTGACGATAGATATGAGGTAAATGTAAGAATCCCCAAGCACTTTTTCCACACACCAAAATCTGTTATATATGTCCAAGTATTTTTTTTAAGACATTTTAAAGCATTAGTTTTTTTGCACCCACTAAGACTAAAAACGCTTCTTACAACGCTTGGGTTGTGGTTCGATCTTTAATTGGAAAAGAAATGAGAAATTATTATCTAGAAGACTATGGAAAAAAGATGATAAAACTAAGAAACAACTTGAACAAGTACGAATATTGTAGCAGGCCGAGCAAATTGGCTCGGGCCATTTCCGAACCTAATCAATAATTCTGCTCGGCTCTATGCTGTCTTTCTCCCAACGTTCGAAATAACAACCGTTGCCGAGGGTCCGCAGACGTGAACTTTTGTGAACGCTCCCTTCTGAGTATCCCGTGGATAGGGAACATGATCATTCGTACGGCTGCCGAGGTTGAACGGCACCCTCGGTGCCGAGCATGTTGTTCCTGACGAATCAGTCCGTCCGTGTTCATACTGTGGCAATGACGATGACGATGATAGTGATGTCATCCGAACGGTTATAAGGATAACGATGGGGGCACGTGAGGGTGCCAGCTCATCTAGGAAAACGGTTGCAAAACCCTAATCGTGATGTAAAAGTGACGTCAGCCGACGCGTGTCAATCGGAGGTGTGACCTTGGAGATCAAGCTAAGGGTCCTCTATAAATATCCCATTATGCCTCTTGAAGAAGGTATGCACAACAGAAACCCTAGCCCCTACTTTCTAAGTTCTTCCTAACAAAGAAATTG